>BFEA01000005.1:6817402-6828231 GCA_003427395.1 Chara braunii | reverse complement strand
AAATAGCTGGTGTGGAACTGTTCAATATGAACGTTCCACACTATACAGCCATGCATACAATTTGGCCAGTGTGTTATAGCACTGGCTACGCACGCGTATGAGTGCTGCTTGCCCAGCAGCAGCATCCCGGATATCTTGATAATATATATCCGGGAGCGGGGCGGGGTGGGGCAGCGTGGGCGCGTGGCGCGCGCGCACGCGTGCGTGGTGGCGCTCTCCTTTTTCGCCACGTGTCACTCTCTTCCCGCTGCTGCTTTTTTCCCGTTTTTTCTCTGCTCCCGCACCGAAAAACACCTGAAAATCCCGCTGTCGGGATTACACCGATCCCGCACCCGCTGTTGCCTGCGGGGGGAAGGGCGGGTTGGAGCGGGGACCGTTCCCGCTCTGATACCAATGTGCCGGACCCGCCGGGATGGCGGTCCGACAGAATGGAGACGAAGGGTAGACGAGGGAGGAGATAGAGATGGAGCTGGAAGGGACAGCGCAGCTCCGACGCAGACTCAACACGCACGTACTCCAAGATCTGCAGAAGTGAAGAATGACGAAAAACAGACAAGTGTTGGGGTATACCCCCAGCGGACTGACTGACTGGATTGGACTGGCTTGGTACCGACAGTGGTACCGGGCAGGACTAGAACAACACACGGCCTGTGGGGTCAGGCCACGGCCTGGTCCCACAGGCCGAACTGGGCAAGTAGCCAAATAGGCCCTGGCTGTAGGCCAGGGCAGATGAAGGCCCGCTGCACTACAACTTTCCCTCGTTTAGCAAGAAGGTCCTAGATATGGAAGCAAAGATAGGGCATGGATGAACTTGGTTGTCTGTCGAGTTTCACCAACACTCACACGCAGATAATCTTACGCACGCCCATACATGCATAAGAAGAAGGGGAGAGGAGACAAAGTACACACTGCACACAGACAGAGTAAGCAGTGGAAAATCGCTATGCACAGGTGTGGAGGTAACACGAAGTGTTTCTCTCTCTGACAATACTAAGATTGAGCTGATCTGAACCAATATCGTTACAAAGTTTGTCTCAGTGTCTCTCCACTCACAGAACCACACACTCCACTCCCCAGACTACACCCAATTAATAGCGCCGCACAACAACAACCTCCCAGAGGCCTGCACTAACCACCCAGATGAAGAACATGAACTGTGATGTAACCCTTAGTGCCGATGAGCAACTCTGACAAAGAAAGCTGCAGCTATGGCTGCAGCGCCACTGTTGATGCCACACACGATCTCAGAGGACGATGCGGCGATAACGATCCACCCACGAACACCATGTAGAGCCTCAGAATAGCCCAACCACTCGCAAGCACCCCTAGGGGTGGATGCTCAGAGGATGCCCTAGCTATGGCGAGCTCCAGAAGGGTGGCTATGGCTGCCGTCCACGACGAAGGTCTCAGGATGTCGCCTGTAGGCAATCGTCTCTCCAATACTTGCTTGCCCAAAACGCTGTGACGCGAAAATGAAACTGCCAAAAGTCCTCACACTAATGACCATTTTCTATTGATAAGCTAACCTAGACCTAGACACGGACCGGACCGACTAGTACCGTTTCAGTTCGGCCTCTAGGGCCTCTACTTACCCGGCTATAGGCGCTCATGCTACAGGCCTAGGCCGTAGTGCCTCCCATCCTAGTGATAGCCCGAGCCTGCTATTCGTCCCTCACGAATTTCCCTCAGCACTAACTCTCGGTTAGCCCCTGACACAAACAAAACTATGAATCTAACCCTACCGCTGTTCCTGTACAACCTTGCAGTCAGATCTCGACAGTAAAAATCAACAAGTCATTGCAGGCTTACCCCCCCGGGGAGCGAGGACCTCCGAGTTAGGGGTGCAAACGAGGTGAACGACGTGGAAGTGAACCCTTCTGAACCGCCTTGTAACGCAAAACTACAAACTTTGCTGTCTTGAGAAGTTCTTTCCTGGTGAACCACCTATCCTCAGTATGAGGTTGGAAACAAAACTTCGCAAGATACTGCCGGTCGGGGACAGTGCCCCACTCGTCCTCAATGGACTCCACGTCATATCCCTTGTCAGGGATCGGTCGACCAAACTAAGGGGGCCGGTCTGGGAATGCATCAGTTGGAATGAAAGGAAGCATTTTATATGCGCGGAAGACCAGATAGGTTTGTAGATTTAGTGGGACGTCGATAACGTACGACGGGCCAAAAGGATCGGGGTCCATTGTATCTAACACCTGCCACGGACCCAGGTATCGTGGCAACAACTTGGAGGAGATATCCTCTTCCCTCTACAACTATGAACTGGCTATTCAGAGGTAATCGCTAGTACGAATGGGGGAAGGAGGTCGGTGGCAATTAGCTTGTTCAATCATGGCCTTTTGAGCCTTGAACAAGTTTGCCCGTGCCCTTTCCACATCGACTCTGTAGCGTCTGGCAAACTCCGCAGTGCCAGGAGTTAGATCAGACTTAGCCTTATTGATGATGTCATCAAGAGGCTGTCGTGATTCACGTCCCCAGTGTAACCGATATGGATTGAACCCAGTTGAGGAGTGGATAGAGGTATTGTAAACAAGTTGTGCATGAGCCAGGTGGAGATCCCGGTCCTGTTGATCTGGAGAGATGACAGGACGCAACAACTGGAACAGGACTTGGTTCATCACTTCAGCTTGACCATTGGCTTCAGGATGATGACCAGAAGGCATGTCTAGTCGTGAGTGCAAGTAGTCCTTACAGTATGACTTCCACTCATTGCTGTAGAATCGTGGGTCTCGATCACTGACTATAGAAGTGGGCGGTCCATGGTGAGTGACCCACCTCTCTGAAAACGTTGCTCTGACAGCGGGGACCCTAGCTTCCTCTGGCAAGGGGATGAACTATGCGTACTTAGAAAACCTGTCAACACAGACCATTACCTAACGCATGCCACGAGGGGTGGTCTTGCCTAGATTTGTAAAGTCTATAGACACCGATTCGGCAGGACCATCAGGTATAGGCAAGGGTTTGAGCAGTCCCAAAGGAGGTCTATATTGGACCTTGTTTCTCTGGCTGCATATAGTGCTCACAGGTTTCAATATAGTGTAGCAGATTACTCCGCATCTCCTTCCAGAAAAATCGTTGCGACAGGGCTGCATATGACTTTAGGATCCCAAAATAATTGCGTGCGTCATGCCACTCTGACATCAGCAGAGTCCCTAATCGCTGGTCCTGGGGAATGCACAAACGCTCATCACCTTTGTTGTAAGTATAGAGCAAGTCTGAGCTCAGGGCATAGCTTGGTTCAGAGTTGGGATCTGCTTGCAGATTCCTGACTATGGGTCCATAAGTCGGGTCATGAGACGGTAATGGTCTGATGGGTCTCCTCTCCAAAGGAGTGAGTAGAGGAGATCAACGCAAAAGCGTCAAGCTTACGAGAGAGGGCGTCTGCTACTTTATTGTAGCAACCCTTCTTATATTTCAGTTCAAAGTCAAATAGGTCAATGAACTGAATGTAGCATAACTTATTGTTTAACTCTCCCCGGGACTTCATCCACTGCAAGGTGGAGTGATCTGAAAATATCTTGAAGTGTCTGCCCAGGAGAAAGTGTCTCCAATGCTTTAACGCGCATACCAGAGCATATAGCTATTTCTCGTAGGTAGAGTTCTGCAGCCTTTGGGTCTTGATCTTCTTACTCATGAACTCAATAGGCCGCAGACCATTCCCATCATCCTGCTGAAGAACTGCCCCAATGCCATACTGACTAGTGTCAGTGGTCAGGATAAATGGCAGAGTGGGGTCAGGAAACTTCAGCACTGGTACACGAGTCAAGGCTTTCTTGATTCGTGTGAAGGCCAATTGATAGGGAAGGGACCAAAGAAAAAGAGAGTCCTTCTTTGTTAGGATGGTCAGAGGTGCAGCCACTGCAGAAAAACTCCTGACAAACTTTCTGTAGTATGAGGCCAAACCCATGAAGGACCGTACATCCCTCACTTTCTGTGGCTGAGGCCAATCCTGAATAGCCGCAACCTTGTCGGCTTCAGGGGCCAAACCATCTCCAAAGATTATATAACCCAGGTAGATGACAGAGGGAATTCCAAAAGAGGATTTCTCTATGTTAATCTTGTATTGGCTGTCACGTAACGCCTGAAGAACCAGAGCTAGGTGCTCCGCATGTTCCCTGACAGTTCGGCTGAATACCAGAATATCATCTAGGTATACAACCATGAACTTGTTCAGGTAAGGCCTGAATATGCAGTGCATCTCAGTCTGGAAAGTGCCTGGGGCATTGCAAAGTCCAAATGGAATCACCAGGTATTCATAAGTGCCATACCTGGTTTTAAAGGTTGTCTTATGGACATCCTCCTCTGCCATCTCAATCTGGTGGTAGCCAGATCTGAGATTGACTTTGTTGAACAGAGTGAAGCCCTGCACCATATCCAGAAGGTCATAAATACGAGGGAGAGACTCTGTACTCTTCCTCGTGATTTTGTTGAGACCCCTGTAGTCGATGCCCATTCTGAATTCTCCATTCCCTTTGGGGACAAAGAGAACAGGCGCATCAAACTCAGATGTGCTAGGTTTGATCCAACCTTTGTTGGTAAGGGTCTCAAGTTGGTTTCTGAGTTCCTCAAGCTCAGCAGGGGACATCCTGTAGATGCGGCCCTTTGGAGGGACCGCTCCAGGCAACAACTTGATGTGATGCTTGGTTGGCCGGTGGGGTAACCCAACAGGCTCCCGCATCAGATCACCATACTAGTCCACAACCTGTTGAACTTCAGGAGGACAGGGAACAATTGCAGCGTCTCTTTGTTTGACCAGTGTCAAAAACAAATGCTCATGGTCATACTGGCGGGAAAGAGTATAGAACTCCCTCGCTCGTAAACAGTAGTAAGAAGTCTTGGGGTGGTGTTCAACAACAATCATGCATGGCTGATACACCCCCTGCACATTGGGGAGTTCAACCTTAGGGATCTGCCAGTCGATCCTAGGGTTGACTGCCCGTAGCCATTGCATAGAGAACACCAAATCAACTGGAAGATACAGGGAAAATATAGAAGTTCAGACTAGCAGTATCGAAGGCCACAAGGATGCCCCTGACCTTCTCCCTGATAGTGATGGTAGTGGAGTCCCCTATCCGGACCTGCAGCGGTTGCTGCAGTGTCTTTACCTTTAAGCCCATATGCAGTTTCTTCACTGCATTTGGTGACATAAAGTTCCGGATAGCTCCACAATCCAACAAACCTTCGATTCTGGTGTGGTTGATCAGGGGCTGAAGTAGGATGAGTTCATATTTGGTTTTTCGCTTTTCCTTCAGATGAAGGAAGAGGGAAACAAACATCTGAGCCTCATGCTCCTCGAGTTCCTGATCCGGATCAGGTCCTAATAGCAAAAGGATGCTGCCCGCACAACTCCAACACAAGACCTATCTACTGAAGCAGCTGCAGATTCACCTTCTGCAGAAGATGAATTTGCAGCACTAGGGGAGCTGCTGCCCCTAGGGTCTGCTTCAGGTTTTTGGCTGTGACCCAGGGCCTGACATGTAAGGGCAGTCTTTCAGATAGTGTTGTCCCTCACATCATAGGTAGACCCCCCTATCCTTCCTCCTTCTCCACACCCCTTCTTGGATCCTGAGATCATGTTAGGAAAGGGTGGAAGGGTTCAGGGGGTCACCTGACATACAAACATCTCTTGGCAGGCTAGGTCTCTGGGCAGGGGTAAAAGGACAACGTCCCTTGTCCTTTCCCTTGCTGCTGGTTGAGGCTTTGCTGGAAGGGGTTTTCTTCTACAAAACCGCCAGTACAGCTTCAATCAGGGCCGCAATAACTATTGTATCAGCAGGTTATGCAGTCCCAGCCGCTGGTGAAACAGCCTGGGAATCTGAATCACTTGCTGATCCAGAACCTGCATGTGCAAAAACAGCCTTTCCCCTTTTTCCACCACGAGGGAATGCTTTTTTCCTCCTATCAACGGACGGTAGGAAGAAGGCACTGCCTCCCAACTAGAAGGCGAAGGGTCACATCATGTTCGTCGACAATGATGGTTCTACCATCGAATTGGATGACGAGTTCCAGGGGGGAGTAGGTTCAGAGGCAGGCAACGTGGAAGCTTCAGGGGGTGGAGCAGTCGCTGCGTCTGTTCAGAAAGGTAAGGCGACCGGCTGACGCCGAGGAGGTTTCCGGACTAGGAGTCAAGTTGACCCTAACGCTCCTCCATGGGAGAAAGCGGGTCTCACAGAGGACGTGTGGAGACCGGTACACCCGGTAGGCTTGTATTCGTTGTGACCAATATGGCCATAACCAGTTCAAGTAACGGAACAAGAAGGTGACCGAAAAAATCCATCCTACAATGGGGCAGGCGACGGGGTCCTCCACTTCCCAGGGTAGTAATGTTGCCAACAGTTCTGGCACCGCCTCGGGAAACAAGTCGGGTCAGTAGGAATGGTAGTTCTTCCTGCTAGGGACGAGGTGGTGGACACACCCTCACCATCTCAAGAGATGGCCCAAGCTACTGACTCCGTAATCGTCCTGCAAACACATTCAGACCCATCGATCCTCTATTCGATGAATAAGTTTGAATCCTTAGAGGAGCTAGAGGAGGAGTGGTCTAGATCAAACCCGCTAGCTTCTTGGACGGTCATGGCCAAAGCCCCTAGGGGTGAGTTGTTCGTCGGCGAGATAGTCATTAGCGGCCGCAAGGCCGGGACCTATTATGACACTTGCTCGACTCAAAACTTTATTAGTCGCGCGTGCGTTGAGAGGTCGCACTTACAAGGGCAAGTGCAACGCCTGAGCCGACCTGGAGTCGACCTGTGCCAACAAACAACGCATGGTAGTCACTGACTACCTTAAAGACATAGAGTGTCTATTCCCGTACGCGGGAGGGGAACTCAGACATCGAGTCTCGTTCCTAGTCAGCGATAATCTCCCAATGGACATCCCGTTGGGTATGTACCATCTTTCAGTTGCACAGCCCCAGTTTGACTGGGATCGAAAAGTCGTCAAACAAACTTTGCCCGGAGGGGGAAACCGCCAGATTACATAAGTTTAAGACTAGTGGTCTGATCGATTCCTACGGATGCATGTGTACAGCCGCGTTCTATAATTATTATAAGCAAAATCCGGAGGAGGGTATGTATTTAGTTTATGTCTATGCAACAGGTGAGCCTGTGAAAATGCCGTCGGAGATAGAGGGAGTAGTCGCTAAATACCCTGATCTATTTGAAGAGCCAAAAGGGGTTGTTGAGAGGGAGGTCGTCCACGCTATAGAGATTATCCCAGGTCTTAGTATTTCAAAGGGTAGGATCTATCAGATGTCTCCAGCAGAGCTCGATGAACTCCTCCGACAGCTCAAGGAACTCATAGAGAAGGGTTGGATCCGGCCTAGTGTCTCCCCTTAAGGACCTCTGGTCTTATTTGTACCGATGAAGGGGAGAACCTTGAGGATGTGCATTGACTATATAGGCCTCAATGCTATCACTGTTAAGAACAGAGAGCCCCTACCGAGCATCGATGACTTGTTGGACCGAGTGCAAGGGTGCCGGTACTTCAATAAGATAAATATGAAGATCGGGTACCATCAGTTTGCAATATGGTCCGAGGATCAACACAAAACCGTTTTTCCGACCAGGTACGGTCTGTATGAGTTTGTAGTGATGCCTTTCGGCCTTTGCAATGCTCCCGGCACCTTTCAGCACGCCATGAATCGGATCTTTCATGACTACTTGGACAAGTCTGTCATCGTGTACCTCGATGACATACTTATCTTTAGTAGGACCATCGAGGAGCACGTTGGTCACTTAGACAAAGTCCTTAGACTCCTTCGACAACACCAGTTCAAGATCAACGGGGAGAAATGCGAGTTTGGCCACACCCGGATCTTGTACCTGGGTCATGAGATTTCCGCGGAGGGATTGAAACCTTATGACGCGAAGGTGGCCAGCATTCGTGACTAACCGCGTCCTCAGTCTGTGACTGAGATGAGGTCCTTCTTAGGGATGACCGGCTACTACCGCTGTTTTGTCAAGAACTATAGCATAGTGGGCGCCCCTTTGACAGACCTGGCCCGCCTTGACACCCCATGGGAGTGGACAGACAGGTGTGAGGCTGCCTTCAGACATCTGAAGCATGCTCTGACACACCACGAGCTACGAAACACCTGCGGACGCTTCCGCGGGGTCGAGCTTGGGGGGCGGCCACATATATGGCCACGTCCGCGGCTGGCCTCATCCACGCAGCGAACGTGAATTTACCGTGTTTTTTCTAATTTATTTAATAGGCAAAAAAAATAAAACAAATATGGGGTTGTAGGGATTTTTAAGTCCTGCAACACCATATTTCGTTTTTTGGAAAAAGATAATGTTAAAGAATTATAAAAAATAAAAAACATAAAAGGTGGAGAAGAGAAATTGAAAAATAAATATTTAAAAAAGTTTTTTTTGGGGGGGGGGGAATTTTTGGTTGGCAGTTCTTTGTATTCTTCACTTTTACATATTTTTTTATTGTGTAATAAGAAAACAATCAAGGAATGAAATATATCGTCAAATATCGTCAAATAGATATATATGTATATATTTTTTTTCATTCCTTTATTGTTTGAATTTGTTTCCTTATTACAGTGTGTGAACGTGTGTGTGTGTGTGTGTGTGTGTGTGTGTGTGTGTGTGTGTGTGTGTGTGTGTGTGTATGTATGTGTGTGCATGTGCATGTGTGTGTGTGTGTGCGTGCGCGCATGTGTGTGTGTAGGGTGTGTGTGTATAAAACACGACCATCCTATTCAGAATGGGACACTAGACATTGTCGTTACGTCCAATGTTAGGCAAGGGGGGAAGGAGGGTAGTTAGGTACATGATACATCAAGGCACAAATTAGATAGGGAGCAAGTTAGCAAAGTTAGAGTTAGTAGGTTAGCAGTGGTTAGGAATGGGTATGAGGACCCAACCGTAGGGGGGGTGCATGCCCTGGAGCGCGCTTTTCGCCGCTTAGCACTCATAGCAGCTCATCAGAGGGATTAGTCGTTAGCAAGGCTCCAATTAGCACAAAGGGTTGTAGGGAGTTGTAGTCAGGGGGTCGTGGGAATACACAACATGGGCGATTAGGGGTAAGGGTACAGAGGATCCGTACCTGCGGTGTCATGTCTGGAGAAGCGGCATAGTTAGTCGCTTGTCGTAGCTGCCATAGTTGTCGAGCTTCGGCGTAGCGATGGATTAGGAGCTCCGTTGGTCGAAGCACAGATTGGCCGGCCCAAGAAGGTGCCTTGCCCGCCGCAGACAGACGGTTAGCTCGCCTGGTTGCGTAGTATGGGGGGGATGAGGCGAGGCAGGTGGGAGAAGATGGTGGGATGAGGAAGTTTTTCGCATGCATAGTAAGTATGAGTGGGAATGCTCCGTAGCGCCGGTGTAGTCATAGGCAAGCTGTTGTAGATAGTAATGCAGGTAGGCTTCATTATATCTTGTTATGTGAGGTTTCTAATGGGTATGGTGGCGTTTGTGTGTATAGGATAACTTAATCGTTATTGTTTTTTTTTTATTATTATTTTAGGTCACCGAAAGGTGATATTCGTTCTAGTTTGGTAAAACAGGGCGTATTTGGTAGGTTTTAGGGTCTGTGTAGGTGTACGGGTTTGCTTGTGTGCGATAAGTTGTAGTACAATTTACGAGGTCTGGCCATAGGTGGGGTGATTATAGTTTTGAACTTTAGTGGCATATTTGCTTTGCTTTGTAGTTCCTGCGTAATGTTATTGTCTTCTTCTTTCACGCCGATCAACTTCAGAGCTCGGTGGTGGTCAGTATTTTGGATGGGTTGCAGTCTAATTAGTTGTTTAAAGAAAGTGACATATTTCTTTTGTCGAGTTTTTTTGTCCTGGTTTTCAGATGTCGATCTTCATGGGGATGCTTCACGAGTTTTTGTTTTTTTGTGTGTCTTTGTTTTTGGGGTGTTGCTTTGCCGTTTCATTTTTTGCTGTCGTATCTGTTTCCTTTTCTTCATTTCCGTGTCTATGCATGTGTTCGGGTTTTTATTATTGTTTATGTCCCTTAGTTTTTCTTGAAAGAAATGTTTGCCTTATCTGGCGCCCTCGGCTGCGTGGTATTGTCTTCATCAGGGGTTTGTACTTGCGGGTGGTCGTATCGATGTACGAGTGGGGGTGTGTATCTGTATTAGGTTCTTATGTGTAGGTCAGTGTTCAGTGATTTGCTGTGTATGTTTTTTTTAAGGGGTATTTTAATAAATTTGGTGATGGGTGATACTGGAGTATTGTATTATTCTTCGGTTCTAATTGATTTTTCTCAGTGTAAACCGCGCCGTGTTTTTCGTCCAATATGCTGTTTTATCTGTGAGTGTACTTACTGGTGTGTTATGTGTTATTCTTGGGGGTTTCTGAGGTGTTTTTTGTGAGGTATAGCTCGTAGCACAGTTGCTTCATTACTAGTCAGTTGACATCTGTAATTACTTTGTTTTTGTGCAGTATATTTACGTAATTGGTTTATAAGCTAGGTTACCAGTCGTCCGATGGCTGGACGTCTCGGCCGGACGTCTCCCCCAACCGTCCGGTAGGGGGGTTGTCCGGAATCACGGACAACCACTTTTTGGCATTAAAAAAATAAAAATAAAAATAAAAATGACAGTGTTGCGCATGCCATAGAGACCCCCCATATAAAAAATTCAGATTTTTTGAGCATTTGGTGATAGGGTGCTATTTGGGGTGGGAGGGGGGGGTACGAGGGGTTTTGGTGGGGATAGGAGGGGTATAGGTGGGGATTAGAAACTTTGAAGATTTTTATCTTTTTTTTCTACTGGCTCAAATGAGCCAAAATTTTGGTGGCATACAACTTATGCAAGGTAGAAGCCACATGATTTTTTTCAATTTTTTTTTTTTTTTTTTT
>BFEA01000005.1:6802674-6812696 GCA_003427395.1 Chara braunii | reverse complement strand
CACACACACACACACACACACACACACACACACACACACACACACACACACACACACACACACACATGCATGCACGCGCGGGCACAAGCATACCAATACTTATTTTATATGTCAACTTTCTGTCCTTCAGAACATGCCCACTGTGTTTGCTATGTTCCCTCTCTTTGTTCTTCGGTTGTTGCCTCTGTGCAACAACCCTCTTCAAGATGTGCCCACAAGTGAGGTACAGTGATAGAAGTGTCTTTTGCCCTGTCATGGGCCGTGCGTTCATGCCGGCTCTCTTCACTGATGAGGACGGACATTCATCTCATGGCCCCCTGGCGCTCGAGGGTTATGTGAACCTACAGCCTGCACATTCTTCGTTCCAGTGTGAGTACGTGATATTTCACTTCGATTCTTGCTGCATCTCTGGGCTGCTGTATTGTTGCTCCCAGTTTGCGTTGTTGCCCTTTTGCTCACTGTAGTGCCTGCCCTCCTGCCAGTCTGCCCTGTTGCTTCTTGGCATGTCTTTACCTTGCTGCCTCTCTTGTTGTTCACCCTCCCAATCACTCCTGTGCCCTCCAGCCTGTGTGCCTGGATGGAGCTTGTCCGGTTGCATTTCTCCTTTTTTGTCGTTTTGACACCCACCTGCGACATGCCCTTCTGCCTGCATGCGTAGGTGCTGTTTGCTATCTCGCTTTGTCGCTTGTCTTGGCATCCACCCACCCTGATACCCCGTTATACTTCCCCACCATGCCTTGCTACTCTTGCTTTGCTGTGCACCCGCCTGCGCACTCATTTGACTTGCTGCTGGTCACCTTGCCGCACTCACCTGCCAGCTTGTTCAGTCGTAACAGCGGTGGAAGAGAGTATGACTCAAGGGCCATTAGGGGAGTCTGCCAGCTATACACAGCCCTTTTTTTTTCCTTTTTTCTTTTTAACAGAACATGCTCCGATCTATTCGTAGGGAGCAGCATGTGCTGGGAATCTGCCCCAGGGTCCCATCCTGAAATTACAGGACATCACAGGTTAGCCTGCTGACCAGTCAGTGACATTTCATGGAACCCTTCAGCCTTGTCTTTGTGTGTCTGTTCAGTGCTCGGCATTTGTGCCCATGCACTCGCCTTGTGTGCTGTCTTCTACCCCACCCACACACCCACCCACCTACCCTATCCCATTATCTCTGTTGGCATGTTCTTCTCTTCATGATTATGAATGTCTTCTTCTTTTGTTAACCTGCATGCATGGCCTACCAATCAACCGAATAGAACACCCGGTCATTATCGCTGTGCGTAGACTGAAAGTTGCCCCAAATACAGCAACAAGTGCCAATGACGACCCGGCGTTCTGCCCGGATGAAGACGGTAGTCTGAAACGCAGTTCCTGACATCCTGTGGTATGCCAAGTGTCATTCAAGTCTCACAGTGCGCATAATGCAGCCAGATGACCTGCAAAATCACAGACTGAGAACTATGGTGATTTCTGAGTTTTTGCACTGGATTGTGTGTCTGCTGAGATGCCCACTGTTTGCTGAGATTTCTAAGTCCGTGTCTGAGCGTGTTTGCTGGTTTCCAGCGTGCTTGAGTGTGTGTGTGGCCCGCCAAGGCACTTGTGGTTTTAAGAGGCCTGCAGGGCCAGTACTACTTACCTGTGGCCGTGACTTTTTTTTTGTTTTTTTTTTTAACACAAACAACCCGATTCGATGCTAGGGGTGCTGGTAAGAGCAGACACCACTACCTTCTTAACCCGAAAAAAACGTACGTACGTTCTATTCGAATTACCTCTGGAAATTGGGTTTTCAGAAATCTCTTGTTTTTCCCCGAATAGAACGTACGTTCGAATATAACGCACGTACGTTGTATTCGAATCAACGTATGTATGTTGTATTCGAATTTTTGGAACTTTTATTTTTCAAAAATAATCAAAAAAATCCGAAAAAAATAAAAACACAATGCAATACAAACAACGTTTGCCTGAGGGTCTTATCGAAATTCACGAGAAAATTCGAGGAAAAAAATAAAAACGAGGATGAAAATGTTTTTTTTTTTTTTTTTTTTAAGTAATTTTTTAATTTTACTGATTTTTTCAGAATTTCGATTAAAAGAAACTTCAGTAAAAATCCAAAAAAAAAGTATGTTGTACAACATTGCAATGCAAACAACTTTTGCCTGAGGGTCTTGGTGAAATTCCCAACCAAATTTGAGATACAAATAAAAACAATGGCGGTACTACAGGCTTCTGAAAAGTTGTACCCTAAAACTCTTTCTATAACGTACGTACGTTGTATTCGATTCGTATACAAGGTACATACGTTTTTTTCGGGTTAAGAAGGTAGCATCACCGGGGAGGCTCCATCTATTGGTGGGGAGCAGCACCTGCTGGAAATCGGGTCCAGCTATCCTGAACATTTGAATGGATTGTTTGGGCAGACGAGTAATGACAACAACTTGCAGGATCAACCTGTAGCGACTATCTCTAGCAGGTAGACCTACCCAGTAGCCTATGATGATTGCCTACATGTCAGTTTGGGATTTTTTTACAGAACAAATGAGAATGTCTGAGAACAGTGACCATGAGGCCTGCCAGCATTGATTGCCCTGCGACCCAGGGGATTGACTGAGCAGGCTTATACCGTGTACATCTGTCTTTAGCCGCTATCCCCCAGGTACCATTCCATCTCAACCAAAGCTAAAGGAGGGGGCGGGAACAATTTGCCACAATCTGAGAGGGGCCGGAGTGGGATAGCGGGGTCGATTTTTGTCCAATCCTGAAAGCATAGGTGGTAGTCCCTTTCCCCTTCCTCTACACCCTTCCCCCCCTTCTCCCCTCCCTTCCATGTTACCTTAGCAATCCAACCCCCTTGTTCCCCACCCAGCCAGTCTTTACAGAGCCTCTCGATGTGTTGTCTGATTTCCTGTTTAAAGTGTAGAGATGTGATCTTTTCTTTGAATCTTACCGATTGAATGGAAATGTCATTTTGTATTTGTTCTTTAATTGAATTGATGAATTCTGTTGCATCCCGGTGTACTCCTTCCATTTCAAGTGTGCACCGTCTCCACCAGATGGCCCAAATAACCACCCGGCGCCCTATTATAAACATATTTTCTTCGAAGGGAGTAGCTTGCTCTGGAGCCCATGCCTCACAGAGGAGCGCTCTCCAGTCCCAGGGCCACGGTTGTGAGGTGCCCAGTTGTCTCCATATGCGGTCCCACCACCTCCATAACCATATTGCTGTCGGGCACTGCAAAAACATGTGTTCTATGGTCTCAGGCCATTCCGAGCCGGGAAGGATGTTGCGCGTATCTTGCACCACGGGAGTGCCAAACCCTTTTGTTCTAGGCCCGTTCTATC
The DNA here is from genome assembly GCA_003427395.1 of Chara braunii. Classification (NCBI taxonomy): domain Eukaryota; kingdom Viridiplantae; phylum Streptophyta; class Charophyceae; order Charales; family Characeae; genus Chara; species Chara braunii. The sequence continues at coordinate 6,809,366 of BFEA01000005.1, read as the reverse complement.
TATCAGCCAGTCATTGGTCGGCGGGGAATGAAGCTAGCTAGCTTCGCTGGCATGGCCCTGCTCGCCTTAAACCATTTGACCGGTCGTAGTGTGTCTCTCCCCACGTTTAGACATTTCATCCAATGCGCCTATACCACGTCTTTCAGATTTGCTCTCGGATGCAGCATTCGGTAGGCAGCCTTGACTGAGACAGACTGAAGCCGCCTCAACCCGGACCTCCCCCTCCCATATTGTTGGGTTCATATCCACTCATCCGGGTCTAGCGGGAGCTCTTGAATTGGTTTGTTCGGTTTGTATGCCCGCCATTGGTCCTTTTCTTTGAGGACTCAAATACGGTATATTCCAGACCTCAGGTACCATGTTGTCTCTTCTGGCTTTGCCTGTTCTAGAACGTTGGTACAGTGGCAAAGAATAAAGAACCAATTGGATCTGTTTCACTCAGCCAAGGACATAACACAATCGATCCAGCAATTCTCAAGAGACTGGTTGGGCAGCGAGAACGGGGGCTGGATTGCCTCCGTCAGATGGGAAGGCCGACCTATCCAGGGGGACCACCAGGAAGTGTTTAGAAGGGACTACARTATTTGCTTCAAAGACTGGACAGAAGTAGGCCAGGAGTTCCYGCWGCGWCCAGCCACCGAGTTTCCGGATCCCTTCCCGCCCCATCAGTTAGCAATGGTAGACCTGCATTGGTATGGAACTGACGGTGCACTCTGATCTAAAGGTGGTGGAAAGACAAGAGCATGAGGCCTACGGTTTAAGGAACAGACAGTGGATACCACATTCAGCAGCAGATCTTTCAGTACACGAAGCAGGCAAGCATCTCCAGCTCTCAAGTCCGGATCAGACAGCAATGTAGCTGAGAGGAGTAAGCTAGCCTGTATACAAGTCTAGCACAGCAATGTAGCTGAGAGGAGTAAGCTTACAACAGTCAGAACCTAAGTCAAGTAGGCTAACTTAGGCAGGGGTGAGGGGCGGTATATCCTTCCCAAAGGAAGTAATCAATGCCGTCCACTCGGACCTCTCAACCGGAATGGGGAGGAGCGTGTGTGTGAGGTTATTGTATTCAGCTTTGACTTGCCGGGGGAATAGGAACTGGACTGTCGCTCCCCAGAATGGTAGGAGCCAGAACCGAGAGGTTCTGAAAAAAAAAAAAGAAAAAAAGAAAAAAAGAAAAAAAGAAAGAAAGAACGTTGTCTGTTTTTATTCTGAAAAGGCTGGCGATCACTTCCTGCTCCTCCCCCCTGCCGTCCTGGCGGGTATACACTACACTTCCAACCAACCCCTCGGAACCCCAGAACCCCACCCAATCTCCCTCCATCAGCACCGGCCCTTTCCTCAAGATTCGGATCCAGTCGAGAGGGATAGCAAAGATAATGGTCTTCAACGCCTCTCCCACTTTATGGCAGTACTTCAGTTTCTTCCTTAAGCGGGTCTCTGACAGCCAGTCTTTGGTTTCCTGGTCCCAGATATCTTTGACTAGAAGCACACCATTCTTAATCCAACCCTTCCAAGGATTTTCACTCTTATGAAAGACCCTATACTTTGGGGGCCTGTTACACATCGATTTCCGAACAGCGGTTGTCGGGCCACTTTTTCCCAACGCATTGGTGGGACTTTGTCGGGTAGGAGTAACTTACGCCATGTCCTCAGTATCGTGGCCCAAAGAGGGTCGTTCGTCAAGTCTTGCCTGGCCGCCTGTCTGTCTGACCCTCCCTCCACATTGGTCCAGGCCAGTTTTTGCAGCATGCTCCAATATCTGTCCTCAAGCCACGTCTCTGGCTCTACCTCAGGGGGTGCAGGTGGCGCTAACCTACCAATCTGCTGCAAGGCCAAGGGTTGCCATGGTGCCTGTGTGGAAAAGAGAAGACCTTTTACCCACTGAAGGGCCAGGGCCATCACTTGAGTGGCCGGGTTGATTATCCCTAGCCCTCCTTTGGTTTTTGGTTGTACGGCCAACTGCCAAGCCACTCTACTGATGGCCGTCGGGCACTCACGATTCCCCCTCCATAGGAAAGCAGCCACCTGCCTCTGGAGGGAAGTTGTCGCAGGTTTGCTGAGAGGCCACGTTGCTGTTTTATACCAGAGGGCAGCAAAAATTACGTTGTTGATTACTAGGGATCGACCCATTGAGGAAGTTTGCCGCTCCTTCCACTGGGTCAGTTTCTTTAGGACTGGTTGTGTGAGCCATTCAGCATTCAGGGGCGGCTTCCCCTCTGCTGTCATCTGGACCCCCAAGATTCTGATCTGGGGCTTCTGTGGGCATCCATCTAATATTAGACCTGTGGCCGTGGCTTCCAAGGGTTGCAGCCACGAAAAACACTAAAATAGCGAGTAGTAGGCCGCGATGCTTAGGGCAGCAGGGAAAAACACTCAAGTAGCGGTAGGCCGACCTTCTTCCCCCAAACATAATGCATATGTTGTACACGAATACAACGCATAGGATGTGTTCTATTCGGATACAGTGCATATACGTTCTATTCAAATAGCCCTATCTTTTTAATACAACGCATATGCATTGAATTGCATTCTATTCGAATTTTTTAAAAACTTGAATACAACGCATATGCGTATGCGTGATGTTCGGGGGAAAAAGGTAGCAGAACAGGACAAAAAGTTAGTATCTTTAGAGGGCCAGTAGCAGTAGGCCCAGGTCTAGGCAGGTACCAGTCCAAGTATCCTGAGTCTAGGGCCTGTGCGGACAATATCAGAGCGTGTTATGATGGGAGGAGCTACCGGTTGCTCGGAGGCCGTGCGACCTGGAGGTCACCAGCCCTGAGGCTGGCTGGCCGCTATATCTCCTGGAGGAGCGAGTAGCTCCTCATTTGCGGTATGCAAGTTTGGGCATCATGTTGCTTGAACGGGTGCTGGTACTCAGAGCGCTGCAGGGGAGGTAGAAGGAGAACTGGGCGCTCTGCCTGGCTATGGTGAGCAGCCCAGCTTGAGGAGGAGGACGAACGAGGCAAAGGAGGAGAGTGGTGAGTTACTACCTGGCTATGGTGGACGCCATCTCATCACCTTGTTAGGCGCTGCATCTGGAACGCCCCAGTTGGGGTAGCGCTGTACCAAGAAGGCTTTAAGGCAAAGTCAGGCATGGCAGCCTGACGAGCACCGGCCATAGCTGCTTTGCGTTGTCTTTTGCACGTCAGGGCAAGGCCCTTAGTAGTCCGCCATAGCCTAGGCCTGTGCAAAGTAGAAAAAGAGGGAGGCCGTGGCTCTGGTGGACCTCTTGTTGTGCTGGCAGTAAGAGGGAACTTCGGATATTGATTCTGGCTCAACCATTCACTGTTATTATTATTATTTGGTGGAAGATTGGTGGAGATAAGGAGGAGGAGGAGAATGGAGAGAGAAGGGGGGGGGTTGTCATTGGTCTTGCTGGTGTACATCTTCTTCTTCTTCTTTCTTTCTTTCTTCTTCCTTCTTCTTTGGTGTCTATCTCTTTGCAAGTGCTTTCATTGCTCTTGCAACTGGGTGGCATTGTCTTTCCTTGTGAATTTGCACTTCGGAATTAGCCAGGACCGTAACACACATAGATTGTCACATATCATATCAATCAGCTAAAAGACAGCACTTTGCGAAACAAACGATAAAATTACAGAAAAACTTTGAAAAAGTATGAAGCGCAGAAAAAAAAAAAAAAAAAAAAACAAGAAGAAAAGAGAGCACACTGAAGCCGTTCTTCTGATCATATGTACATTTGCATTTGTTTCACAAAGTGCACTGTTCTAGCTGAATAGACGTCTGTAGCAATGTATGTATGTGCACATACATGCACATACATGCACACACATTCACATGGCCGCCTTTGCGTGCATGCACAGACGCCTGGAGATCTGAGCTAGGGGCTACAGATGGTTTTTTTTTTTTTTTTTTTTTTTCTGAGTTGAAGTTGCTCGGACATCAAAGTAGGCATACATGTGCTCTGAGTGCTCTCCTTGGACTGGGTTACGACAGAAGCGTTTTCTGCGCTCTCGGCTGTGGCTCTCAGCTGTTCTACTATGTTTCTCACTCCTGTGGATGTGCATTGTCTGCCAAATCCATCCTTCCATCCACACACTCACCACCAAGTGGTACATACAAAGCAGTTGAAAGAACCAAGAAAGAGCATACTTTCTGGGCCCACAAATGTGGGACTCCGCAAATCTGGGACTCTTCAAAATGTCGGACGCCGCAAATCTGGGTACGCAAAGGAGATACTTTCTGAGACCACAAATGTGGGACTCCACAAACTTGGGATTCTTCAAATGTGGGACTGCTCAAATGTAGGAGGGGACTCCACAAATGTTGTACTGTTCGGATGTGAAGGAGCTGAGTACATGGTAATCTCCTGCTGCAGACAAACCTCAAGGAACCAATAAGATCAATCCATAACTGAGCACGCAAAGTATTTTTCCAAAAGTTGTTTTTTCCTGCTTGACTACTCTCCAATCCTCTCTCTCTTACACTATCTCACCATCAGCTCTGGAAAAGCGCCGCCGGATCTCCGTAGTGAGCCCTTTTACTGCAACCTGCGGCAATTGCCCTAACAAATGCAACCATTTCTCTGTACATACTACTTAGTACTCACTGCACATGATGCCAGACAAAAATGTGCACAGCCTCACAGTGGCAGCAGCAGCAGCACAAGGTGGACCATGTGTGTACTACCGTTGGACCAGGAAATCCAACCCATTATTATTTGAAAAAAGAGGCGGAGGATTTCGCCTGCACCGCCTATTCCCAGCTCCCCCTCAAAGGCTGGCCATCACTACCTTAGCAGCGTTGATGGTGAAGTCTATGTCCTCGTCCGTGTGGCAGAGTCCCGTAAACCCTGCCTCGTACTGAGATGGGGCCAAGTACACTCCCTGCTCCAGCATGCCTCTGTGGAATCTAGCAAATTTCTCCGTATCGCTCTTCTTCGCATCTTCGAAGTTGTGAACTGGCCCTTCACAAAAAAAGAACCCGAACATGCCCCTGATGGACCCTCCACAGGCAGCATGACCAGTCTCGCGTGCTGCCGACAACAGCCCCTCTACCAACCTGGATGTGATCTTGTCAAGGTATTCGTAGGTTCCTGGTTTACGAAGACGTTCCAGAGTCTTGATCCCAGCCATCATGGCCACAGGATTGCCGCTCAGTGTACCAGCCTGGTACATGGGACCAGCAGGAGCCACCATCTCCATGATCTCTCGCCGCCCGCCATAAGCACCAACGGGCAGACCACCACCAATGATCTTCCCGAGTGTTGTCAAATCGGGTGTCACGCCGAAGTATTCCTGAAACAAATCAAGCCAAAAGTATCACCACCATTACACCCAGCATTGCCATCAGCTCAGTAACATTATAAAATTAAATCTTCAAGTCGCTGGCCAAAGCAAAGCGAGCATCAAGAGACGAGACACCTAACGACCCGCCAGTTGCACCGACAACACTGTTGCAGATTCAGGGTAGGTTCCTAGCAGGCAAACCTGTAAACGAAAGTGGATCATGGACACCTCTAATGTGGGTCCTAAAAGGGAGGAGGGGGGGGGAAGGGGGGGGGTTAGAAAAGGGGTAGTTAGCTTGTAAATTCTCTGTGAAACACTGAAAAGAGGTTTTAGGCTGCCTTTAATTTCTATAATAAACCACCACTACCTTTTTCCATGTGGGCGGCCGTTGGGCCCACGAGCCTTTAGGAGGCCGAAGCAAAACGACGACCGCCAGTGAGATTTATTGACGGCAGCCATCGTCGGGCCCGGCCTCCGATTTAGTAGGAGTAGGATATTTTCCCGTTTTCCCAACAGCGGGAAAGGTAGTGGTGGTTTAAAAGAAAACAAAAACAAAAAACAAGGAGGACATGTTGTGAATGTGGATGGTGGTTTAGACAACACAAACTACCAATGTGCTAGAGCGGATGACGGGAAATTCCGGCTGTACTGTACCTGAGCGCCGCCATATGCAATTCGGAACCCAGTCATGACTTCATCAAAGACGAGGAGGATACTATTCTTTGTGGCCACTTCTCTCAGGCCTCGGAGGAATTCCATCTTTGGCGGAATGAATCCGGCATTTCCAACCACAGGTTCAAGGATGATGGCTGCAACCTGGTCCTTGTTGTTCTCCACAAGTGCCTCGACAGCTGCAAGATCGTTGTAGGGCGCAGTGAGAGTGGCAGCCGTAGATTCCTTGAGCACTCCCGGAGAGTCCGGTAGACCGAGAGTGGCTACACCACTGCCGGCTTTGACAAGGAAGGAGTCAGCGTGGCCGTGATAACACCCTTCAAACTTAATGATCTTCTCTCTCTTTGTGAAAGCCCTCGCCAACCGGAGCATCCCCATGCAGGCCTCTGTTCCTGAGTTCACAAATCGCACCATCTCAATGCTAGGCACAGCATCAATCACCGCCTTAGCAAGCACGTTCTCCAGATAGCAGGGAGCACCAAAGCTGGTGCCTTTCTTCAGAGTCTCGATCAGAGACTCGTTCACCTGAGAAAATGCGTAAATGCAAACATCCACACGATAGCAGAGACAAACATGTGAATCAGTCAATAAACCAAGTGAGCGCTAGTGTCATAGACAGTGCACAATGGTGTAACAGAAACAGGGGGAGAAGAAGAGCTAGGTGGAGTCAAAGAAGACAGATCAGGGGGGGGGCCAGGGGATGGGCGAGCAGGGGGAGGGGGCACGTGTGTGTGTGTGTGTGTGTGTGTGTGTGTGTGTGTGTGTGTGTGTGTG
>BFEA01000005.1:6777687-6793659 GCA_003427395.1 Chara braunii | reverse complement strand
GATCACAATTGCCACCAGATTCAGGCCATCAGCAACGTGTACATTCCCACAAATCCAACCAAATTCTCACTTGCTCAAGAGTTCTGTCAAATGCCACACAAGCCGCAGGGAGGACAATGAATTCCTTGAAAAACTGGAAAAGTCTTCTTCCCCCGAATGCAGCGTACGTAATTATAGCTTTATTTGAGGTATCTTTCAGTCAACATACAGCTATAATGACCGTACGCCGTACTCATGGGAAGAAGGGTAGCCTGCCCCCACAGACATGAGTCGGTGAAAGTCCGGCGAAACAGTGTCTGGCACAGGCATGCTTTTATTGTGGGGGTGTGTTTAGCGAAAATAAGACAACAGATGCACACACACACACACACACACACACACACACACACACACACACAGGTGTAGCGCTGACTGTAGCAGATCCGTTTCTCAAACATAACTGCCATTTTTAACAGGGGTTTGAACTTTGAACCGGCCGACAGTCTGCTGGATTGCAGGGCTGGGTGGTGCAAGTAAACTCGACCACTTTTCTTTTTCCTTCTTTTTTTTTTTGAAAGGGCAACGGCCTTGAGATATCGTCATTGAGCTGAACAGCCCCGTGTAATTCAGAAATATTGTTTAATATTCATCTAATTCCATCATCATGTGGATTCAAGCTTGGGTCTGTACCATGGCTACGATCCGGACTTCCGGACCGTCGTCCAAACGGTCTGGATTCAGTCCGGACTCCAGACGTCCGGTCCAGAAGGTCTGGATCTGCCCAAAAAAAAAAACGGTCCAGAACCCTTCCCCACTGAGGACCCAAGCCCCCAAAATTGTTCTGGGGCGTTTTCAGGCCCGTTTTTGTTTTCTGGAGGGTTCCGGACATTGGTCTATCACTATGATAATTTATTACTAATACCCAAGTAATGAATTATTAATAATTCGTTATTTTTTAAAGTATTTTTTAAAGTATTTTTTAAAGTTTTATAGTTTTGACTTTTAACTCAAGTTCGGTTAGGAATCCTGACATGAGGCAAAAGTGGTTTGCATTGTTATTCATTTTTATTTTTTTTCTACGTAGCACCGTGTACACATTCGGAGGCGAACGCGAACATGTTCGCCCGAACGCAAACAAGCGCCCCAAACCCTCCGAACGCGAACATAAAAAAAAAAAAAAAAGAGTTCTCATAAAAATCTGAAAAAAAATATATGTTATGTAGAATAACAATACAAGCAACTTTTGCCTTGGAGTCATGTTCAAATTCGTAGCCAATCACGAGTTAAAAATCAAAAACCGAAAAAATATATATATTTTTTTTTACGAAAAAATAAAATGTTCGCCCGACACGTTCGCCGTGCGACGCAGTTTTTTTTAATGGTCCGGACATTTCCGGACCTGCTCACCGGTCCGGACCGTCCGGAATCATGCATGTCCAGAGGTCCGGATATGTCCGGAAGTCCGGACGTCCAGACCTGACCGGACACACGTCGGTCCCCGGACATGAGCTGTCCGGGTTCGGGTCCGGCTAGCCATGGTCTGTGCTTCAACAGTTCTTGTTTGTGCCAACTGAGCTAGGCTCGTTGGTACTGACCAGTTTTCTCTCTCAGGCGTATGGATTACTCTGGGTGATGTGGTCAGTCCTTATCCATCCATTATTAGCCAAATGCATCACTGGCAGACTGTCGGGGGGAGGGGGGACGGGGGAGGGGGGAAGGTGTTCAAAATACTGATCAATCGCGGTTAAAATCCGACGGAACACTGTCGTGGGGCTAGCGAACATGACAACACACCTTACATGAACATACCACAACTGATGATATGTTTCAGGGTCGGAGGATATTCTCGAAATCACACACCCACCCTCCAAATGCCATGAGTTGGGATCTGGATCAGTATCACCCAGGTCGCAATCGATTATCACTCTCATGAACTCAACGAGTGTGTGACTGATGTGTACGACCCTTCATTGCTTATTACCGGTAGAGCCACTCGTTTTCTTTTTTCTCTATTTAGTATCTACTCTTTTTTTGAAAACTAAGCTAGGTAGTAGCTATATCTCGAAATCACACACCGACCCTTCAAATCCCATGAGTTGGGATCTGGATCGACATTACCGGAGTTGCAACAGATTATCACTCTAATAAACTCAACGAGCAAGTGACTGATGTCTAGTACCCTTGATTCCTTACTACTAGCGGTAAAGAACTACCCACATTTTTTTATGTATTCTTTTTTTTTTTAACTAAACCAAGGCTGGTCCCCCAGGCGGCCCAGCTGGGAGATGGTCACCCGGGTACCCTCCCGGGCAGCCCGGGCCAGGCAGGGTCCGCGCAGGGTCCCAGGCAGCCCCAGCGCATAATATTTAAAAAAATTCAAAAATTCAAAAAATTCAAAAAATTCTGGCAACAAAATATGTTGTGTAAAATTGCAGAACAAGCAACTTTTGGCCGAGGATCCCTCGGCAATTCCTTTAATTTTAAGATAAAAATATATTAGGAGAAATGAGGTAAGATATTCCCTTTTAAACCACTCTAGTCCCTGTTTAGAGTAACTTTATACCCCCCAAACACCCCTGGGTGGCCCACCACCGAAATGAAGGGTAAGGCCGGATTCTGACTGCTCAGGCCGAGCGCAGTCCTGGCCTGAAGTCAGTTTCTTTTTTGGGGGGATCCTTCCCTCTTTTTTTGCCTGCCTGGTTTTGCCGGGCGATCCCCCCCGTCCCAGCTGGCCACGGCATGCCTGGCCGGGGATGGCCCAGCCTAGAACTAAGCTATATTCTTCTCTAAAAATTTCACCTTTCACTACCCTAGACTATAAAGGCGGCCTTTTCTTTTTTTTTGCTTGGTTTTCTTCCCGAGGTGGCCATTTCTGAAGCTGCTCAGCGATCAGTTGTAAGTTATAACCATGACATGCTATAGCTCACAAGGTTATCATGTAAATTAATAAAAGTTGATAAATTAAAAAAAAAGAGGTTGCCTGTGAGAAATTCCTACCAAAAGCGCTGGTGAAAAAAGGTCGGGTAAAAAGAAGGGATACTAAGACAATCTTGGAATATGCTAGGCTCCTGTGAGAAATTCCTACCAAAAGCGCCGGTGAAAAGAGGTCGGATAAAAACAAGGGATACTAAGACAATCTTGGAATATGCTAGGCCATACTTATGAATATTCTAACCTCCTCTGGGCCACCCTACCCTGACCCGGGGGATGAGGTGCTTCAGAAGACTCTCTGGGATTCCTTCGAGGCTCGCCTTCCAATCCAAGGCAAGTTGGACCTGGATCGACCAATTACCATAGAAGAACTAAGCCACACAGTTAAAAGCATGCAAAAAGGGAGGTGCCCAGGCAGTGACGGGCTGCCGATAGAGTATTATGGCTGTTTTAAAGAGGGCCTCGGCCCAGTTTTGGTTGACAACTTTAACGCCTTGCAAGGCCAGGGGCTGGGGGAGGATATGCGGTTGGGGGTCATATCACTGCTGTATAAAAAATGGAGACAAAAGAAATATCAGAAATTGGAGGCCTATTTCGCTCCTTAACACTTCCTACAAATTGCTGGCTAAGACCCTGGCCAATAGGTTAAAACGGTACTTGCCGGGTTTAGTAGGTGAGGAGCAGGCGGGTTTTGTTCAAGGAAGGAATATCCTGAATAACATCATGCTAAGTATTGAAGCCTTGGAAAATTGAAAGGACGACCAGCAAGAAGTAGTGGCACTACTCTTGGACTTAGAAAAAGCGTATGACAGGGTTAACTGGCAATTTGAGCTAAACACCCTATGATAGCAGAAATTGGTGACTCATTTTGTAATTGGGTCCGTGCTCTATATACGCAAGCTATAGGGATGGTTATGGTTAATGGTGAAATCTCCTGTCCATTTCCCCTCTCCTGGTCTCTGCGTCAAGGTTGTCCCCTGGCCCCCACGCTTTTTGTTATCCAGATGGAAGTTCTTTTGTCAATGATTAGGAAGAATTCGTGTATCCAGGGTTTGTGACTGGCCAATGCAAAGTGTCGACTATGGTTGACGATCTCTTTGCGCTGTCAGTGAATACCAAAGAGTCTTTAGGAGCCCTCAAAGCTTGCCTCGATCTTTACTCCAAATTCTCAGAAGCCTTGCTCAACTGGTCCAAGTCTACTGCAATTGCCAATGGTGAGACACGGTTGTCTGTGCAAGGAATATGAGCGAGAGCGATAATACAGAAAACCAAGTTGCAAAATCACGCAGAAGTCCAGATAGTCATGTAACAAGTAGAGAGCTCAAATGCACCAAAATTTCATCCAAATAAGAGCAATACAATGAACTCGTGAGCCAATGTTCAGGCCCTCAACCCACACCAATGCAGTATTCAATATCGCTTCTCTTTGTCTGGCGCCCAACGCCCAGTCTACTTTACCCGTCCTACCTGTCCTGCCTACGTTCATGCAACAGGCTCGCTTCGACTTTGAAGACCAATGTACATGTCGTCGACACCTATTCCAACATACACCAGGTACATACTCTCGTCTCCCTCATCACCCCCTGTCCAACCACTTTTGCGCCTCCTCCCGAAGACCCTCGTCGCCCTCCTCTGCCTCGCGCTCTGCAGCCCTGCTATGGCCGCTAGCGGCCCGCTGCCCTGCAGCGCCCCTCACCTCTCAGCGCCCACGCGCGCCCCAGTCACTGCTAGCGCATGCAGACACTTGCTTGCTAGCGCAGCAGCGTGTCCGCAATGCCCGCCTAGCCCAAAATGTCAATCCTCGGCTGGCTTGCTTCCTATATGGAAGTGGCAGTTGCTGCTGGACTCCATGGGCCTGGCCGTGGAAGTTTCCAGTAGCTTCTGGTTCAGCCCCAGTGTCTGCGCCCAGGTCCATCTCGACAGTTGAGGGCCTGGGCCCTTTTTAGTTGGGCAGACCCAAAATTTTCCAAGCTCCGACTGTTTGCTGCATTTGCACTGGCCCACGGGGTAAATGTTGCTTTCTCGTTGGCCCGTGCCCACTCCGTGATGTGTCGGCCTCACAATGCATGTGCCCAGTGCTCAACCACCCAGGCCCTGGGCTCAATTGCCTACCGCAGTTGCATCTTCTCGAAGAGCCCAGGATAAGGCTCAAGTTGCACTTCAACCAATTGTCGTGCAGCAACTATTTGAGACCCGCATTGGAAAATGTTGAGATAAGGGCCTCTCGTGAATATTCAGGCCCGCCTTCACTTAGGGCGGGAACGAGGCTTGTTGGGGGCCACAGTCAGAACTATGCATGTTGTCTAGGGGCCCCTGATGACACATTCCTCACATCTGTGAATTGGGGATTAAAACGCTTACCAGTTGGTGAATGTGACCATTTTTTGGAAGTACAGGTGACCATTTGGACAGCAAAAAAGTGGCGAGTAACTTGGTGGAACGTGCTGTGGTGTCAAAAATTGGCAAGATTTATTCAATTAATTGTACGTTCATCTTCAGGCAGTCGTTGCTCCTCAACATGTCTGTTATTTCACAAGTGTGGTACCCAGGTTCGATAAGGAGACTAGATATTAGCCTGGGTGACTGGAACCACTGTCTGGTTAGGTCACCCTGCCAAGATGGTGATGGGTGATGGTCCTGGGTGGTTGACACTGCGAAGATGTGAACTGTGCAAACCACCTTCCATATGGGTTACTTCAGCCTCTACCCATACATGAGGGTCGTTGGAAGTCCACCTCGATGGATTTTGTTGGTCCCCTCAGCCCTCCCACTGAACGCGATCATGATGCTATCTTGGTTGTCATCGATCGCTTTACGAAGCGTGCACGTTTTGTCTCACGGCGCTATCGCATTAGCGCTTATGAGGTCGCGGACATCGTCTTCGACCGAGTCGTGAGAGATCACAGCTTACCTCAGAGCATCATCTCCGATCGAGACTCGCGCTTTACTAACACATTCTAGCGACGCCTACACGAGATGTACCACCCTCAGACGGATTATCAAACTGAGGTCACCTATAAAATTCTCGATAATATCCTCTAAAAGTTTATTAGGGACGACCAGCAGTAGGACTTACACTTAGCTCATGTTGCGTACAACCACGCCGTTTCGCCAGCCGCAGGGATGTCGCCATTTTGTTGCGACCTCTGCTACCATCCTCACGTACCCACGGATTTCCTACGACTGTCGCCGTTGTGCCCAAATACTCGTTGTCCTGCGCTTGGCGACTAGATCGCCCACATGGCAGCGATTATGAGGCGCGCATACGAGAGTTCAGCTGACTACCAAACTCGCATGGTCGCACAAGCGAACCGATCATGAATGGATCATTCATTCAAAGTCGGTGACGATGTGCTCGTCAACGCACGCCATTTGCAACTCAAAGCGATTACACTTCGAAAGTTCAAGCATCGCTTCTTCGATCCATGTCGCATCCTTCAGCCGTCGGTTTTTATACTACCGCTAGTTCGATCAGCTTTCTGTGTGAAGCTACCTGATTACCTTCGATAGACTCACGGACACGATGTATACCACGTCTCCTTGTTGCGTCCTTATCGCAGGCCGTCTGAGCTCTTCACCGAACGCCCTTATGAGCACATTCCACCTATCATGTTGGACAATCACGAGACGTTCGTCATTTCGGACATTGTATCTTGCCGAGTTACCGACGATACCCCTCCACGCATCGAGTACCTTGTGCGTTGGAAGGGTTATCCTGATGAGGAGGCTACTTGGGAGCCCCTCAAGCACTCGGAGCACACCCGGATGTTGGTGCGTGCATATGATCGTGCTCGTCGTGCAGAGACATATGGTCCTACTCAGCCGACCGACCCTCCTCCTCTTTCGGCTGAGGAGATTGTTGAGGACAAGCCCGCTCCCTTGAGGTCGTTCTTCACCAGCAGACGGATGCCTATGCACGTCCATAACGCACTCGTTGACGCCCTCGGTGTCTGGACGACTGACACTCTCATCACTTATCTCCTACCATTGACTCACACTATCGTCTACTCCATCATGAGCTCTTTCGGATGTCAACGTTTTGCGGTTCTGCTTCGACATCGGCTCGACTCCTACTTCATCGATGTCATTTTCCACCTCGACGACTTCAGTCATCTTCTCGAATTCAGCTACTTCATCAACTTCAGCTACTCTGAACGTGATTACTTCACGCCACCACACTACCTTGTGCATTCCTTTGTATGTGTCGCATGATGGTTCTCACTTAGCTGGTTCTCCCTGAGTCGGGCTCTCCCTTGGTATCGCATAGGCATTGGGACCATAGCGTTATCTTGGCTTCCCTGCTCCCAGATTTGGCTTACTCCCTAGTCGGTGAATTGTGTGCATGTTTCCCTAACCCACTACCCTCATCACCCTGGTGTCGGTCATTGCATGCCTTCAGTTAGGCATATCCCCACCCTATCCCACGCTCCCCTTTCCTAGTCGACCCAGCATGGTGTCACCCTTTTGTTGAGCATTACCCGCCTTGATGGTTTATTTGTTAAGGTCGTTGGTTTTGCTTCGCTACCACCCCCTCACCCTAAGTCTGATGACCCATCCCATCTTCGTGTGTAACTGCCCTTAGGAGTTTCTATTTTTAGGTTGCATTCACCCCCTCTGAGACCATCCCACTCTTTGTGGTTCAGCGATACAACATTATCTTATGACATATTGATATCTTTTCCTTTCAGCACTGAGGCAATTGCCTCTAGGACTTCAAAATTGTACCTTGCTACATTTCATTTCCTGCTGTTAGCTAGTATGTGTATATTAGACATTTGTTTCTGCTATGACATTATGTAACTTAAGATGCATCGCATGGACTCTCCATGGAGTTTGCTCCGCATCCTAGATTTCTCAACTTTATTGTTTGTAGACTTCCGCTGGTTTTGCGAAAGCGTGTTTATGGCCCTTGCGATCCACTACGAGTCTGAGGATCGTGCAGCGTGCCTCTAACTTCCCTGGCCTAGAGCCAAGGCTATCTGGCTATTTCGCTTGTTCGGCCTGTGTGACTAGGACGTGGCCTAACCCCACAAGCCGTGTGCTCATTCAGTCCAGTCCAGTCCTGCCCGTTACCACTGCCGGTACCAAGCCAGTCCAGTCCAGTCTAGTCAGTCCACTGGGGGTATACGCCAACTGCAGTGTGTTTTCAGCCTCATTCTTCACTTGCACAGTTTGGAGTATGTGCGTGTTGAGTCTACGTTGGAGTTGCGCTGTCCCTTCCAGCTCCATCTCCATCTTCCCCATCCTCATCCCTTCATCGTGATCTTGACGGACTGCCATCCCGGCGGGTCCGTCACAAATGGGGACTCCAAAGGAGGGAGGATTTATGGGTAGCTTTGCTCACACCTTCCTTTGTCAATGGTCGGTTAAATCGGCTATTTGGAGAGATATCGTCCAGGCATGGGCCCAGTTACTGCCGCGGCAACTGAAGGAGCCACAAACAAGAGAGGAGGTGCTATCTCAACACATTTTTTTAAATATTTCCATTTGTGATGGCGTGGGGTTGCCTTGGTCTGCGGGGGACGGACCAGGACGGTTTGGTAACTCCTGGATCCAAAGGGGGGTGTCCAGGATTTCAGATCTGTGGGATTCAGAGCTGTTGCAGTGGAGATCGGCAATTGAACTCATGACGAAATTGCATCAGCTGAGATCTGTTCCAGAAAGGTTGGAAGAAGTGGTCACTAGTATCCCACAGCCCTGGAAGGAGATACTGGCGGATCCTGATCACGCCTACGAAGGGCAGTGGGTCATCCAGGAGGGGCCAGCATCCCCCAAGGAGGTTTGGAAGGTGGAAGAGGTGTTGGATCAGGGGCAGGCTGCTGTTTCCCCCTACTTAGGGGAAAGGGTAGGGGGGAAGGCATGTCGACACCTGGGGAAATCAGACAAGGCAATAGCTCCGCTGGTGAAAGTGTCCTCCATTGTAGTTTGCTCAAAAATAATTAACAAAGAAACGGAAAAATTCTACTGCCCACTGGGGGGTGAGGGCGGCTAACAAACTGAGGGCTCTCCCTCTACATTGGGGATGGCAATCACTGGAACCACCCAGAACGGTTAACCTGCTGAAGGTTGGCTACCAAGCTCACGCTAAGGCTTGGGTAAGTCCTGTGGGGATCAGGAAGAGGTGGCAAATGGAAGGTAAGAACAGTTCACAGCAGAAAGGATGTGTCAACTCTGCAGGTTTGAGGAAACTATGGCGGAATATCAAAAGGATACCATCGGCCAAGATGGGAAGCTTGGCTTGGCTCCAGTCCCATCGCATTGTTCCTTCTGCCAGCTGGTTATCGGCAAACAGAATGCAACTGCATACACAACGTCAAAGATGTAGAAGGTCGGAAGAGACTGCCACTCACCTTTGGTGGGGGTGTACCGAGTCCAAGAGAGTTTGGGCTTGGTGGGCTAAGTTATGGCTCAAACATGTAGAAGACCAGGTACAGTGGGACGATAATTTGGTTCTGGATGGCATTATCCATAATGAGGAAAAGGTAGGAAAAGGGTGGGTGTACGTGTTGCATGCATGCAGAGCGGCCATCATGCAGGTAAACTGGAAGCTAAGGAATGATAGGATCTTTAGATCCAAGTTCTGTTCTGATTTTGCCATCATGAACATGGTCCTGGAAGGGATTCGTTCCCTGGTCTGGGCAGATTGGAGACGGGCCAGAAGAGCACGTTCCAGGAAAGCCGCCAGGGAACACTTTTTCCGAACCTGGGGTCAGAGCGCTAGATTTCTGAAGACAAGAAGCTACAGGCATTGTTCTGGAACCACGGTTGATGGGCCCCAGGCCCCCGTGAATCTTAGTCACGGGGCTGGTTTGCCGCCCTGAGGGTCACGAGAGGAGTTCTGGTGCAGGCCTGTTCAGACTTTGAAAAGAACTAGTTTGATCAATCAATCACCGACATCCATTCTAGACTTGGATGGGCTCATCCTACTTACATCTAATAAGGTTAACAAACGGACCCAGTCACTCATGGGCTAGCAAATCAATCTAATCAGGCACCTTTAGGCGCAGAGGTCCATTTCAGTGATGAGTTCCGACTGTCAAGAGGAGATTGAAGGATGGAGACAGTTGAGTCGACACATTCTTTTGTCTAAGTTTTCGATAGTTTTGATGTATGGGATGCTGGACCCCTTTTCCAGCAGGTGCAGCTCCCCACGAATAGAACGGAGCCATCTAAACCGCCGCTATCTACTCGCTGGGGCTTGTACACCCAGCGAGTAGAGTTCCCGGCCATGGGTGTTTTATGCACAAAAAAAAATAAAAATAAAAAATGGGTCGGTTAAAGCCGGAACCGATTAATACAACGCCCGGGCATTAGCTCTGTCTCTAGACTGCAAGGTGCCCCAAATACAGCTATAATGACCGGGCGTTCTATTCGGGTGAAGACGGGGTTGGTTAAAGCCGGACCTAGACTGCAAGGTGCCCCAAATACAGCTATAATGACCTGGCGTTCTATTCGGGTGAAGACCGGGTCGGTTAAAGCCGGACCTCTAGACTGCAAGGTGCCCCAAATACAGCTATAATGACCGGGCGTTCTATTCGGGTGAAGACGGGGTCGGTTAAAGCCGGACCTGATTAACCACAGTGTGCTGGCCGGTTCGGCGAGCTCATGTGGTTGCATGCTTGAGTTGGACTGGGATAGGTGCTGGGTTCGAGACCCGCCGACTGCAGAAATGACTCACTGGGGGATGCGCTGCCCTGTAACCTCTGTAGTTTGTGGGGAGCACGGTCTGGCAGAGAGACACCGAGTGACTCCTTTTTTTTTTTTTTTTTACATAACCCGTTTTTTTATTGGGGGTTGAAGAAGCTCCAATAAAATTAAGGAAAAAGTAAAAAAAAAAAGAAGCTCCAATCTATTGGTGGGGAGCAACTCGTGCTGGGAAAGGGGCCCTGCGTCCCAATTGAAAATAAAGTGGAAAATAAAGTGGTACGTCCTTGGGGACACATCCATTAAAATTGGCACGATACAGAGAAGATCAGCATGGCCCCAGCGCAAGCATGACACGAATAAATCGAAAAATGGTCGATAAAATAAGATACAAATAAAATAAATAAACTGGTACCAACGGGCCTAGCTCAGTCGGTACAGTGCATAGAATTGAGATATACGTAAACACACGTCAACATGTTACGCATATGAGACAAAGTACAAAGCGTTCCGATGGTATTCCAAAAGAGCATATACAGGTTGGGCGTCCCCGACGCCACGTTTCGAAAGCCGCCAAGCTGTCACCTTCGGGGGGTTCGGTCAGCCAACCTCCCTTTGCAACTCCATTCCTCACCGTAAACCCACTCCCGGGCCCAAGTCCCACTTACGCCAAGTCTTCATTTCTGAACGTTGATCTTTGGAATCTACGGTCAGAAGCTGAGGATTCGGTTAAGTGGGACTTGGCCCCCGTTCTTACTTCCGGCCAGTTGGTACAGCCATGAACTGTTGAAATACAGGCCCAAGTTCGAATACAGATGCACCCAGATGAACAGCATAGAATGATACTTGTATTCTGAAACACCTGAAATTATACCTGAGTGGTTCAAACTTCAAACAATGACAAAATTCTTTTTTTTTTTCGTTTTAATTTCTTAAATAAAAATTATATTTTCCAGAGTGATTCCATCAAAAAGGATTTCAAAAAAAAAGTTCGGAGCGCTCTGCATTCCGTCTGACGAGAGCAGCATTCTTTTACCGATTTCCCCACCAAATCAGGAGGTTTTTTTCGTTAAAAGGAGTTGAGTTTTTCGACTTTTTTTTTTGGGGGGGGGGGGGGGGGGGGGGGGAARGGGGGGGRGTGGTTTTTCTTTTTSCCCTTTTTGGACCAAAAAAAGAAAAGCGGAGGAAMAAATCAGMAGTACGTTTTCCTCTCCCTTTCCAAACGGACGAGCAATCAAATTAATCCTCGCATTTTGAAAAATCTAATCCGCATTAAATTTAATTCCCTCCCGGGGACCTCACTCTTACGGCATGCTCGGGGCATACTCACAATACGACTTTTTTACTTATTTATGGACCTAATTGGGGTCAGGTGCATCCAGGTCACTTCGTAAATGCGGTCAGACACATTTTTAAGATATAGAGCTGGTGTGAATACGCCCCCACTCTGGAACTTTCACAACTCAATCTGGTCGTAATTATGGTCCGGATACATACAGAAAAGTCCTCCTTTTGTTATATCAAAAAAAACATAATTACGCAAGCTCTATCCATATCTTAAAGGGACGATGAGAATGCATATGCCAAAGAAAAAACGAATGAATGCCCTGAAGGACCGTGAGGTGCAATCAATTTCATCGCGCCAAAGTCCAGATACCGACGCTGCTTGGGAGAAACACCTACATTCTTCTTCTCTTTTCGTTTTTTTCTTTTCACGGCTTTGAGATATCATTGTCATTGTCGAGCTCACCTGCCCTGGCAATTCATTCAGCTACCGGTAGTTCATCTGGATTCGAACTCAGGTCTGTTTTCCATTATTTGTTCGCTGCTTTCAATTCTTTTTTTTTTTTTTCATCAAAATTCAGCCTGCTTCACTCCTTGAGCAAACTTCCCAACCCCTACCCAGTGGGCTTCTTCGTTGAATAATTCGAGTACGAACCTCCGAGTGTGCAAATTGACTTAGAAACTCTTGAGTTTGAACCGTCGAGTTTGAAAATCTGCTAGAAGCACCTCTGCCGGCATACTCACACTTAGTCTAGGACTTTTTGTACTAAGCACCTGACGTGATTGCGGTCAGATTCATCCACGTTGCGCCGTAATTGCAGTCAAATACCGTTGAATAATTCGAGTATCAACCTCCGAGTGTGCAAATTGACTTAGGAACTCTTGAGTTTTTTTGTTTTTTTTTTTTGAACCGTCGAGTTTGAAAATCTGCTAGAAGCACCTTTGCCGGCATACTCACACTAGGACTTTTTGTACTAAGCACCTGACGTGATTGCGGTCAGATTCATCCACGTTGGGCGCTAATTGCAGTCAAATACATTTAGGAAAGTGCTAGTGTGAGTATGGTGCAGAGCAGTCCCGCAGGAACGAGTGGTGATGAACGCCTGCTGTCCACCGGTCCAGTGGTCAACATTGGGCTATCTGGTTCCTTTTTTTTTTTTTTTCGAAGGCTGGCCACTGGCCAGTGTATTCAAACCATCTGGTTCTGTCCGCCAGGGTCGGCTGGACCCTTACCAGATGAACCTGGAACAAAACGCGAGACGGCTGGTACAAGCAGAACAGAAAGAAAACAAAAGAACAGGAAGGGATGGAGGTCAAATGAAAACGGGTTGGAAAAAAAATAAAAAAGAAGACGAAAGGGACACGCGGCCTCGTCTCGTTGGTTCCATGGCTGAAACGGCTGAAAGGACGGAGACCAACGCCAGACATTCTTACGTAAAACTGAGCAGAAATTATTGCGCCGTAGTGTGACGGAACCTTGCACTTTTCCAGAAAAAATAATAATAATAAAAATAAATAAATCCTGCACCTAGGGCGCGGTCAGACTTCAGTCCGAAAGTGGTTCCCCAATTAAAAATGCCAGATCAGACCTTAATGACCCTCGAACAATCCGCCGGCTAACTGCGCCTCCAGTCACTTCACAGGCAGCTGTGGAGATAGACGAGGAGGAGGAAGCGACGACGACGACGACGACGACGAAGAAGAAGAAGAAGAAGAAGAAGACCCATAGACAACCGGTATCAGGAGTGTACGAGGAGGAGGAGGAGGAGGAGGAGGAGGAGGAGTTGATAAGTAAGACGAAAAACCCCAAATGCAATGTAGATGGGGTTGCGGAAAACTACCGTCTTCAGCCGAATAGAATGCCCGGTAATTACATTTGTATTTTGGACTGAAAGTTGTCCCAAATACAGCATTAATGACCGCCGGGCGCTTTATTCAGGTGAAGTCTGTAGGAGATCACGAAGACGCAAGCAAACACGTACAGGGAAAAAAAAAAAAAAAAAAAAAAAAAAAAAAAAAAAAAAGAACTATGGGCAGGGTTCGGTGAGTCGGAGCATTTGGAAGAGGAGGAAATTGAGAGAAGAGGGAAGCGCAGGGAGGAGGAGGAGGNAAAAAAAGAACTATGGGCAGGGTTCGGTGAGTCGGAGCATTTGGAAGAGGAGGAAATTGAGAGAAGAGGGAAGCGCAGGGAGGAGGAGGAGGAGGAGAAGGAGGAGGATGGGGAAGGGGAGGAGGAGGAGGAGGAAACAAAGGCTATGGCGTAGGGCGACCATTGAGTTTTCCGAAAAGCGGTCCTCTCAGTTCGCACCTTGGCGGCTTCGAAGATTTCTTCGGACTTGGTAGTGACGTGCTTCTTCACTGTGACCGCCATGGCGCGAGCTGCGCCGCATTCGTGCTTACTCCTGGCGTGGCTATGGCTGCCTCTCTCCGTCATAGACACGTGGCCAAGCGCCCCGCCGTATGTTCTCAGACCAGACCAAGACGAAAACTGCGCCTTCGACGACGGACCGGTCGCAGAGACCTGCTCCTTCCGACCGGTACCCGCCGCCGCCGCCAGAGAGGAAGAAGCTATGGCAGCCGTCGCCACCGTTCTTGCGGTAGTGCACGCCATCGTCTTCTTCCTCTCTCTCTCTCTCCCCTTCTCTCCCACTCGCTCGCACTCTCTTCGTCGCCTCTTCCGCCTCCACGACCTCGTTGCCTACTTGCCCGCCAACTCCGCCGAATTGGCAATCTGCCGATGTGATCCGCTCCGCCCAGACGGAAGACTCCCCCTACCAAGCGCACTACCGGCGGCCGTAGTGCTGCGCTCTATCGTCCGCCTCTTCCGCGGGAGAAATGAGAAACGAAAAAAATGACTGAGTCCTTCGGGACATCCAATTGGAACGATACAGAGAATGAAGATTAGCATGGCCCCTGCGCAAGGATGACACGCATCAATCGAGAAATGGTCCAAATTCAAAAAAAAATAAAAAAAAATGAATGACAGTTTTGGGGGTGGCATGGGGGAATGACGACGATCTGTAAAAGCGGGAAGCGCACTTTGGAGTGGGCGGCACCCGGCGGCCAAGGGCAGCGTGCGCACGCAGCGCCCAGCGCGCGGAATACAGTCACTGACGCGCGCGCGCGAGCGGCGCGGTTGCATATGGGTTTGGATAAATTTACATATCAATTGCTGTCCAGCGCAAGCAGAGTGGCTGGATGGTGATCCGTTCGAAGCGCAACCCCTCGACCAGCCGGCCCCGCAGTTCCTGGACCTCGCTCCACTACTCAACAGACTACATGTATCTAGATGGTATTTCAGACCGAGTACATTTGCACTGATAATAATTATGTATGCGGACAGCTAGAAGCTCGAGATACATTCAGAATGTTGTGCAGTTGAGCGAGCCCCCTTGTAGGGGTCTCTTTTTTTGTTTTTTCTTTCCTAACCAAAATCATTCATTTCTTTACCAGATAGCAATTTGAGAGGTAGCTATGCTTGCAGGGGTCCCCTGTATTCGCAGCCCTAAGGCTGCGGTATAGTGTGCTTCGGCGTCTGTGTCAAGGTGTCGCATTTTTGGCGGCGGGCGACCAGGACGCAAAGTGGGTTCTTAGGGGGCAAAAAAATTTGGGGGACCGGTCCTTGCCAAAATTGCGGACTACCTACAGCTAGCTGTGGTATAACCGGGACTTTTGAAAAATGGAAGGACCGGTCGCAGGTGGAAGCCAACCCAAAAAAGAAAAAGGAAGGCGGCTAGTCCCAGGCGAAGTTAGAGGCGGAGGCGTTGGTGTGATGGCTAGTCCCACGAGAAGTCGGACGTGGGTTTTGGCCAATTTCAAAGGGGATGGTCAACGGCGCGCAGACGTTCGAAAGGACACGACGGCGCTGTTTTTGGGCTCGTGTGTCTGCTGCGCTGTCTGATCGTTCGCTGCTTTCGCCTTCTCGGACGCCGTCTTTTCTTCACTTCCTTCGCTGCCTCTGGTTTCTCCGACGACATCTCTCTCTCTCTCTCTCTCTCTCTCTCTCTCTCTCTCTCTCTCTCCTGTCTCTTATACACATAAAAAAAGAACTATGGGCAGGGTTCGGTGAGTCGGAGCATTTGGAAGAGGAGGAAATTGAGAGAAGAGGGAAGCGCAGGGAGGAGGAGGAGGAGG
>BFEA01000005.1:6731113-6747940 GCA_003427395.1 Chara braunii | reverse complement strand
AAATTTAATACATATACCCTAAAACACATACATATCAAAAAAAAAAAAAAACACAAAAAAAAACACCAATTCGGAAAAATATGGCAGTTTCAGTGAAAAATTTACCGAAAATGACACCACCTATTAACCATATGTGACATACAAATGATTCATATATCTGTTCTTCTACAAAGAGTTTAAACCACCAACACAACTACAAGAAATAAAAAATGTACACGTACAAGAGCGTTCACAATGTTTTCTCCCCGTTTACTCACTGGAAATAAATCATAGTAATCTGATTTGCATTTGAAATTCCGGTAGGCATAATGTTGTGTCTAATTATCTCTTATGTTCCCCCTCCTCAAACATGTGGATAGACCCTAGTATACAAAATTACAGCGATATATTGTTACACAATTGACGAACTTGAGTCTCTTAACATTTGAGTTTGCACTTTGCATACATTCCATTCCTACATTCTTACGAACGGCACATCAGAACCTTGGTACTAAAATGAGTAATCCTCATCGATGAAGAGAAAGTCACGAACGTCCCTTTCTTGTTGGCCTGACAGTCCCGCTTTGAACAGAAGAGAAGTGTTGCTTGCGACGGATGTTGAACGGTTCAGGTTCAAAATGTTAAAATTGACAATGACATTTCGTGCTTTTACCGATTTAATGATTTCTTTTTTAATGACAGTCAATTCAGAGATTTTGTCTTTTACGGATGTCGTCTGTCGACTCTGTAGCACGTCGTCCTTATTATCATTTCTGCAAATTTAAGTTCTTGGAGAGGTACTCTCACCCCTTCTCCTTTCCTTACATGTTGAAATATCCTCGTTAGTGCTTGCTGGAATGCTGAATCGCCCCATGGTTCTCTGCCGTTATACTTCCATGTCATACTCGCAGACATTTCTTGTTTCAATTGCCTTCTTGCCACATCATGTCTATCGGTTTGTTCCCCCTTTACAAGAGGATATCCTTTCTCAACCCAAAATTTGTGTCTCAAATTTCATGAGATCTCCCCCCTGATAGTTGTTATTACTCTATTGCATTCGACGAATTCCTCTATATACATTTTAATCCCTTCCGCTGCCCAACTACCGACTTCGTTGACTGTGGTTAAAACTGATTCAAGAAAATGTTCCTCTATTGGGTAGAAAGTATAGTCGCCCGCAGACATATACGCATATGCCTTCGCAACAGACCAAAATATTTTGTCTTTTGTTTTCTTTTGCAATAACAGGTTTGTTTCTCTCATGGTCACATCGTTCTTCTTTAGGCTTTCTTTCTTTTATAACTTTCTTGTTTTGCAGTCTCGTCATCCTACAGAAATAATATTCACATTTCATAGCGAAACAAAACAGGATACCAATGAAAACGAACAATGTCAGAACCGATAATCGTTTTTCTTTCTCGTTGATATCATATCTTTAATATACTGCATAAACTACACTTATAAAAAAGTGGTGTGCAGTGCAATGGTTCGTGAAAATGTATCGATATTTTTTTCTGATGATCGAACGTTCTTGGTACGTCCACTGTTATCCTCATCACCCTCATTATGAATGTGTTCGTCTTTGTTAACATCTTCGTCCTCTCCTTCGTCATCCCAATCGGCTACTGATTCGAACTCCTCCTTGTTGTCGGGTGTATCATCCAACCTTTGCGATTTTTCTGCTTGCTGATTGTTTGCGTCAATTTTGCAAAATTGATCATCGTTTTCTTCGTCTTCATACCTTCGCTTCTTTATACTCTCTTGTTCCGGATAACTTTTCTTCTTCCTTCATAATATTCMCTCTTTTTTTTTTTTCTCACTTCATCTCTCCCTGTCCTGATTTTTATTTTTTCATTTTCTCTCCCCGTTTTCTTCAACTCTTCACGGTGATCATCGTGCACCTCCTCTTAATGTTTCTTCCTAAGTATGTGAGGATCAACATTCATACACTTATTTTTTGTCTTGCTTGGTGCCTTTGGAATGTCAACATTTTCTTTTCGACGAACTTTTTTTTTTAGGTGTTGATATCACAGATGCCTCACACATGCATTCTTTGGTCCTCGGTGTTTACGTTTTTCTTAACAACTGTCGATATACATCGTTCCTCTTTCTCGTCTTTTCCTATGCATTGTATATCATCTGCACTGCAAACTCTCTCCTGTTACTGTTTTTTTGCTAGTCTGACATGCATGTCATTGTTGTCATGACGCTCTCTCCTTCTCATCCATATATCCTCATATTTTTCTCTCGCAACCATCTGTTTCAGATTTCAAACACCCGTGCGATCGAACCATGCACTTGTTGCAAACAACACTAGTATCAGTCTTCCCTTCATATACACTTCATGTTGTTTAAAAAAAACAGCCTCATATTGTAATTAATTCGTTGAAATTAAAATTTTATGGATGTAATATATTACTTTCTTTTGCTTTCCGTTGATAATCGAGTTCTTCTAGAATTTTACGGATGTATTATATTAATTTGTTTAATTTTATGAATCTAATAGGTAAATTTTATGCATATTTGTACAAAAATTACATATATCTCTTTTGTCAAATCTAGAAGGATTTTTTAATATTACAAGTATCAGAAACACCTTTTGAAGTCAATTTTCAGTAACATAAAATTGTTGTAAATGAAATAAAAACACTTGAAGTATGCAAATTACAAAACTATTGACACATGTATAGTTTTAAAATTTATAAAAATTACGAGCACCATGCAAAATTTTGGTCAAACTGTCGCTATCGTAAAAATTTTCAACAACTTGTAGTAGAAAATGAGAATAAAAATTACACGTTGATTGTTTTAACCCCCTTATTCAACTTTCCTCAATCCACATACAAGTATGTTTCCTATGTAAGTCATTCAATCTTATATGTCATTATGCGCTACAACATTCGAAAAATATGCAATACAACCGCTCACAAATATTGTGACAAATACCTTACGAATTGGACAGTATTATCAACCTTCAGTTCGACCTTGCTTCAATCGACACAATATTTGCGTCGATAACCGACTACTCTTGTCCTACCACTGTCCGCAATACAACCCATAAGTTTGTCCTTATCCACTTGCAGACATGTCTTCATGATATGTCATTCTATGATCTCAATGAAAATTGAATGCTATAAATTTCATAAATATACACTAACGGATTCTCCAAATCTTCATCAAACTCCCAAAAACACAATCTATTCACTATATCTACTATCTTTCACTCTACAAAATTTTTCTCGAGTGCGATATGTTTGGCTATGTATTTTATCATTTCGACCAGTTTTTCTAAAATAACAGAAGAGTCGAATGTTGTAGCATTTACGACGTTCATGACCTCTTCTGCGGTACAGCGATCCACATTAGTCAATGCAACAAAGTGTCTGATTATCTTCTATCCATAAATGCATGTGTGAAATCCACAATCGCCCCCGTTGTCTTGTTCTGCACAATTTATTTTAAGCATATTTTCACCGAACATTTTTTTTACACGCGTTCCATGATTTTGTTTCCTCAGACGACGTAGGACGTCGTCCCTTTGAATTGCAAACCAAAAACTCGTCACGAATCCAACATCGCAATGGATTCCAATCGGGAAGCTGAACACTTTGTAACGAGTTCAAATAGATCACCGTCGCTCCCTTCTTGCCCTATTTTGTGATTCTCTTCACAAAATCTCCCACATTAACCATCACCAAGAATGTTCAGTGCTTCACATGCCAAACGGGCACCACCACTATTTTTCTTTCTCAAATCTTCGAACTGTACGAAAAAATCAAAATTTTCACTAGGCCCTCAGCCAACCTTTGTCTGCAACCTCGAATCCTTGT
Organism: Chara braunii; assembly: GCA_003427395.1. NCBI lineage: Eukaryota > Viridiplantae > Streptophyta > Charophyceae > Charales > Characeae > Chara > Chara braunii. The sequence continues at coordinate 6,744,131 of BFEA01000005.1, read as the reverse complement.
GTCCACTGTTTGTTTTTTATTTATGATTGTATACCACATCTTAGAATATACAAAAACAAAACTTTGTTCATTGATGCATGCGGCATCCATTAGACTTGACTGCAAAATGAAATCAATTATAGTTCCATGGAGCCATTTTTCATTTCTCAAACGTGTGACATGGATCTCTCGGAGACTCAAACTTTCGCCGATGGAAGTGACAAAACTGCAAGGAAGCAGATTCACAATGTTCATCCCTACGTTCATTTCATACTTCTTCCTTGTTTTCAGCCTGGACCCCCACAGTCCTCCCTTGCCTCTCAGCCATGCCCGCTGAGCGAACACATATCATACGCATCTGCATACCACTTGTCTTCAAGGAGAGCACTTCTTCCTTCTTCCAATATGTTCAGTGTTATCGCCTCCTCCTTTTTTCTCACACATCCATGAAATTGAAAATCATCTATTGGATCGACTGTTTCCTTTTCATTATGTCTTGTCAAATCGATATCAATGTGCTCTTTTGAACCTTTATGCATTTCTTGGTCGTCGGAGGTTGTACGCATTTTCTCTGTTGTTGTTTCCGAAACAAACTTCCTTTCAACTTTGTTTACACCTTCAGAGTCAATTCACGACATTCTTCGTGAAATTTTAAACGTTGCTGTCCGTGCACTTCTCGCACGTGTCGCCCTCTTTCCGCTGCCTTGAGCTTGAGACATACTATTTGACTTCAAGTTTTGGACGTAAAACAAATGATGATAAAAAAAAAAAAATAAGAGTGAATCGAAATTTTGCTTGTTGTTTGTGTGTGTGGGCGTGTGCGTGTACGTATGATTGTCTATTTATATGTGTGTGTTTATATTTGTGTGCGTGTGTGTGTGTGTGTGTGTGTGTGTGTGTGTGTGTCTGAGCGTGTGTGTGTATGTATGCGTAAGAGAGAGAGAGAAAGAGAGAGAGAGAGAGAGAGAGAGAGAGAGAGAGAGAGAGAGAGAGANGAGAGAGAGAGAGAGAGAGAGAGAGAGAGAGAGAGAGAGAGAGAGAGAGAGAGAGAAATATACGAATTTAAGGCTAGACGTATCAAACACGACCACATTAGTATAAACCTATTTAAAAATAGTTAATTTCGGATAATTTATTAAACACTTCTTTCATTTTACATGTTAGTGTCTCTTTATATATTTGTAACAGATAAACATCCAAACAATAGAACCATTCAAAATGATATCATAGCATGTCAACTAGGTGTTTTGTAGGGAAGGTGGGTAGGTGCATACAACTTTAACGCTTGACACACAGATTGTACAAAAAATAATATGCACCTACCGACCAATAAAAAAAACCATCCAAAATTTAACAAACTACTTTTTCCTTAGTGTATTTTTCATCTGCATGGATTTTTTTTCTATGACTGTGGATAGGTCGCACCTCAGCCCCCACATGAGGCACACACGCACACCGCGCACGTTAGCTGCATTTTTTTTTGCCATGTTCTCTGTCATTTTACCTGTTTATGTGTCTTTATATATTTGTGACAAAGAAACATTCAAATAACAAAACCTTTCAAAATGAAGCCAGAGCTTCCAAACAAGTTTTTCGTAGGGAAGGTTGGTACGCAAATACAACTTTAATGCTAGACACATAGATCGTAAAAAAAATAATATGCACCTACCGACAAAAAAAAAAAACTTGAAAATTTTACACCTTACTATTTCCTTAGTGTATTCCTCATGTACATACATTTTATTTCCATGACTGTGGATAGGTCGCACTCCCAAGCCCCACTGAAGGGACACACACACACCGTGCACATTGGCCACATTTTTTATTTTCCATGTTTTTGTGTGTATATGTATTTGGAACAATGACATTAAACAATGATACAATTTAAGTGAAATACACACACACATAAAAAAAATGTGAAATTTGGAATAAGGTCAGTGTTTCCAAAATAGAAGGCACATAGGAAAGGTCGGCAGGTGCCTACTACTTTGACGCTGAATGCATCGATTGTGCGGAACTTACTAGGCGTGTACCGACCAATAGAAAATGAAATTATACGAGATTACTATTTGAACAGTATGAGCTTTGTTTTTACATATATTTCACTTCCTTGACTGTAGCTAAGTCGCCTTCCGGCCATCGATGCCTCTACCACGCACACATCACACTTTTTTGCCTGTTGGTTGATTGATTGTAGGGGAGTCAACCCCCCATTCCCCCCCCCCCCAAAAAAAAACACACACACATGCACACATACAACCCATGCACGTATGCTACACTTTGATTTTTTTTCAACTTGTACCAGATGACTATTTTTGGAATCCCCCTCGACTACTGGAAAAATAAACTGTACCAAATGACTATTTTTAGTATAACCTCCATATTCACATATCTTTGTTGATTGACAGTGGGTTAATTATCCACCCCATTCCCCCTCAGCCTACACCCGTTCGAAGCATTTTTACACCAATGCGCACCCATTTGTGAATTCATCATGTCGATTAACAAATGATAAATTTGTTGTGTTACAAATTATATAAAATTTATTTGTATATGTGTGTAATAAGCTTCAACCACCACTACGTCTAATCCTGTTTTTGTCGAGCATAAATTTAACTACGCACCGAGTTTTGTTGAGCCCGAGTTTCATTGTGATTTTTTTGTGGTACTCTTTTATTAAAAAAAAAAACCCCTCCAGTTGAAATCACGACATTCCCCGAAGTAGCAAAAAATCAAAAAGGAAAACAACCACACTATGAACATGATTGAGGTTGGATACAGAATCTGCAGATACGACAGACTATGCCCATCTGTGAGGCCATTACAGAGGCGCCGACATCACGACAGTTTCTTACTAAAATTCAATAAGGGGAAAAAAAAAGCTTTCACGCTATGAACGTAATCGCAGCCAGATACAAAATCAAATGTGTGTGTCATAGTGTGCCCTCAGTGGGGGTTTGATGTCGACAAGGGCATCACGACAGCTACTTTGCGTTTTGGAAAAATATAAAAAGTACAAGGACCACGCTATGAACCTGATTGCATTGAGATACATAATTTGGAGTGTGCGTCATAGTATGCCCTCAATGCAGGTGTATTCGGCATGATGGCAGCTACTTTCAATTTGGAGTCATCTAAAAAATCGAAGGAACACGCTATTGGAGGTAATTATATGCAGATACAGAATCTGGAGTGTGTTTATTTAGATACTCTCCGTGCGTGAGTTGTCATGGAAAACGCCCTGCCGGCAGAACAAAAAAAAGAAAAGAAAGAAAGAAAGAAAGAAAGAAACTTAAACTAGCTATTATTTTGGTTACATACAGATTGAGAAGTTTTGGTGTGAACACGTCTTGTTCTCAGGTTTCCCCGACCTCGTTCATCTGTACGTAGTTGCTTCATTTTGTTTATTTTTTTTTTGCAAAGGAAGAGTTTAAAATGCCCAAACACTTCATTTCACCCGAGCCTCGATGAGACCCCCTAAAAATGCGGTGTGACGTATATTCCCATTTTCCCCAAAGCTCAAAAAGGTAGTGGTGGTTTAAGAAAGACAATTAAAGGAGAGTCAAATAATATTGCTTTCACTCCATACCCGCCAATTGTTTAAATTGTACCACACTGTTGCTAAACCCTATTACACCATAAAACCACTATACAAACTGTATTTTACATTACTGTTTTCGAGCTTGCATGTTCATACTCGTGATTTCGTAAATGACCACGAGTGTCTGCGCGCGCGCGCATGTGTGTGTGCGTGTTTGTGTTTTTTTTTTTTTTTTTTTTTTTTTTTTTTTTTTGTGAGAGAGAGAGAGAGAGAGAGAGATGTTAAAAAATCGCAAAATACGAATAAAAAACAAACATCGTTCACGGATAGGCAGATCCAGTGAGTGTGTTTGTGTGTCTGTGTTCCCTGTTGCGCCAATCATTAATAGAGGACCGAAAAAAAACATAAGGCTAAAACGAAAGCCAGATCCAATGTGTGGGTGTACGTGTGTGTGTGTGTGTGTGTGTGTGTGTGTGTGTGTGTGTGTGTGAGAGAGAAAAAAAAAAAAAAAAAGAATAAAAACATATGCATGTCAAAGAGAGATCTCTTACACAAAAGGATAAAAATCTTTAGTGAGTTGTTTCACCGACAAGTACCATCGTCTTATAAGGTAAGATAAAAAAACTTGAACAGTAACAACTTAAGCAAAAACCATTTAACAGATATCTAAAAGGCAAACTACCTTAGTAAACATAAAATGTGAGGTTGAAAAAAAAAAATGTTAAGATGTCCATCTATTTCTTAAAAAAATGGATTTCAAAGCACATATTTATTTGCATAGAATTGATCTTTCTTTTGAGAAGCGAATTCTCCTGTTTTCCAACAAGGTTTTTTGAAGAACGGAACAATATGTACAATATCAATAATAATATCGACAGATACTACGCTGCTGTGTTGTCGATTGTACACCTTCTCCCATTTGACAATCTTGCGGCCTGTAGTTGAACATCTCTCTCTCTCCGTAATTCTTTGTACCATTGCACATAAGCGCACTCGTGTTTAATTGATACTCCATTTCGTCAGCCTTGTACCACATCGCTACAGATGCGTACCACTTCTCATCATTTCCTACTGGCAGTGCAACATCATTGTGCACAAGCCTTCCGTGGAATCGCGGTGTTGCTCTTGCCATTTGAACCATGGATCCCCTGTTGCTACCATCACTTGTACATGCTATTGTTAATTGTGATCTAATTTTAATCACGGTATCGGCCCCAGGTGTATCATACAAGTTCTCATTCATGTATAGTGACAATGCAGGTCGAAAATCATGTCTGCAATCCATATCTTTGAGAATTGTTGCTGCATCAGCAGTCCAATGTAAACCTCTGTTTGCCATAATGTCGCCTATGGCAAACCAATCCAGACGCAATAAAACTTTGTCTTTTATAGACAACGTATTGATTCTTGCGGCTTCTGCATTTTCCACTGATGACCAATTCTCGTTCACTCGGCTTCTGCAACGTCGCAATATTAGAGTTTCATTTTTCAAAGCGATAGATCGTCGTACATAGTCCACCATTTGGGTTTCTACCTTTCTGCGGTTTGAAGATTGATATGGTTGTTTGCATAACTTTTTGTGATGATGTTCCCACAAATTAGCTGCAAACATGTCTGACAGACCTCATCTCTCGATATATGACCTAGACTTGTTTAGATCATGCATTTTTGAAATTTTCCAACTTGACGGTTGGTAGGGACCCATGTTCTTTATAATTGCGTGCATGAAATCATGCAAGAATACATGACAACGGTCGAGTGAGTGTAACATATGTGCGGTTGCTCTGAACGTTTGAATGTCGAATTTCATAAGCTTGCAAAAATATTTTGTTAGTTTTTTTCTTAATCTACCTCGCACTATGTTATGAATTATAAACATGCATATCGTCATAACTGATCGGTTCTGCTTCATCTCGAATCTACCTTCTTTTGAGAAAAAGTCACAACTTGTTGATACAGGTAGTATAAGTTGAGGATATGTCCTAACACAACGCTCGCGTCGTGCGTCAAGTTCTCTTACAATTTTCGTGTATGATACAACACTTAGTTTATCCTTGGCGACCTCATGAAATGCATCAATCATGTGTAAAAATATTCCATGTTTTATCGTGTGCATTGTATCGGGTTGAAGAGAAAGGTGATAATCCATGATAAGGTCATCACCTCTTGGCCCTTTGTAGAACCCCCATAAGCCATTCACAGTGACATGACTCTGTAGCCCCCTGTCTTTTACACGAGTTTTTGCATCATTACGAATATCAATGCTGACATCATTTCTTAAGTCATTCAACGTAGCTTTATCAAATAATTCATGCCTCTTACAATTATCAAAATCTGCTATCATATTCATATCTATAGTTGCAACTATGCATGTTGGGCAATGACCAAACTTGACCGCTGCTAATGCACATCTCTCGAGGTAATCTTATATATAATTCAACAAAAAAAGATGCACTGTAATTAAGTCAAAATCTTTTGTCTGAATAGGGATACCTTCATGAGACGCTTCTTTGGCAGTTTGTAATATTACTGTAAGAGCTTTGTGCAACACGATGCTCTTCCGTTTGCTATATGCTGTTGAATTTTGTGCCCACCCTTGATCTTTTGGCCTGTGCGTTATAATTGATAAGTACGCGATTAGTGTGGCATCCATGGCTCTATCTGCGATAGACATCATTAACGGATACACTATTTGTTTCATTCTTCCATCTGAATGCATTTTATCAGAATAGACTAAATGGAACAACGTAACGTTGTTTGCCATTTATATCAGGATTCTTGTCTTCACGCAATACCACCTGAACATGCGACCACATTGATGCCGATGCAGCGTCAGTTATTGGATCATTATTGGTGGTACGCAAACGTGCTTCTAATAACATTTTGTTGTCTGATGTTAGAGGATGACTCAACAACGATGTAAATGTTGTCCTCCATTCACGAAACCACATTTTTGCATGTGCAGTTTGTGGTCAATCTTTCTTTCTCAAATCCACTTTTTGCCGTCCTGCAGGCCCGGCTTGCGCACTTGACCAGGATAGACACCCACGACTATTACGAAAATGTATCGAACGAGGATCAAAGTCAGGGTGTTTTATGACTGCCAACATTGCATCCATGTCCGAGAGAGACAACCCAATTCCCCCTCGAGCTGACACCATGAATGCTACAATTGTGCGTGCCGTGTTAAATGGTGTAGAGTTTCCACCTTCCTCCCTTAGTTCATCCTCATTATGGTTGTTACCACCGGTTGCGTTGTCTGGTTCCATGACATTCGACCGCGGCTCGACGTCTCCTTGCAGGTCAATGTCCATCATTCCCATGTTTGTTTCATGTACGTTAAATGACGCTTCCTCATATAAAAGAGTGAGGGAGGGCCGGAGAGCAAGATCGGAGCGACACTTACCATGGATTTGAATGTGGCTATGTTCAACATAGCCACATTCAAATCCATGGTAAGTGCCGCTCCGATCTTGCTCTCCGACCCTCCCTCACTTTTTCATTTTGTTGATGCCTTCTCCTCGGCTGTATCGCCACTTCCCCATGTCCTCTTAATGGAGCACTGGCACACACGTCCTACTACAATCCTGCAACACCGGCTGCACAGAGTGATAGCGAACCTACCGTTAGAATCCGACAAAACACTCTGCGCCTCGAGTTAGAGAGAGGCTACTTCCAACGTTAGTATAGGCAAACGAAAAAGAAAAAAAATTCCGTCACTGAAAAACGGCCAAATACATGAAGTCTCAAACTCACTTCTCCTCGGGCGCAACCCTTATCTGTCGGATCCCAAAACCTACCCCCTAACGTCGAAAACTAGCTCCATAGCCTATCTCACCCTCCTCCAAAACATTGGTTTCGATTCTTACCTTGCCAGAATTCGTTAAGGAACGGGGGCGTACGACTCCTTTTGCTCTCTTCTTCTTCCATAGCCCAGGGTTCTCACGCACACTTTTTTTTTTACTAAACATTTCCTACACTAATTCTCCCGCTAATTTAACCTCGGATTTGGGGTCGCCCGCCCCGAAACCCCCCGATTTGGATCCGCCCCTGCCTGTTTTCATTCAGTGTCGGAGGAGAAACCTCCTTTCTTGTTCTACCATATCCTGTCCTTCACTCTACCTGTGCGCAGCCACTTTACCTTCTAACTCCTACTCTTTTACTCTAACACCGAAACTAATCATTCCACTGTATTCGCCCTTCCTAAAAACCCCTACTTCGCCTCTTCCCACGCTCCATTCCGATAAGAATCGAGCGAGCTAAGCTCCCCCTACCGCGCTCCCCTCTTTCTCCATAGCTCCTTTCTTCGAATGGATCCGGTGCGGAAACGCGCCCTGATTTATTCCCTCTATCAATTCCTCCTCCGACCTTCTCCGTTGCGGCCCGTCGCTCTCTGCCTTGCCTCATAGTCTTAGCAGCCGTCGCCCGTTGTCATAGTGATCTGGTCCTACCGCCCGTCAGTCCCGGTCACTCCACCCTCCTTCCTGCGGTCACCTTGCTTCCGCGACTGCCCTCCTTACTCCCTCGGCCAACGCTGTCTCCAGTCGTAGCGGAACCTGCAGTGACCGGCGAGCTTCTCAACAACTCTCACTATCCGGAGAGAAACTTTACAGGGAACGAGTTACTAGTCTGTTCTATTAGTCGTTCCCCCTCCCTATACCCCCGACGATCAATTTGCAGCAGTACCGTGGAGGACCTTTACAAAGAGTTCCCCTCCGCCTCACTTCTGCTCAAGCAGAATTGACCCCCCCCTTTTTTTGGGTCCTTAGCGGGCATGCTCATACACCTCTCATAACAGCGATCAGTGTGGAAGGTGCAGACCATCGCTCGCCTACAACGTGGGCCCTGGTGAAGCGGGCCCCGACGTAGATCTTGGTGGTAGTAGCAGATGTTCCTTTGGGGCTTTTGGAGACCAGGCAACACAAAAGGGGTTCCGTAGGACCGCTACTATGACCCATGACCCCCTCTGCCTTGGTGCGCTCGTCCCCGCCCCCCTAGTACAACCCACCGACTCTCATGCATATTGACTTACTCGGTCCACGTTTCAAGACAGGTAATATGGAGGAATTCTTGCCACCATCCTGAATACACACGAACTTGTAGGTCAACCAAGGGAGGCGCGCGCTCAAGGTCCTTGACCGCCGTGACGGCCTCTAGATCCAGCGTCGCATCTGGGTCAGGGAACGCCGAAGCAACATAATAATAATACAACAAAATATATATATATTTAGTACTTTTTTTTTTTTTTTTTTGAGAGAGAGAACAACCCGATCGGATGCTAGGTCTGCTGATAAGAGCAGACGCATCTAGCACCATCGGGGAGGCTCCATCTATTGGTGGGGAGCAGCACCTGCTGGAAACCGGGTCCAGCGTCCCTTTGATACATCTTACAATACAGAGATTGTTGTTTGTTGTTCCCCGGGGCCGCGGCCAATTCAAACTCAACTTGGTGCTCCGACATCTCATGAAGCTGCTAGTGTTACCCGTCCCTTCTTATGAGCACCTCTTATCTAATAACCCAGCCCTGTCTCAGCAGCCCCCTTGTTTGGATATATGTGTGTGTGTCTATTTAACCCTTTGAACCAATACCCTCTCAGAACCAGCACAAGACCCATCCCTGATCCTTGAGTGAGTAGTAAAGGAGACACAGCTTGCTCAGGCTATACCATGGTGGGATGTCCAACCCCACCCCTTAGCCCTAGACTGCTATAGTGTGTGGGAATGAGGTCTGTAGTTCGATTTGTAATTGAACCTTGTGTACCTCTTCACTCATCCTATGAGCGCCAGATATATCTTGATCTCCTTTGGTACTTCGTCATGAAGGGGCTACCCCCCTAAACCGTCCGACCATTGCAGCCTCTATCAAATCATGGTTAGCAGTCTATCAAAGACAGTAGAAGCTCCTGCTTGCCATCGTACCCTTTTATCCGGAGCAAAGTCATATTTATAGGTTTGCAGGTTGTATCCGTATCCATGTTCACATAAAGAGAGTTCCTCAATGACGAATGTCCCCATCTGTCTTGCATCTCCAATGGCTCCCCACATCTGTCGACGCTCTTGTCCTCATACCAGTTGTTTGCGACATCGTCTCGAGGTGAGCCGACTCACACATACTCACTTCGCTCCCGCGGTCCCCTTCCTCTTATCGGCGGGCCCCTCTCCCCACACACCCCCGTGAGCTTTACCTCCCTTTCCCTTCCGACCATGGAAGGGAGTTCCTTTTGAGGAGATCACCGCGGCGCCGTCCACCTCCCAGGTGGGCGTTCAGCCAGCGGGTCAGGGTCAGGCCCATGCGGACACGATGGACCTTCATGCCACCCTCGTAGCGATTCAGGCGCAACTTAGTACGCTTGGACCGTTGCAAGCGCAAATCAATGYGCTTGCCCTTGACGTCAACCGCCTCAAGGGCTCTCCTCATCACTCTCCCCAMCGCTCCCATACCCCATCCCCTACCRGCTCCGAGTCCGGCTCCCCATGACTCCAGAGTCGGAGACATCGTGGTTCCCCCTCCTCTACGGGCCAGGCCCAACACTCCCCCGCAGCAGTGGCGAGTGCTGYTGCCGCTCAGACCACCCCGTCTGTTGCKGCAGTTCTCCCGGCCACGGCCRCCCCTACCGTCTCTACTACTGCCGTAGGTGCTGCGGTCCAGGTACCGCCTCGAGGCCCAGCAGTTTCATCGACCCACACCGGTGTTGCTTCCCAGCTTCCCGCACCGGTCGCGACAATACGACTCCGCCCTCTTCTTCCCGCCTTTGTCCCCCCACCCCCACAGCAGGGTACCGCCCAGGCTGGGATTCCGCCTCCCACTGGGAGACGTTCCTACCGGAGGTCACACTCATCGACCGGTTCTGATGACCAACCCCACCTTCATGTGTGATTGCCCTTAGGAGTTTCGATTCTTAGGCTGCATTCACCCGCTCTGAGACCATCCCACTTTTAGTGGTTCAGCGACATGACATTATCTTGTGACATATTGCTCTTCTCCTTTCAGCACTGAGGCCACTGCCTCCAGGACTTTAGGAGTGTATCATACTACATTTCATTTTCTGTTGTTAGCTAGGATATGTATACCAGACATTTGCTTTTCTTTTGACATTATATAGCTTAGGATGCATCGCATGGACTCTGTATGGAGCTTGCTCCGCATCCTAGATTTCTCAGCTTTCTTTATTGCAAAGTTCCGCTGCTTTTGCGGATAGCGTGTTTATGGCTCTTGCGATCCATTACAGGTCTGAGGATCGTGCAGCGGGCCTTCATCTGCCCTGGCCCACAGCCAAGGCCTATTTGGCTATTTGCCAGTACGGCCTGTGGGACCAGGCCGTGGCCTGACCCCACAGGCCGTGCGGTTATTCAGTCCAGTCCAGTCCTGCCCGGTACCACTGTCGGTACCAGGCCAGTCCAGTCCAGTTCAGTCAGTCCGCTGGGGGTATACCCCAGCTGCAGTCTGTTTTGTGGCATTCTTCATTTTGCACAGATTGGAGTACGTGCGTGTTGAGTCTGCATTGGAGCTGCGCTATCCCTTCCAGCTCCATCTCCATCTCCCCCATCCTCATCCCTTCGTCTTGGTCCTGACGGACCGCCATCCCGGCGGGTCCGTCACACCCATAGCCCGTGCTAATATAGCCCCTCGGCAAGCTGCACTGACCAGATGAGATTTGGTAGGTCACAATCACATCCTTATCACTGCCCAGATGCGATTGCATTGTGAGTAACCGCGTCAAGCCTGTTGACGCGACCTCACAGAGAGTTCAGTCCCTGGCCAACGATATGGAGGCCACTAAATCAAGAAAAAAGAGAGACGAAGTAAAAAGGGCAAGTATTGGAAATCCCCCACCATCGAGCCCCCGCTCCCCCACCCACCTTCTCCTCGGCACAATCCCCATTCCACTCCACTGCAACCGACATCCTGCCATCGCACGTCCCCCTCCTACCTTGCCTCCACGAAATCTCCAACACACGCCATCGCCGTTTCACTCCCATCATACTACTTCGCGCAGCTCTGTTCACGCTTCGCTCCGCGCTCGCCTCGCCACGCCGTGCTGCGTCCTGCTCTCGCGATTCCAGTACCGGATGGAGCGCAGCGCTCCCGGCCGCGCTGTGCCCGCCCTCCAAAACCTTCTGGAAGTGTCCGCCATTGACTCGCCAAGGAATTAAAGTTCCTCAACTCAGAGACAAAGGCTGTTAGAGAAAAGTCAAACCAAGTGCAGGACGATAACGACGCTGTTGAAAAAATAAAGAAACGGAAAAAAAAAAAGCTTTTGAACTGAACGTTTGGGGAAGAGAGGTCGTATGCAGATGCATAATTGTATGCCCTCTATGAGGATGCCTCTTTCGTTCACAATGATCGAAAGCGCATTGTAAAAAACAAACGTTATGGAAGATCTCCAAATGCACATAGGAGCAGCTTGAGCAACCCACAGATTCAGAGAACAAATTTCGGATTTGAAGCAAATATTTGTGCAATGTATATCAGGAGTCAGGACCAACCTTTTCTTCGTTTTCTGTAGCAAGCAGCTGCAAGTCTTACTCAACCTCGTACTCTAGATTTTCAAAGCACTGCTTCAGGAAGCAGAGGAGAGTCTTTCTTTTTTTTCTCCTTTTTTTCTTTTTCCTTTACAAAGAAAAAAGCTGCCGTTCTCCTCATAAGGGGTACAATTTTTTTTTATTTTTTTTCGCATATATGGACCACTCGGCAGGGGACAGGAACCTCCTTCCCTACTCTGCTCTGTACAGGGAGCAGTGCCCAGGCTCCTTCTCCTTCACACCTGACACAGGCCGGAAAACCTGCAACAACTTCCACAACTAGCCAGGAGGCCCAAGCCAACATTATCTGCTGGTGAGCCCAAGCGTACCATCTCATGCTCTGGATTTTTAGTATGTCGCTGCTGTGCGTGCTTGACAAGATGTCCAGAGAGCCAACGAGGCAACAAGAGCGAAGTAATACGCCTGTGGGCTCCTTGCTTCCCCAGTTAGAGCCTCTAGAGAGAGGGAGGCTGAGGCTTTTGTAGATGACTTAGCCATCTTCAGAGGGGCAGGTAACGGAACGAACTTGTCTTGACGGACAAAATTTGCCACCGATGAACATTCTCTGAAGCGTGTTGCTGACTGTATTCAAATCACGAGCAGCAAATGTTGGTTCAAAAAAATGTTTAACTCAGATGTTCATGAACATAGCAAGTGCACCAACATAGTTAAAAGGGTTTTTACCCGAGTCAGACCCCATAAAACTAAAGCAGCATGAAGGGGTATCTCGCCAGAATCCAGAAACGTGAAAAGCAGATCAACAGTCAAAGTTTTCTGACTAAGGACATCTGAATTTAAGCTAAGAAACACACCTGTTAAAGATCAAAAGTCACATCTCAAAAAGAAAGAAAAGTCTTATGGAAAGGCATGCTGGAAACTGTCTGAAGGGGTGTGTCAAAGGGCTGTGCAGATAGTGCCTGTTCGTGCAATATAAAGTGTCTATTCGAATAGGTTGTGTGTCTGTTCGTCAATTTG
>BFEA01000005.1:6679428-6701686 GCA_003427395.1 Chara braunii | reverse complement strand
TTATATTCGGGGTAGGCCAGTCCAGGCCGGTACCTCTGTCGGTACCAGCCAGTCCAGTCCAGTCCCGTCAGTCCGCTGGGGTATACCCCAGCCATTGTCTGTTTTCAGGCCATTCTTCACTTGCACATTTTGGAGTACGTGCATTGGAGTCTTGTGTGGGGAGCTGCGCTGTGCATCTTGCTCCCCCCTTCTTCCTCCATCTCCATCTCTGTCACTAGCGGAGCACCACACCCTGTGGTTCCGCCACAGGGTGTGTCAAAGGGCTGTGCAGATAGTGCCTGTTCGTGCAATATAAAGTGTCTATTCGAATAGGTTGTGTGTCTGTTCGTCAATTTGTTGTGTCTGTTCGAAGGTCAAGATAACTGTAAAGTCCCAATACTGAATTAATTTCTGTAGGCAGTCCAGATCCAGTCCTACTGTCTGAAATACAGGCCGAATGCCAAAAAGCAGCAGTACCTTTCTGGGATATCACTGGGACACATGCAATGCAGGGCCTGGGACAGGGCCGAAGTGCCAATTCAGATGCTGAACGTGGAATCCAGCACTATAAAGGAGGCTGCTCGCCTCATTTGTGGCAGATTCCTCACTGGCATGGAAGTGCTGGCCACTTGTGTGCTATTTGGTGGAAGGAGGAGGATGCACTGGAGCTGGAAGTGGTGCTGAAGGCAGAGGTTGCGCGCTGGTGCAGGATGATGCAGCCTTAGCTGCCTGGCCAGGATGCTAGTAGTAGGAGCAGCCATAGCTGCCTAGCACAGACTAGAAGAGGAAGACCCGTGAGATGCATTCAGAGTAGGTCCTTGAGAGAGAAGAGAGAGTGTTCATGCATACGAGGGAGAAAGGAACTACATCAGAAGGTGTTCAAGAGCTTTGGGCTATGGAAGATACTTACCTGGACTGAGACGTGATCTCCAGAGACAGCGCTGTAGTGTACATGCTGTCTTGATGCGTTAGGGACTGAATATGTGATGAGCTGGGAGTGCGTCTAAGTTCAGGGAACATTGGCATTCTTTGTAAACATAATTTTGATAATATAAGCTGCGTCATGCAGCATTCTTCTCTCCTACCCTTGTCTAAGAGTGATGGTTACAGTTCTTTGAGAGTGACGAAGTTGCATGATCTATACATTTTGGCGTGAGATGGTCCACTGGACCCATGCATAGTGCATAGTAGAGAGCTTCACAGCTGTGGATTTGCCGCAGAAAGCTGGGAGACTGACTGAATGCATCAGTTGAGGACATTGAACCTAGGCTTGCAAATGCCAAGCAAAGAAGAACCGGCGAGAGCTATTGGAGTTGGCAACTGGCATTATGAATGCAGGTTATCCTTCTCACTTGCGGCACGCGAACCTGCGAGACAAGGTGGTGTGGCTGCCCACGCTTACTATTTGCCACTCAAACTCACAGATGTAAGGGAGACCAGGAAGGTGAGACATCAAATCAGCGGAGCCAGAAGACGCCATGATGTCAGCGCGCAGTCGCCAGTTACTATGTGCAGATAAGAAGCAACAGATAGAGTCACATAGATAGAGAGAGGGAGGGAGAGAGAGTCAGACGCACCGACCAACTGACTGACAGACCAACCGATCAACCTACGGGCAGACAGACAAACGGAGGGAGAGACCCCTGGGCCAGACACAGAGAGAGAGAGAGAGAGAGAGAGAGAGAGAGAGAGAGAGAGAGAGAGAGAGAGAGAGAGAAAAGATTCAAGATCAAGTGAAAGTTAAAAAAAAGGGAAACAGAGACGGAGAGAGGTTCCCGAAATGAACATTGAAGAGAACTCGAACAAAAAAAAAAAGCAGAAAAAAAAAAAAAAACAATTGGAGATTGGCAGGAGTAAAGCAAACAGCCGCGAGCGCCGACGGGTTAGCGCTCACAGGGTAGCAGGCGTGCGAAAGTGCCGGGGCGAAATTGGCGGGCAGATGTTCGTGCGGAGGACGGGGTTGGCGGGCGGGTCTACGCGCGGAGGACGTGGATGGTGTCCATCGCCGGATGTGCACGGCGTCCATCGCCCTCGCGCGCCGCTGGCTGACGCCATTGACCACGGCCCACGGAGCCAGCGAAATGGATCGCTGTGGAGCACCATCGCGCACTTGTAGCCGACGCCAAGGATACACACATTGTCCGGGGGGCTACATTCAACTACCATCATCGCATCTGGAGGATTTTTTAGGGAATTCATCATCACCCTAGAGTTTGTCATCACCCTGCAACCTTGCAGCCGTTAATCAGGAGTGCTCAGGACGTCATCGGCCACGTCATCGGCCATGTCATGGGACTCGTTATCGTCATTGGCAAGGACAGGTAATCACGTCCAGTCAGCCACGGCATCAAGACCGTCACCAGTCAGTAATCATCAGCAGCTCTCAGGTCGTCGTCGGCCACGTCATCGAACTCATCATCGTCATCCTAGGTTTCGCAATCATCAGCAGCACTCAGGGCGTCATCGGCCACGTCATCGATCTCGTCATCGTCATTGGCAAGTATAGGTAATCACGTCCAGTCAGCCACGGCATCAAGACCATCACGAGTCAGCAATCATCAGCAGCTCTCAGGTCGTCCTCGGCCACGTCATCGAACTCATCATCGTCAGACCGTCACTCGTCACGACATCAAGATCATCACCAACGCTCTGGATCTGCCTCAGCTTCGACATCAGCATCAGCATCCAGATCTTAACTACGCAAAGAAGCACAATCATCGTCAGCGATCTCCAGTAATACGGTCCTAGCATTCAGCCACGTCAACACGTTCATCAGCAAACAGGGCATCCACATCATCACCTGCCTCCATAGTAACAACGTCCGCTCAACCAAGCCTCAATCGCGCCATCACGCCATCCCAAACATCACCATCAATCTCACCATCAATCTGGGTTTCCATTGCAGCATAGCCAGCCAAGTCATCACAAACAGAGCTGGCTGGCAGGCTTTCATTGGCCACATCATCACGATCACCACCTGTCAGTCACTTCTGCAAGGAAAATGAATATGGACGAAGCACCGAAATCCAGAATGCAAAATCACACTGAAGTCCAAGTAGTCAAAGCCAAAGCAGATAGCACATGGAACCGAGTAACCATCCCATTGAGAATGATACAGAAGAATCGTGAGACAATGTCCATGCCCAACAGGGCAACACCAACAGCATAACCCAAATGTAGCTCTCTCTTGTGAATGGCGCCAGGCGCCCTATCTACTCTAAAGCCTAGCCTACAACTACAGCTATGAAAGCAACCAGACAACTTGACTACCAGCAAGTGATGATGTCAACACCAATGCCGACCTCCACCTCCACCAGGTACGTGTCCTCTTCACCCACACTCTCCCTTGTACCCACACAGCGCCCTTCACCTCCGAAGACCACCTTCGCCCTTCACCCTCACTGCACCCTCATGCGACCCAGCTATGGCCGCCAGTGCCCTGGTGCGCAGGCAGCGCCCTACCGCCTAGCGCTGGCCTGCCTTGCACCTCTCTTAGCGCAGCGCAGCAGCAGCGGCGGCTCGCATTTGCGCAGCGTGCGGCATTGCCCGCACTGGCCAAGATCCCTGCCCACTCGCCCTGCTTGCCTATATGCCAGTGCAGCGTGTGGGGCCTCCCTTCAGCCTGTGACCGGGGCCCGGAGGCTGAACCCAGCCCGACACAGTTGGGCCCCGGGGCAATGCACTTGCGCCTCCTTCATCAAGACCTGCGTCCAGATACAGATAGTGGGCCGATTTCCCTTTGGCATTTTCGGCCTCTATACCCAGCATGCATTGTCGGCCTCACGTTCGATTGCCCAGGGCCTAACTAACTCAGAGGCCCTGGGCTTTCAGCATTTGCTGAAATCCGAGACTCGGTGCACTCCAACCAACTGGCGTGCTGCAACTGTATGGACCCCACTTCATGAAATGTTGGCACAGAGGGCTCTTGTTGATTTGCTGGCCCGCCTTCACTTAGGGCGGGCACGAGGCTTGCTGGGGCCTTAGCCCAGAACATGTACATCATCGCAAGGCCCCTGTTCCATCCCCCTTAGCTTCGAAAGTCCGTTGAGATGCTTACTTCGCAGGTGCCTTCCCTTTTAGCTTCCTTTCATATTCTGCCACCACCTGAGGAGCTGTCTCAAGCAGTTCCTCCCTGGTGAACCACCGATCTTCTTTGGGATCTGTGTGATGCCTGAATCTGACGCGATATTCTCTCTTGGGTTTAGGAGGTCTTCCTCGACCCAGCGGCTTTGCAACAGGCATGTCCCTGTGATCCACAATGTCATCAATGTCGACTTGTCCATCCATGGTTGGGGGCAGCATTGATCTCCTGGAAGGGAATTGATCAGTCTCAGCGAAAGGTGCAAGCTTTGAGGCATGAAAGACTGGGTGAGTGCGTAGGTGTCCAGGGACACGAATGACATATGTGGGACCATCGAACTCATCCCGCATTACATCCAAGACTTCCCAGGGACCAAAGTACTGAGGCATTAGTTTACGAGATATTTTGAACTCCTGTCCTAACTCACTAGCCTTGACCCAGACACGTTCCCCTACCTGAAATGTGGACTGTCTGCGATGTTGATTCTCAGAAGCAATCATGGCTTGCTGAGCTTTCTTCATATGTTCATCAGCCTCTTGCAGCAACTTCTCATATTGCACACCGTATTCAAGTGTGCCTGGAGTTGCAGCGGGTCGATTTTCGGGTAGGAGGAAGTTTAGTGTTGATCTAGGCTTCCATCCTAAGTGCAGCTGGTTAGGACTAACGTCGGTGCTACTATGTATAGCATTGTTGTACAGGCTGGCGATGAGAGGGAACTGTTCATCCCAGTCATCCTGGTTGGGCTTGATGTAATGCCTCAGCAAGTGTTGTACAACTCTATTCATTTGTTCGGCCTGTCCGTTGGCTTCGGGATGATTCCCTTAAGTAATCTGAAGTTGACTGCCCATCTGTTTCGCAGTCTTCTTCCACAGCTCACTTGTGAATCAAACGTCTCGGTCACTAATGATGGTCTTTGGTAAACCAAAGTCCCTTACCCAGTTGTCCTTGAACAACTTGATGACGTATTCTATCCTGACTGTCTCTGGCATTGGTACTAGTCTAGCGAACTTTGGTGAATCGGTCGATGATGACGAAAATGTGCCTCTTACCACTCTTGCTGGTCACTAGGGTGTCCATGAAATCCATGGAAACACTCAATCCTGGACCATCAGGAATAGGTAAAGGCTTCAACAACCCAAGCGGGGCTTGAGTTCGCCGCTTGTCCCGCTGACAGACGTGACAGGTCTCAACATACTTATTTGCGTCATCTAGCATTTTGGACCACCAAAATTGTTGTACTAAGTTAGCACTCGTCTTCTTGTAGCCAAAGTGCCCAGTTGCGTCATGACATTCGCCTAAAAATAAACTACGCAACTGTTCACTAGATGGAACTACCAATCTCCTTATTCCGGCCTTATTAAGATAGATTAGCCCGTCCACCATCACAAACTCACTTTCTGTGGCCTTGTCTTTTGCCTGAAGTTTGCGGATGATGTCCATCGTGACAGGGTCTTCCTGATAGGCTCCCACCAATGATTGAGTTACTTCATTAGATACACCAAAGTCAGAAACTAGCGCACCTTCGTAGTCTGCTCTACGTGATAGCGCGTCTGCAACCTTGTTGTACTCTCCCTTACTTCATTAGATACACCAAAGTCAGAAACTAGCGCACCTTGGTAGTCTGCTCTACGTGATAGCGCGTCTGCAACCTTGTTGTACTCTCCCTTCAGGTACTCAAGCTTGAAGTCATATTGGTCTATGACCTCAATCCATCGCTTGAGTGCATCAGAAAGAGCCGGTTGAGTCTTAATCCATTTGAGGGTCTGATGATCAGTCCTCAGATAGAAGAATCTTTCCAAAAGGAAGTGTCTCCAATGGACAAGTGCCTTGTAGAGAGCATAGAGTTCCCTTTCGTAGGTGGACTTAGCCAACTTCTTCGATGGCATCTTCATACTCATGTACTCAATCGGTCTCAACTTTTTCCCATCCTGCTGAGCCAGCACTGCGCCAATGCCGTATTGGCTTGCATCAGTGGTCACTATGAATGACTTCTGCGGATCGGAAACCATGAGGACCTCATGATTCATGAGTGCATGCTTCAATCTCTTGAAAGCATTCTCGCACTCATTACTCCAGTCCCACGGTGTGTCAAGTCGAGTTAGATCAGTCAAAAGAGAGGCGACTGTAGAATAGTTCTTAACGAAGTTTCTATAGTAGCCGCACATTGCTAAGGATGACCTGACCTCAGTGACTGTCTGAGGTCGTGGCCAGTCTCGAATACTAGCCACTTTTGCATCTTCCGGCCTAATTCCCTCCGCAGTTACTTCATGACCCAAGTATAGTATTTTAGTGTGACCGAACTCACACTTCTCTAAGTTGACCTTATACTTGCGTTGTCGCAGGAGTGAGAGAACTATCTCAACGTGCTTTGCGTGCTCCTCGGCAGACTTACTAAAGATCAGAATGTCATCTAGGTATACCACGGCAAACTTATCTAAATGGTCATGGAAGATCCGATTCATAGCGTGCTGGAACGTACCCGGCGCATTACAAAGACCAAAAGGCATCACAACAAACTCATACAGACCATATCTAGTCTGAAAAGTTGTCTTGTGTTGGTCCTCGGATCTTATTGCGATCTGATGATATCCGGATTTCAAGTCTATCTTACTATAGTACTTGCATCCCTGCACCCTATCCAATAGGTCGTCTATGTGAGGTAGAGGCTCTGCGTTCTTCACGGTGATGGCATTGAGGCCTCTATAGTCAATGCACATCCTCAAAGTACCCCCCTTCTTCGGTATGAATAGAACGGGTGATCCATAAGGGGAAGTACTAGGCCGAATCCAACCCTTCTCTGTCAACCCCTTAAGTTGTTTCCGAAGTTCATCTAACTCGGCGGGGGCCATCCTATAGATCCTTCCCTTTGGGGTCTTACTCCCTGGAATGATTTCTATAGCGTGGACGACTTCCCTTTCAACAACTCCTGTGGGTTCCTCGAACAGATCAGGGAACTTAGCAACGACACGTTCTATCTCWGGGGGTGTTTTMACGGCCTCCCCYTTCTCARAGACRTAMACAAGRTACATACCCTCCTCTTGGTTTTGCTTGTAGTAATTGTAGAACGCTGATGCGCACAAGCAGCCATAGGTATCTATAATACTACTGGCCTTGAACTTAGTCAATCTGACAGTTCGGCCATCGGGCAACTTATGCTTAAGCACCTTCTTATCCCAGTCGAACTGGGGCTTAGCAACTTCGAGGTAGTACATGCCTAATAACATGTCAAATGGCAAGTCGTCGCTAACCAAGAATGAAATCTTATGGTTAAGCTCACCTCCTCCATAGGAGAAGGTACAGACTACGTCCTTGATGTAGTCTGTTACAATCATGCGCTCCTTGTTGGCCAAAGTAGATGCTACTGGTCTACTAAGGTGCCGTACCCGGTCCTATAGGTGCAGCCTTTCCAAACAGTAGAGACTTATGTAATTCCGCGTGGAGCCTATGTCTATGAAGGCACCACATTTGCGGCCTCCTACATCGACCTCCACCATGAAATGTTCCCCTCTAGGACCTTTCCTTAGTGTCACCCAGGACTCACGAGGGTCCTTGTTTGACCACTCATTCTCTAAGTCTTCTAAGGCTTCAGACACATCTACCGTACAGAGCATAGTTTGGTCTAGTTGTGTCTGCGGGGTGACTAAGAGGTCATTAGCCTTGGCCTTGTCATGAAGTGGGGAGGGTATCAATCCCACTTCATCTTGAGTCGAAGCGGTTAATACTTCCACTGGCCCTACGCGTTTCCCGAGCTAGAAGACTGTGAGTAGGTTGCCTCCATCTTTGGAGCTACGTTTTTCGTAACCTTAGCGTTCTGGCACTTGTATTGCGAGTGTCCGTACTCCCCGCAGTTGATACAAGCACCACGCGTTCGGCGGTCACGCCACACGTCTTGATCAAGACCTGCCTTTACCCACTCAGCCTGCTTGGTCTGATTGGAGGCGTCCTCCCTTGACCCCTAGGCTGACCCTTCCCTCGGGCTGCCACCTTAGTCTTAACTACCGCGGCGAGGGTGCTACCCTCAGCTACCTCCTCGCCGTCATACTCTGAGTAGTCCATCAGGTCAGAGAGTTCATCGATCTCAGTTTGAGTCCCATCAGACTCAACCATCATCAACTTCGCCCCCTTCTTCTTCCACTCTTGAGGACTCTTCTTCTTCTTTGAGTCATTCCCTGAGGTGGGTTGAGCATTGCCTAGCGTGGCCTCCAAGTCTAAGGCTTTCCTAGACAGTGTCTCAAACGAGTGGTACTCAGTGCGTTCCTCGCTGGCTAGCAAGTTCCTAATGTTCTCTGGGAGACATCTGACAAACGTAGTCAATAGGAACTGATCGCTGTAGTTGATTCCTGGGACGAGGATCGGGCTCTCAACGGTAGTCGTAAGCTCTCTAATTGAGCTGAACTTGCGTTGGTCTAGTTTGTTAATGGCATCAGCCTCCTGTGGGTTATGGCATCGAGCTTCTACCATTTCCATGAACTGGTCTAACGTCAGAGACTTAGCCCTGTCCGCCATGCGTCTCCCATACCCGGCCTTTATAACTACACCATCTAACCACTTGGCTGCCTTACCCTCCAGGTAAGATGCCGCAGTTACCACTTCGTCCTCTAGCAAGGTTCTCTTGGCCTTCACCCAAACCGGGACTGTTCTCAACCAAGTGTTGAGTTCTTCGCCCTTTCCTTCGCCTGAGAAGGCAAGAGGTGGTTTCATTGGGGTCTTAGGATACCATTGACCCTGCGGCTATCCAGATGGCTGAACAGGTTGTTGCGGTGGTGTAGCTCCCACCGCTGGACCCGAAGAAGAAGATGCAACAGTCTGTGAGACTGCTGCAGACGTACCACTTGGTTGTGTACCAGCTTGAACTTGAAAGGGGCTTGACATCGCCGATAACGGCAACGGTGATTGTGTTGGTCGCCGGAATCCTGGCTTTGTCAACGCATCTAGGATCTGGTCTAGAGTGCTCTGCATGAAGTCTAATTTGCTGTCCACGTGTGCGTGTAATGACAGCATATTCTTCTTCAGTACTTTCAGCGGGTCAGTCAATGCTGACTCATCCAAACCCTCTAATTCAGCCTTGTCAGCCTCTAAAGTTTCAAGCCTAGCTGCTCTAGTTTTCATCGCATTTTCTCTATCGGTAGCTTCTTTCAGGTCCTGCTCTAACTTACGGCGGAGCATCTCGACCTGCTGGATCTCTCTGAGCTCCCTCTGACGCGGGGTCAACGGGCTGAACTGCGCGCCCGCCATTTGACTAAAAGACTGTCTAGAACCTGTGGAACCGGAAGTGCCCAAGGAACTTGTGGAACTCGTTGGCATTCCCAACTGGCCCCCATTAGTCCCTGACGAGGACGCAGATGATGACGCAGCAGAGCTTGCGCCATTAGCCATCGCTACTGCTCTCGCTGTTGTTGCCTGTTCTCTAGCTGTTGCGTTTGCTGCTGCTATCCGCGCTGCTAGCGCACGGGCTCTACGTAGCCGTCTTTCTTCTCCCGGATCTAAGGCCTGGAACACGTGCGGTACCCTTAATGCCCCTGCACGTGTTAGTCTCCTAATGTCAKCTCTATCATCAACAGGGTCTGACCCACTCATTAGTTAGGCAGATAGTATCTGCACTAGAATCCCCTAATGGAATCCTACCGCAGCATGTATCTGACCGGCACGTAGTTTTCTATAAATGGTTGTGTCCGGCGAGTTCCCTACTATACCGAATCAAGTGGCATGTCTACAACATTCATACAGATTGTCTACATAGTCTAGATGCACCCTAATTGGTTCACTTACAGCAGCATTAGTTAGAACTGGCTATGGCAGCATACAACAGTCCTACATTAATCTGTTAGTGAGGTTAGCAGTCCATCAACCAACTAATCAAAGGTACAAAAAGACAATGTAGCAGATGTATGATTGATGGGTATAGTTGTGTACACAGTTGAGCACCAATTGGAACCTACCCTCCCCTCAATCCAACATACCGAAACAGCATCTTGAGCAAAGCAGTGTTTTCGTGTGTGTATCGGCCCACCCCTGTGCCCAAGTCAGAGCCAAGTAAGCCAGCCAGCCCACTCTTATTTACCCTCGTACGGAAACGAGCCTTACACCCGGATGATCTGGCTGATCATTAGGATTATTAAGAGCGCCCCCATCTCTTCAGGAATTCTTAACGTCGCAGTCAGGACGATGATCACAGCCATAATCATACCGAGTACCCAACTAGAAATGTTTATAGACGGTCTGGTAAGCGTCTCATACAAGGCTGGCACACTTGGCAAGACTTCTATCTGAGCGCAGCAAGTGCCAAAACAGGACAGCAGCCATCGCATGCGTGCACTACTCCCTGTGGGTTGGCATGGTGACCGTGACCCAGTGCTTCGACCAGGGCCCTTCAGAGGCACCGCCCTTTCTCCTTCCAGATGCTTCCGGGAAGATTGACGTCTCTCAAGGTAGCGCGCTCACAACACCTCACCAAGGAGAGGACTCTCAAGTTGGACTCACTTCCTCACGGTAAGAAGAGATTGAGAAGGTAGATAAGGTAAGGGATCAACATACCTGGAGATAGCTGCCCCCAACCACAGATTTTCTCACCAATTGAGCTGATGTTGCATTTGATGACCGGTCATGACCTCGGTTTCCACCCACAACGCAATGCAGTGCCACCTTAGTCCAATGCCACATCAGCATGCTCTCATCATCAATCAAACATTCCGCTGTATCCCACGGCATACACTGCCGTAATAGCCTTTCGGTGCACCCCTCTCTACCCAGGGCGTGCACCTAACGTGGCCTGACGTCACAAGTACCCACTGCGAAGAAGCATCGTCAACGCACCAAGTCTGTACAACGCCAGCGTGCCAAAGGTAAGTGGCGATCAAACCAGCTCTGATACCAAATTGCAAGGAACATGAATATGGACGAAGCACCGAAGTCCAGAATGCAAAATCACACTGAAGTCCAAGTGGTCAAAGCCAAAGCAGATAGCACATGGAACCGAGTAACCATCCCATTGAGAATGATACAGAAGAATCGTGAGTCGATGTCCATGCCCAACAGGGCAACACCAACAGCATAACCCAAATGTAGCTCTCTCTTGTGAATGGCGCCAGTCGCCCTATCTACTCTAAAGCGTAGCCTACATCTACAGCTATGAAAGCAACCAGACAACTTGACTACCAGCGAGTGATGATGTCAACACCAATGCCGACCTCCACCTCCACCAGGTATGTGTCCTCTTCACCCACACTCTCCCTTGTACCCACACAGCGCCCTTCACCTCCGAAGACCACCTTCGCTCTTCACCCTTACTGCACCCTCATGCGGCCCGGCTATGGCCGCCAGTGCCCTGGTGCGCAGGCAGCGCCCTACCGCCTAGCGCTGGCCTGCCTTGCACCTCAGCAGCAGCGGCAGCTCGCATTTGCGCAGCGTGCCGGCATTGCCCGCAATGGCCAAGATCCCTGCCCACTCGCCCTGCTTGCCTATATGCCAGTCCAGCGTGTGGGCGGCCTCCCTTCAGCCTGTGACCGGGGCCCAGAGGCTGAACCCAGCCCGATACAGTTGGGCCCCGGGGCAATGCAGTTGCGCCTCCTTCATCAAGGCCTGCGTCCAGATACAGATAGTGGGCCGATTTCCCTTTGGCATTTTCGGCCTCTATACCCAGCATGCATTGTCGGCCTCACGTTCGAGTGCCCAGGGCCTAACTAACTCAGAGGCCCTGGGCTTTCAGCATTTGCTGAAATCCRAGACTCGGTGCACTCCAACCAACTGGCGTGCTGCAACTGTATGGACCCCACTTCRTGAAATGTTGGCACAGAGGGCTCTTGTTGATTTGCTGGCCCGCCTTCACTTAGGGCGGGCACGAGGCTTGCTGGGGCCTTAGCCCAGAACATGTACATCATGGCAAGGCCTCTACTTGAGGGCTCGTTCCTCACACTTCCACACCTCTTTCACCTCCAGCAATCAAGTCCAACCTTCCACATCACCACATTCATCACCAGCAGGCACGGCCATCCGTTACAGCGTAGGCAGATACGTCACCGCGATCATCTTCTGTGATTTTTATTAATCATATTTTACAAACAATCAGATTCAACCACTGTAGAAGTTGAATCTACAATAATTGTTTATGTTTTCTGTATTTTCGTAGATTAAATATAATGTTTCTCTCGTCTTTTAGAACATCCCAACCATGGCACTAGCAGGTGAAGGAGCCAAGGCTGACATGGAGTTTACCTATGCTCAGGTGGTGGGGTCCCATCAACCGGGAGCTGGGAAAAACGGTCCGACAAATACAGCAGTTGTGCACAGAACAGCTACCACAGGAGTTCTCACAACCCAGGTGGAGGGAAGGGAGGAGGAGGTCGAACAGAGACCGACAAAATTAGGACAGCGAGCACTTGATTTTCTGATAGCCAGAACCCGAATCAAGTCCGAGGTCAAAATCATCAAGGAAAAATTGCAAGTGGAAGGGGCCGAGGATACGGACGTCGATGTGTGGGAATACCCAGAAGAGGACTTGGAGGAGGTCAACGGGCTTTATGAAAAACACGTTGTCCTCTTCAATTTTTCACACAAAAGCAAGGAGTTGTCTCTCAATGACAAAAGAGCTCGACCGTCTCAGAGCTCTGCAATCTCTTCCAGGGACGGAACCTCTAATCTCGCTCCACAAAAGAGGAAGAAACACGGTCATGGTCCTTTGAGTTGAAGAGAGCTATACAAGGTATCTCAAGTCATTGGATTCTCTCAATTGCAAAGGTTTGGTGGTGACAATCAGGGCATGGAAACCTCCAAGAGCCCCCCAAGGAGAAGCGACCAGGCACAGACGAAACATGCTGCCCAATCATGTTTGGGTTCAGTTTGATAATCTATAGGAGGGTCTGCATAGCATGATTACCACCAGTACCCCCGAAGCAGCCTTCCCAAACCTCATTGTTGGCAAGCTACCGAACCTCTTTGTCTTATGGGAATCCAGCTTGCAAGTGGTCGTGATACGGGGCTGACCCGTCCTTCAATGCTGGCGACCGGTACTTCAGTGCTCGTTATTTCGTTTTTTTTCCCTCCCTTGTTTTTTTTTTTTTTTTTTTTTTCCCTTCTTCCTTTTTCTGTCATACGTTTTCTTTTTCCCCATACGGTGGCTGCTCCTGCCAGACGAGCAGGCGAAGGCGCGGATGGCGGGATCGTAGTCAGAGAGCCGTGAATGGCTCTATTGCCAGCAGTCATCATTCTTCAGCAGGGCCATGCTGATCTTCTCTGTATCCTTCCATGTTCCAGCGTAAAGTTCATTCCCATTTCGGTAGTCTGGAAAAGTGTTCAGAGTGGGCCATTGCAAATCTCGTAGGATGTCCGCAGCTACCGCAAAAGACAAATCGTGGCAGTCGATCTTTCTTTTATTTTTTTCCTTCTTTTGGACAATTTCTCAATTTAGTAAAAAAAAAAAAAAAAAAAAAGGGCCACGAAACTTTCTGGACATGCACAAAAGACAAAAATCATGGCAGTGTATCTTTCCGTGTTCTAGCGGAAGATTCACTCTCGTTTTGTACATGTGGCGAGAAGTGGAGCGCAAGCGAATCTGATCACGTAGGATGAGGCGTGGGCCTCGCTGCACTGCTCTCGACATGCACAAAAGGCAAAAATCATGGGGGTGTACCTTTTCATGATCTAGCGGAAGATTCACTCTCATTTTGCACATTTCGAGAGTAGTGCAGCGAGGCCCTGTATCTGTCCTTTTTTTTTTCCCTTGTACACTGCGTGAGCGTCTTTGGGCCCCGCTGCACTACTCTCGAAATGTGCAAAACGAGAGTGAATCTTCCGCTAGAATGTGGAAAGATGCACCGCCATGATTTTTGTCTTTTCTGCATGTCGAGAGTAGTGCAGCGAGGCCCTTTGTTTCCAGAACTTGCGCCGCATCAAGAGGAACAGCCCCCGCTCGCGCCGTTTTCAAAGGGAGAAATATTCTTCCGTTTTCTCACTTTTCTTTTTTTTCTTTGTTTTTTTTTTTATTCTCTGGTCGCCCGTTTCCGTTTTCAAAACGAGCGGCCACCACGCATGCGTCGAGGCTGTACCGAGCCTCTACCAGGCCTGCCCACGCCCTCTATGAATTCAGGAGGTGACAAAAGTTTGGCTTGGCAGGGTACTGGTGGTTTAAGCGGTTGGAGATGGAGTATCCGAACAACTCAGTTGTCGCATGGTTGGAAGCAAGCCCTGACTTCCTCGCCCCCAATCATGATTCCAGAATGGCTTGTCTCAACGTTCCTTCAGGGGAATCACCGGTTTCCCGGAAGTGTGGCTGTTCAGGAAAAATGGTCAGCGGGCTACACTTTTTGTTTCCACGAAAACTAACCCCGCATGTTTCCGATGCAGAGAACGTGGGCATTTGGGGAATGACCCAAATTGCCCAGCTAATCGAGCAGCGGGAAGAAAACAGGAAGCCAACTATACACAGCTAGTGGAATGTGAATCCAAGCCCGGAGTTTGGTACATTAACCACCCGGAATATCGAGGTTGGATCTTTGATGACAACCTCAAAACACCACGGTGGGTTTGGACATTGATTAGAGAGCCCACGGAGAAACCGGACATCTATCCTCCCTTCGACAGCAGGTGGATGTAGACAGGAGGCAGAAAGATGGATTAGGAAGGGGTGGGTCACGTCACCTTACCAATGATGCAAAAGGAAGGAGTGGAGGAAGACAAGCAGAAACTGCAGACGATGGAAGAACTAGCAAAAATTGGAGAGCTAGCCGAAAAAGCCTTTTACTCGCCTTCGCACTCGGGCAAGACCAAACGCAGACGCGCTCGCTCGGTTTCAGACAAACAAACAACTACATCAGACAGCGTTATAGACAGGACCATGGACATTGAAAACAAAGGAATCCATGATAGCGAGGGCAGGAAAAGGAAGAAGAACGAAGAAAAGGACCCAACCAATGACACTACGGACGAAGACTGAAAACATACGGAAGTGGACGAGGACAAAAGGGAGGACAGCCAGGAAAAGCAGGATTGGCTTCAACAAGCGATCAAGGACTTAGAGCGTGTAAGGGACCTAGAATTCAAGTTGCACATGGCTCACCAACGGTATAACTGCAAGGTGCAACAGGCGGGGGCGGGTGCATCCCAACAAAAAACAGGGTCCTAGAATGGTAACAGATTCGAGGTTTTGCAAAAGGAGGAGATGGCTGAATTTCTGGCGCAACAGTACGGTATGAAAACGAGAGTGGAAGGGGACATGCTTTATTTGGACAATCCTGCATATGATAAACAGTTTCAGTGGCCAACGCCGTACGTGGACAGAGACAAGCATTCCGCCAAGGCAAAAAAAGAGAAAAGGATGCAGGAGAAGACAAAAAAGGAGGACAGCCTCAAACAGAACACTGCACCGCTGACAAAAGAGGGAACGTCGACGGACTTGAGAAGAAAGAAGCGCATAATTGAGGCTCGGGTAGCCTTACTCACAATGAAAAACAAGGAATTAACAGACAAGCATCAGTATGTGCAGAACATAGCGGATGGCTAAATGACCGCAATTGAAGCAGCAGCATGGGTGGGCGCAAGGAAAAATGAACGTCTGCGAAACCTCATTCCTTGTAGGTGGAACATTGCCCACCACGACTGGGAAATTGCAGTACACAAGACGGGGGTTCTCATTACAATTGCCAGCCAGGCGATCCAGGACGGCACGCTCTAACCCCGATTTCAAGATGCTCTCACTCCAATGTTCACACTAGGAAGACAGCAGGATAATGTGAAAGAATGGAAGGACCCAGCAGGACAGCAACACAGGGTAGATCTGCGTCCAGTCATGGTCCGGATAAACGAGAAACTTGTCCTATTAAACGACTTGGAGTGGGTTCCCTGGTAGGTAGTCGAATCTAGCCCCTACGGGCTCTTAGGCCAGGGAGCAGCAGCAGAGAGAGCGGCCTTCACGGCTGCGCTGGTGTCCAACTACAGACTGTTCATGGCAAATGGTGGCAGCTGGCACACAAAAATAAACGCTCTGGCTCAAAAGAAGGAAGTTGCCTTCGTCCACAAATGAAACAACACAATGGAAGGAGCTAGACATCCAAGTCATTGACTAACCATGGATGTCTTGGATGGGACTTCGGCACCCAGAACGCTTAATCCACCGCCGGACCTGCGGATTGTATCATGGAATGTCAATGGCATGGCGTCTATTCTCACCAATGAGCGAAAGTGGAACAATTTCACCCAAGCATTGAACTTGTATGGTACTAACCCGCCAGATGTCTTGTGCCTACAAGAGACTCATCTGACAAGTAGCCAAGACCATCAAGTAGTCTTAGAAGACTAAGATGGATTAAGCAAGCTTATTGGGCCTTGTCCCCAAGGTCAGGTTCATCAGGTACTGCAGTGATTATTCATTCTAGATCGAGGGCATCCCAGACGATGCAGATAGTTTCGGTTCTTAGAGATAACAGAGAGGGTAAATGGGTCAAAGTAGATTTTGACTACAAACAAGAGCGCTTTCGTCTTCTTTCTTTGTATTGTCCCAACTCTCAACAACAGAGAGTTGAGATCATAAGATCTATTTCCCCACATTGTACCACTCCGTCTCACCTGATTATGGGAGGTGATTAGAATGCGACATTGGATCAGGGTCTAAATAGAATGTCAGGTGGAGCATCAGCAATGGAGGGGACAGGTTGGGACGAAGCAGCAGCCATACACAACCTCATGACGGAGCACCAACTAATTGACCCATATCGTATGAGGCAACCCTCAACCAGAGCTTTCACTTATCTCAAACGTAATCGTAGCCAGCACATCTCGGCATCCACAATAGATTTTTTTCTTATCTCAGAACAACTACACGGAGCAATCCAAGCAACAGGCATTAGTCAACTGCCATATGCTGCAGGCTTAGATCACAAATTCATATACCTAAATTTACTTATAGACGCAGGCCCAAAAAGAGGCTCGGGCTTCTTTAAAGTTTTTTTTTTTTTTTTTTTTTTCCCCTAGAACGTACAGCATGCCATGACGAGGCAAGACGATCACAAGAATACTCGTTGACGAAGAAGTGTTTGTTAAACGCTCGTAAGTCACACGAGTGACAAATGACTTCACAGATGACTAAAGATGCTAGATACTATTCATTATTGAACTGGTGAATATCCAATTGCAAAGTCTTCCTCACTGGCCCAGCATGTGACCAGGCGTTTGAGTATGGTTGACATCAACAATTGCATCTCGCAAGTGTCATACTCAGGTGACCAATGCAACAAATGGTCTTCGTCTGCAGGTCACCCCGCGGGAACTGGTGAACATCCAATTGCAAAGTCTTCCTCACTGGCCCAGCATGCGACTAAGGATTTGAGTGTGATTGACATCAACAATTGCATCTCGCAAGTGTCGTACTCAGGTGACCAACGCACCAGATGGTCTTCGTCTGCAGGTCACCCCCGCGTGCATTGATCGTCCTCTCTCCTTTATTTCTAAGTAAATAACTCCCTCTTAGAAACCAAAGAAATGAAGGACCACATCTTTGAATCTTGCTCGGCCTATGGAACAAGGATCAACACATTCCCACAACCGGTGGGAAGCCTGTCCAACGCTTCAGCAAAAGCTTCAAGGATAATCGCGGCACAGAGAAAGGCAAAGGAGAAGGAGTTGGAAGCAGTCGTGCATATAGCGGAGAGGAATCTGATATCCCAACCGGAACAGACACATCTTGAAGAAGCACTCTTTGCAACGAAACGCCAACTATCGAAGTGGAAGGCCTGGAAAGACGCTGGAATATGTCTACGAGTCAGAGTCAAGGAACTCGAGCAAGGAGAAAGGATGACTAAGTACTTTTTTCAAAAGATCAAAATAAATGCGCGCAATAAGCTCATCGATCAACTGAAGAAGGGAGATACTACTACGTCGGAGCCTCACGAAATGTTGACCACAACGGCGGACTTCTACAAGGAATTCTACACCTCTAAGGAGGACCACCACCCTCCAACTCAAGTACAAGAAGCAAAACAAAAATTTTTGAGGCATCTGGATAAAACTCTGTCGCATGAACAGGCAGCAAAGCTGGACAAACCAATCACATCAGAGGAGGTCAAGTCGACGCTGCTCTCCATGCAACCAAACAAAACCCCGGGAAGAGATGGACTATCGAAGGAATTTTGGCAGACTTTCTGACCAATTTTTCAGACATAATATATGATTTTTTTTAACTTAGCCTACCAAGAAGAAGGACTAGGCAAGTTCATAAGTACAGGGGTTGTTACACTATTATACAAAAAAAGGAGACCCCACAGATATTAGGAAATACCGCCCAATAACACTACTTACGGTAGCGTACAAGATATTGGTGAAACTACTAGCCAACAGACTTACGAATATTACACTGAGTTGCTTCTACATTGACCAGACAGGATTTATCCCTGGGAGAGTCGGCGCAGTACATCACAGACAAGAAACTTAACGCAGCCATACTCTTCTTTGACTTTGAGAAGACGTATGATCAGGTCAACTGGAACTTCCAGCAACAATGTATGGAGAAGATGGGTGTTGGACCAAATTTTCGAAAATGGGTGAGGGTGTTGTACAATGATGCATACGGGCAAGTACAACTTAACGGCTTCCTTTCTCCACCATATAAAATGAGCCGTCCTGTGCGATAACGTCCTTTTTGAGAAAGGACCCAGCAATAGAGAGGCTAGTTGCACAACCAACTAATCCCTATCATCAAGTATGCTTACCTACCACTCTCCTTTTTGTTGACGATCTTATCGTCTTGATTAGAGCCTTCGGCGCTTCATTTCAAGCTCTCACACGTACTATGCAAGCCTTCCAGCTGGCAGCCGAGATGAATGTCAATTGGCAGAAAACTACAGGCTGGTGGCTATCGGAAATGGAGCAACCATCTCAAGACATCACGCCCGAAGGGTTCATATGGCAAGATCCTAAGACTCCATCAAGTTTTTTGGCCATCAATCTTACAAGTGCAGGACCTGATCAAGCGATGTCTCCAAAATGTTAATGTGTATGATTCGCAAATTAAATACTTGGATCAGTATATACACCTCAGTATTTGGAAGGGCACTGGTTCTAAATGCCTCATCTTCTCTATGTTATGGTATGCGGTAACCATCTAGACGCCGGACACGAGAATGACAAATGCTCTCAAAACACGTTCTACAGCTTATCTGTGGACTGGTAATCCCTCTGCCCAGAGCTTCATTCCTAAGGTGGCTTGGGGGTATCTCACACAACCAAAGGGCCAAGGAGGACTGGGAATTATGGACCCAGTCGCACAGACCAAAGCCTTGCAGACTAAATGGATAGTAAAGTTGCTCACTAACCACACACTGCCGTGGAGTCCTTTGGCACTCTACAGAATCAGACAACTCCCAAAGGCCTCTTCCCCCCTTCCCCAGATAATATGCGAGGATACTTTTGGCTGATGTCTAAATCAGGGTCCGCCCGCCGAGGAGTACAGCACCAGCATCATCACCAGCAGCAACATGTCTCGCAGGAGGATTGTTGGATGTACCTCATCAAATCTTGGAGAGAGATCTTCCCAGCTAAGACGCGACATCCAACAAATAAGGAGGAAGTGTTACGGCAACCGCTTTTTTACAACCAATGGGTAAAAAACCAAGCTGATAAGCCTTGGACGCTAACGACCCAGGATGGATGCTGGATCAAGTGGGTGGAGAAGGGCGTTTGGAAAGTCGGTCACATTTGGAACAGTCAGCACAACCGATGGAAAACATGCCAGGAGTTGCGGGATACGCTCAAGGGTTGCCATAATCTGCTAGATAATCTCACGGATCTCCTTCAATCCATTCCCCCTGAATGGTTGCAGCTTCTACAGGCCCCTTCCAAATGGACAGCAGGAGAGTGGGCGACTGGAAGTTGGGAAGCTATCCCGACAGGGGCTCTATCTTTTGTCAAGTACACAGGTCCGGCAAGACAATGGGCGTTGTGGTCAATCCATGACATACAGCATCCGAATCAGACAATAAGTGTCGTCGATACGACAAGCGTAGCTAAATTAACGGCCAGGATATCACCAGCGAGGAAAGTGATAGTGATTGAGGACGACAAGTATAGAATCTCAACCCCACGGAGGAGTTGCAAGACCTTGAATTCGACTCGGCAGAATGGGCATGGAAAACCCGTTCTGCTCAAACAACGGTAGAACGCAGAACGAGTATCCTACACTACACTACCAGGGTTGGATACAAACTTCGAAGGAGATCAGTAAACACAAGCGACACACTTCTAACAAGATGGCAGAAGCATGTTCCGGGAGGATTAGAGACCGGGACTCAAATCTCATGGCAAGTTCCGTTGGCAATCAGAAACACCCGCATCAGAAGTATGCAATGGCCGCTCATCTGCTACCACGCACTTCCAGTCAACAAGTGGCTGAGCAGACGGCGTTCACAAGGGGATAGACACCCACCAGATGACATCTGTGCTATCTGTCATGAGGGAGTCCCAGAGGACCTACTACATTGCCTGCTGTCCTGTTCAAAGGCGACCGGCATTTGGAAGAACACAAAAGCCTTGTGGGCTTCTCTAACAGGAACAACCCTGCCAGGTAACAGCATCACACGGCTAACTGGTCCGCAGGAGCCAAACTTAACCTCGGCGTGGCAAAGGACATTCTTTCGGAGACTCCGACCTCTTACTCTGTGGATAATATGGAAGAGAATGTGCAAGGAAACTATAACTTCTCAAGCTATATCAGAGCCAGAAGCTTGGCAGATCTTCCTTCACCTACTACAGGACGGATACCAAGCAGATTGGAATAAAGTGGCGAAGCTCATAAAATTAGACCCTACAAGGCAACAAGAATTTGTCGATAAGTTTAAAAAAGAGAAACTCGAAGAAGGGAAGATAGGAGACATAGAGGGCAACACGCCAAGGTTAGTCTGGAAAATTGCAGGGACCCATTAGAGGGACCAACAGGAGGAGACAGACAACCTGATGTCAATAGATCAAGTCCAGTCACAGACGGTTCAACTGGAATTGGTATAAATGGAAGAAAGGTTTAAGGAAAAAAAAAAAAAAAGACCCCAAAAGTCTAGGGTTTACGGTTTAAGAGACGGCCAAAGGTAGAAACAGAAACAGCAGTGCAGATAGGATATAGAGTACCTATAAGGTCATAAAAAAAAATAAAAAAAAAAAAAAAAAGAGGGCCTGGCAACCTAAAAGCTGAGAGGGATGAAGGTTAGAGAATAAAACCCCCATAGAAATCAAGAAGGAACAAGTTCACATGAAAGAAAAAAAAAAAAAAAAAAAAAATGGAGATTGACAGATTGCCCAATGTCAAGAGAGGGGGTGTGTGATCGGTCTGAGCTGTCAGCTAAGTGCTCCAACAGATCAGGGCTCAAATAAGTGTATAATCAAATGGACACAGAGCATTTCAAATGACAATTTAGTATTAACAAATATAACATAGATAATAACTGAGATTTTGTCAAAAAAAAAAAAAAAAAAAAAAAAAAAAAAAAAAAAAAAAAAAAAAAAAAAAAAAAAAAAAAAAAAAAAAAAAAAAAAAAAACCTGAGATTTTGTCAGAGTATGATTTGAAAACACGTTGTGCCACTGGCACGAATACAGACAAATTGCGGGACGTTGATGGCACCCTGTAGTTAGGCAGTTGGGAAAGATTGGTTATGAACAGCCCGTTGGGCCATGTCAGGGAAAACGACACAGGCCTGACAGTTGCTGCACGTTCCCTATGATGCAACACTGAGTCCATACGACTAGCCTAAGTGATTGGACTCCTCATTGTGCCAATTAGAAGGAAAGGGGAAACTAAAAGTTTAGCATGCATGCCTTGTTTGTCTCTTTTCCCCTGACAATAACACGTGCGAACACTGTGAAGAGGTGTGCGAGGAGGTTTGGGAATCAATGTATACAAAATTGTCAGGCAACGGCGCACGGTCTCTATTACTAGAGAGATCCAAACAGGACCAGAAGTATTCCACTCAGCTTCTTCGAACGCAGGTCTGTATTTCAACAACTAATGTTTGTCGCAACCGGGCAAGTTCTCCTGTTCCTACAAATTTGCATAATCTCATTCAGAACAGAAACGGTTCCGTGTCGAAGGAGCAAAACTTCTTTCGTAAACGTTTGTATTCCAACTGACACCGGCATGTAGTCGGCACGCCACAGGGAAAAAATAAAATAAAAAAAGTGAAAAAAAGCAAACAAAACCACCCCAAAATATCCCCTCCTACCTCCCATA
>BFEA01000005.1:6642942-6662465 GCA_003427395.1 Chara braunii | reverse complement strand
CACACACACACACACACACACACACACACACACACACACACACACACACACACACACACATTTTGTGGCGGACCCGCCAGGATGGTGGTCCGTCAGGATAAGGACGAAGGGATGAGGTTGACGGAGATGGAGCTGGAGCTGGAAGGGACAGCGCAGCTCCGGCACAGACTCAACACGCACATACTCCAAAATGTGCAGAATTAAGAATGAATTGAAAACAAACAACAGTTGGCCCAGCGGACTGACTGGATTGGCCTGATACCAATAGTGGTACCGGGCAGGACTGGACTGGACTGGAACAGCACACGGCCTATGAGGTCAGGCCACGGCCTGGTCCCACAGGCCGAACAGGCAAATAGCCTGATAGGCCCTGGCTGTAGGCCAGGGCAGATAGAGGCCCGTTGCACGATCCTCAGACCTATCCGCCAAAGCAACGGAACTATGCAATAAAGAAAGCTGATAAATATAGGATGCGGAGCAAGCTCCATGCGGAGTCCATGCGATGCAGCCTAAGTTACATAATGTCAAATGAAAAGCAAATATCTAGTATACACATCCTAACTAATAGCAGAAAATGAAATGTATGATGATACAATCCTAAAGTCCTGGAGGCAATCGCCTCAGTGCTGAAAGGTAAAGAGCAATATGTCACAACTTGAAGTAATGTCGTATCGTTGAACCACTAAGAGTGGGATGGTCTCAGAGGGGGTGAATGCAGCCTAAGAATCGAAACTCCTAAGGGTAGTCACACACGAAGGTGGGATAGGTCCCCAGGCTTAGGGTGAAGGAGTGGTAGCGAAGTAAAACCAATAACCCTAACAGATAGACCATCAAGGCGGGTAATGCTCGACGAAAGGGTGACACTATGCAACGTCGACCATGAAAGGGGAGTCTAGAATATGGTGGACATATACCTAACTGAAGTCATACAATGGTCGACACTAGGGTGATGAGGGATGCAATAAGTAAGGGAAACATGCACACAACTTATCGACTGGGGGAGAGAGTTAAATCTGGGAGCAGGGAAGCCAAGATAATGCTACGGTCTTAATGCCTATGCGATACCAAGGGAGAGTCCAACTCAGCGAGACCCAACTAAGTGAGAACCATCATGCAACACATGCAAGAGAATGTACAGGGTAGGGTGTTGACGTGAAGTAGTCACGTCCAAAGTAGCTGAAGCCGATAAGGTAGCTGAAGTCGTCTAAGTGGTCGATGAAGTAGGAGTCGGGTCGATGTCGAAGCAGAGCCACAAAACGCTGATATCCTGAAGAAGTTGATGATGAAGTACCTGAAGGTGTGAGTTAGTAAGAAGATGGTAGGTGATCAGAGTGTCAGTCGTCGAGATGCCGAGGACGTCAATGAGTGCGCTGTGGACACCCAAAGGCGTCCGTCTGCTGTTGAAGAATGACCTCAAAGGGAGCGGGCACATCCTCAGCAATCTCCTCAGCCGGATCAGAAGGAGGAGGGTCAGTCGGTTGAGTAGGAGCAGATGTCTCAGCATGACAAGCACGATCATACACACACACCAACATCCAGGCGTGCTCCAAGTGCTCGAGGAGCTCCCATGTAGCCTCCTCATCAGGAAAGTCCTTCCAACGCACAAGGTACTCAATGAGTGGAGGGGTATCGTCGACAACTTGGCGAGATACGATGTCGGAAATCACGAACTCTTCGTGACCATTCACCAAGATAGGTGGAGGGCACTCATAACGACGTCCGGCGAAGCGCTCGAACGGTCTGCGATAAGGACACAACAAGGAAACGTAGTAAACATCAAGTACGCAAGCCTGTCAAAGGTAATCAAGTAGCTTCAAACGAAAGTTGACCGGACTAGCGACAATATTAGAACCGACGGTCTGAAGGATGTAGCATGGACCCAAGAAACAACGCCTGAACTTGTGAACTATATCCACTTCGAGCTGCAACGAGCACATCGTCACCGACTTTGAATGAATGATTCATTCGTGATCGGTTGACTTGTGCGGCCATGCGAGTCTGGGAGTTGGTTAACTCTCATGTGTGCGCTTCATAATCGCCACCATGTGGGGGATCCAGTCGTCAAGCACATGACAACTAGTGTCTAGGTGCAATCGCGATGGTCGTAGGAAATTCGTGGGTACTTGATGGTGGTAGCCGAGGTCGCAATAAAATAGTGACATCCTCGTGGATGGCGAAACGGTGTAGTTGTATGCAATCTCCACATGGGCTAAGTCCATCCCTAATAAACTTTCGGAGGATAATACTGATAGTTTTATTAGTGACCCCAGTCTGACCATCCGTTTGAGGATGGTAACTTGAAGCTTGAGGCGACGAGAAACAAAGTTGGGATCCGTACACCTCGTGTAGGCATTGCCAGGATGTGTTGGTAAAGCGCGGATCACGGTCGGAGATGATGCTCTGAGGTAATCCGTGATCTCTCACAACTCAGTCAAAGATAATGTCGTGACCTCACGAGCGCGAATGCGATAGCGGCACGGGGCAAAACGTGCACGCTTCGTGAAGCGATCGACGACGACAAAGATAGCATCATGACCTCGCTCAGTGGGTGGAAGAAAGGGACCAACGAAATTCATCGAGATGGTCTGCCAACAACCCTCGGGTATAGGTAGGGGATGAAGTAACCCATACGGAAAGTGGTTCGCACCGTTCACCTCCTGGTAGGTAGGACACTCCTAGATGTAGGCTTTGAAGAAGTCATTGGACTTCGGCCAAACGTATAGGCGGCAAACATGAACCAACGTTTTATGGAAGCCCATATGACCGACAATTGCCTCGTCGTGGAACTCTGCTACGGCCTGGACACGGAGTTGCCCGGTGTGGTTCTAGCTGATCAGATCTTCCATGTCAGTACATAAGACCGTTCTCACCGAGGACGTATGAAGGAACGGTCTTGCCACTCTGAAGTGTCGCGTGGATGGCGTGATAATCCTGGTAGTAGCGGTACTGAGTGCGATATGTGTCGATCACTGATTGATCAACAATGATGATAAGGATGACAACAAAAAGGATGGGTTTCTGATTGTGATCAGGACGACAAGATAAGACATCGTCAACATGGTTCGTTCCACCCTTGATAGGCTGAGTGGTGAAACTGAACTCGGATAAATCACGCCACCAGTGTGCCTGTCGAGGGGAAAGTTTGTGCTTCATGAGGAGAGTCTGGACAACGGAGTTTTCCGTGTGCACCGTGAAGGGCGCCCCGCGCAGATAATGATGTCAATGTCGAGTAACAAAAACTATTGCGAGAACCTCACGCTCATTGACAGTGTAGTTTATCTCGGCAGGTCGTAGCTGACGGGAGTAGAAGGCGATCGGGCACTTCCCAACATGAGCCTCGATGGTCCCATCCTCCACGATGGTCAAGGAGTAAGTAACGGAAGGACTGTTAGTGGAGGGAACTGGTGGGAGGATAGGTGTTAGTCTCAAAGCAATATCGGCAGGAGAAGGGGGGGAAAGAGGAACATGGGGATAAGGTGTATCAAGAAGAGAGGGGAACACATGAGAAAGTACAACTCCTACTGCAAACTCTGACGCATCAGTGGTGACAATAAAGGGACAGATAAAATTTTGAAGGTGAAGAACCAACGCACAAGTCACCGCCTTCTTGAGGACGCGAAATGCATCCTCGCATAGGGGTGTCCAACACCACAGTGGGTTCTTCCGGAGGAGGATGGAGGTAAGGACATAGAAATACCTAGCGTATCCCTGGATGAAATTACTTTACTAACTAGTCAGGCCTAAGAAACTGCGAAGCTGCTTGATGGATGTGGGGACCGGCCACTCCACAATAGCAGTGATCTTCGCGTCGTCCATGCGGAGACCCTAATCAAACACGTGGTGTCCTAGGAAGTCCACTTTGTGTTGGGCAAAGCGACACTTACTAAGCTTGGCATAAAAGCTATGCTTGTGTAAGCGCTGTAGGCCATCGCGGAGGTGTTTGAAATGGTCTTCTAAGGTACGACTGTAGACCAAAATGTCTTTCAGGTATACGAGAACGTATTTTTCAAGGATGTCCCTGAAGATATAGTTCATCGTCGTCTAGAAGGTGACAGGTGCTTTGGTGAGGCCGAATAGCATCACCGTGAATTCTTAATGGCTGAAACGCAAACGAAAGGCAGTCTTCAGCTGGTCCTCTGTGACAATGCGGATCTGGTGGTAACCATTATGAAGATCAATCTTCGTGAAGAAGCGGTTGCCTGCCAGACGGTCAAATATCTCATCCGCGCGAGGCATGGGATAATTGTTCTTAACCGTGTAACGGTTAAGGCTGCGGTGGTCAATGCAAAGGTAAAACGTTTTGTCCACTTTGCGAGCAAAGAGGACGGGTGCACCCCAAAGGGAGTTTTTGGGTTTAATGAAACTCATTCGCAGGAGCT
The DNA here is from genome assembly GCA_003427395.1 of Chara braunii. Lineage (NCBI taxonomy): Eukaryota > Viridiplantae > Streptophyta > Charophyceae > Charales > Characeae > Chara > Chara braunii. The sequence continues at coordinate 6,658,086 of BFEA01000005.1, read as the reverse complement.
CGTCAAGCTGGCACTTGAGTTTCGTCGCCTCTGCAATTGAGAGTGTGTAAGGTGCCTGATGGTAGACACGATAGTCAGGCACGAGCTGGATAGAATGCTCAACACGGTGCATAAGAGGGATCCCGCTGTATGAGAAATAAGGGGGGGAAATGTCATGGTACTCTCGAATCAAATCGCGAACGGCATGGTATAAACACCGTGAGGAGGTGTGTGCATCCTAGCAGCAGCGAAGACAACCGTGACAAACCTCGAAGGCGGCGTGCTCCTCAGCGATAGAGTTTCGCGAGGAGGGACAAAACCCTGCGGGAGGTCTATCTGAAGGACCACGAACGTGTTGCCGCTCGCATGTGCAGCCCGACTATGTGCACGACCCATGGCGGACATCGCCATCTGCAAGCGCTCGACCACCGAGACATTGTCGTCATCCAAGTGGTATTGGATGACGTCGCGAAGCTCGATGTCGTCGGGAGTGTCCCCAAAGGTACGATTAAGCTCGGCTGAGGCGTCCTCACCATTCTCGAGAAAACTATAGCGCCGAGAGAATAACGCTCCAGGTCGAGCTAGTCGACGAAAGAGGATCGACCTCGAGTAGTGTCGCGTGACTGGGTGGCGGTGGCAGTGAATCGCGAAGAAGATAGGGCGTCGGAGAAGCGACTCCCCATCTTGTCGAGCAGCCTCGTAAGCCTGCTCTGAGGATGAAGGTCTGTCGCCAAAGCTCGATGTGGTAGTCAGTCGGACGACAAACGACGAACCTGTTGGTCAAAAGGACCTCGGGTGGAAGTGTCTCATCGCAAATGAGGCGGGCGTCCTGAAACACTCTGATGTGACGCTCAAGGTCTGTCGGTGTAGAGGACCCACGCTACTGCGTCTTTGTGACACGATCTAAGGCGTCGGTCACGTCGTATAGAGTGTCATAGCGGTCCTGAAGGAACACGGTGAAGTCCACGAGAGTGGGAGCCTCACCTGACCGAGTACGATTGGTATAGTAGTTCTCCCATGCAGAGAACGTGTTGCCTCGCAATCTAGTTACGAGCATAGAGCACCAAAACTCCTGACTAATGTTTGTCAAAGTCAGCGCACGTGTGGCAACCTGCAACCAATGCGACACACGGAGTGTACCATCGTAGTCGGGTATATCCGACAGACGCACAAGGGTGGGACCGCTTGTTAACGGCGGGGGAAGAAAGTCTGATGGGTCTGCACTGTGACGATAAATGTCGTAGTCGGTGCAGGGGTAGGAGTGATGGCGGGTTGTGGGTCAGGGCAGTTGATGGAAGGTCCTACAGAGGTGGAGGCAACAACCGCAGCCAGTTGTGATGGAGTGGCGAGGTAGGAGGGTAGAGGAGGAGAAACCGGTCGAGAGAAATGAGCCGGCAAGACAGAGGTGGGAGGGGCGGTATAAAAAGAAGAAGGGTGAGCACCCTGTGAAGGTTGAGGTTGTCTTAGGGAGAGAATCTGCACCTGGAGTTGTGCCACGGTGGTTTGTAAGGTAGCCACTCGCTGGGTGCGAGGGATCGGAGGTAGAGGAGGCAGAGAGGGTACCCTAACGGGAGGAGTAACGAACTGTAGGGAACCCTGGCGTGGGAGTGATGAGATAATGGGAGGAGGACGACTCCGGTCCGTAATGACGGAACCGAAGTTGGAAGTTGGTAAGCCATACCGGGTTGAGTAGATGAAACTGCCTGGCTAGATTCCGTTATCTGGGCAGCAGCACCTGCGGTAGTGGCCGAAGCGGCATGGGCGACAGAGGCCGTTGGGTGTGCCGCAACAAATGGTATAGTCTGAGTGGCAGTGACACTCACCACTTCGAAGGGGGAGTGTTGGGCCTGACCCGTCAGGGAGGACGAACCACCACGTCTCCGTATCTGGAGTCGTGGGGAGCCGGGCTGTGAGGCGGTAGGGGATGGAGTGTGAGAGCGGTGGGGAGAGCGATGAGGAAAACCCTTGAGGCGGTGAACTTCAAGGGTCAGCGCATTAACTTGCACAGAGGTCTGACCCTAGACCGTCAGGTGGGTGGGTGCCTGAGAGATAGAGGACGCAACGACGACTTTCTCGGGTGTAGTCCCGTCTGTAGGCGATGGACGTATGGGGGTAGACCTGTCTCTTATACACATCTAGATGTGTATAAGAGACAGGCATTAACTTGCACAGAGGTCTGACCCTAGACCGTCAGGTGGGTGGGTGCCTGAGAGATAGAGGACGCAACGACGACTTTCTCGGGTGTAGTCCCGTCTGTAGGCGATGGACGTATGGGGGTAGACATGGCAGGAGGTGGAGAAAGAGGTGGGGAACAAGATGGGTTATCACGTGGGGACAGGGGACCACCGGTGAGAGGGAAGGGGCCACGGGAGCGGGGTGGGTAGGCGTGAGTCAGCTCGCCCCATGACCATCGACTCGTATGTGAGAGGGTAGCGCGAATTCGATCGAGGGGAGAGGAGTTGTTCGGGTCCAAGGTGCCTGACGGGAGGAGGCGGGAGAGGAGGGGGGTACGAGAACCCTAAACCCTAAAAAAAACCTAAGAAAACCTTAACCGGAGTTTGGGTGGTTAGGGTAGGGTAGCAACGACCTAATAAAAAAAATAAAATAGCAACCATGGAGGAAAGGGAAAAAGAAAAATAAATAAATAGGAAAATTTTGAAATAAAAATAAATAAATAATAAATCATAAAAAAATAAAATAATTAAATAAATAAATAAACAAAATGTGAAGAGAGAAAGTATATTTATTTTTTTGGAATTTTCGGCAGGATTTTCCCTACCCCCCATGGGGTCAAAAATGTGCCAAGGCGAAGAAGAGATCAAAAGAAACACTCTAAATTTCAAAATGCCACAAATGATAATTTTCGAATAAATAAATGAGGCGGTGGAAATGTCGGCAGTATTTCGCTTCCCGCATGGGGTCGAAGTGTGCAGTCAAGAAAAAAATAACTAAGTAAGATGGGAGAGAGTAGGGAGGAAAGAGTCAATTTCGGCAAAACTTCATTACCCCCAAAGGATCAAAATGTGTGCTGATAGTTGAAATAGCAAAGTCCTAAGCAGATATAGAGGGGCCGCAGAAAAGAAAAAAAAAAAAAAAAAAAAAAAAAACCCTAGGCGGAGAAGATAATTAAGACTTTTAGAGAAAAAAAATAAAAATAATCAAAGAGAAAGACAAAGAAGAAAATACAGAAAAAAATTGAAGTTGGGGGTGAGGGGAAATGAAAAAGTGGTGGAGAAAGACAAAAATAGGCGAGAAAGAGAAAAAGATTGGAGTGGGAGGTGAGGGGATGATTGGTTTGTAGTTGGGGGGGGGGAGGGAAGGGGGAGAGTAGGATTGGAGAATGAGAGAGAAAGTGATGAGAAAAGTGGGGAGGAGTAGAAGAGATTAGTAGAAAACGGTGAGTAGGGAGGGGAGGGGAGAAAGAGACGGTGGAAGATGAGTGAAGAGAGAGGTAAGAAGGGGGGGGTAGTGGTAGAGGTAGAAGAGGTGATGAGATGGTGTAGGGGAGAGAGAGGGGGGGTGGGAGAGTAGGCTAGTGGACAGAGATGATACTAGGCTCGTGGTTGGCCTTCGAGATACTGGCAGCCTTCTGTTGCAGCAGAAAAAAAAATAAGAATAATAAAATAATCCAGGGTTGGCTGAGATCTTGATCAGCCACCCTAATTGCATTGACGAGCAACCCCCTAGCCAGGGGGGGCTTCACTGTGACCAAAGTGTTGCTGCAGCAGTAGAAGAAATCATCATCATCATCATCTGGGTGTGTTGAGATCTTGATAAGCCACTCAAATCTCCCTGTAGTGCAGCCCCCTAACCGGGGGGGTCTTCAAGCTCCTCATCAAGCTGCCATGTGGCACTGCAGATGGCCACGAGCGCAGGCAGCAACAACCACGATGCCCCCGCCACAGGGGGGGGGGGGGGAGTAAATAGTTGGTGTGGCGCTGTTCAACACCAACGTGTCATATTAGGAGACAAATATACATTGTGGCCAGTGTGTTAAGGTGCTGGCTACACACGCGCATGGTTGGCAATTGTCCAGGTTCAAACCCTGACAACAACATGCATCCTGGATCTTGATAAATATAATCCAGGAGTGGGGCGGGGCGGGGCAGCGTGGGCTCGTGGTGTGCACGCGTGGGGCGACCTTAGCCTTGACACTTGCTCACACGCGTCGTGACGACGCTTTCTCTTTTCTCGCCACTTGTCGCTCCCTTGGCGCTGCACTTTTCTCTGATTTTTCCTGCTGTCTTCGTTTGAAAATGCCCGAAAAACAGTAAAAAACTCACTGTCGGGCTTACACCATATTCCAATAGTACGTGGTGTGGTGGGTGGGAGCGGGGAACGTTCCCACTCTGATACCAGTGTGGAGGACCTACCGGGATGGAGGTCCGTCAGGATGAGGACGAAGGGATGAGGTTGACGGAGATGGAGATAGCGCCGGAAGCAACAGCGCAACTTCGATGCAGACTCAACACACACGTACTCCAAAATATGCAAAATGAAGAATGAATCGAAAACAGACAACATATGGGGTATACCCCTAGCGGACTGGTAGCATAGGGTGAAAAATCGAGTGAATGGCAAAAATGGAATCTGCGTCAAAAAATTGGAAATGCGCCGAATTGGCATGACGATTATTTCACGGTCAAAATTATTTTATTTACTTTTTCTGATATTTTTCCATGAAAGATCACAACCTAATCTACGTACCCTCCAATTTTCAGAATTTTTGAAGAATTCTTATGAGCACGAAACATCGCAGAAGTTTCGACTATCAAATGGCAGGATTGGACCCGCATGTGATGAACGGTCGCCACCCCTCCGTAGAACCCGACCCTTAATCACAGGGCCAAGGGTTTTCGACTATCGGGGGGAGCGACGGTTTAACCAACAACACTGATTTCGTTTATCATAATTTGTTGGACAAGACGATTTTGAGTACTGCAACTATCCCGACGACACAGGTTTAACTGTGGCAAATAAGCGGTGATAGCCCGGTTGGACCAACCTTTAGATACCGTTCATTGTGACCTCTGGTTTTCTACTGGTACTACTGGACCCGTTATCGAAGCAGAAACCCTTATAAGGGTATCTGCTCGAGTTTTTCGATGTCAGACGCTCTCTGACTTTTTCGTTAAATTGAGGGACTTGATAAGACCGACGTCTGCTAAAAAGTTTATTAAGACTAGTCTATGACCGAGAAACTATAACCTTTTTACCTTAGCCCAGATGCTTATGACGTCCGAGAATAACGGCGGTAATTGACAGTGTGACAAGTCGAATGCGGTTTCTTGCAGGGCCGCGGAGGCACACGATCGTGAGAATGCTAAAGCTAAAGACCTATCCTATCTAAGATAATGACGCGCGATTGTACAACCACGTGATTCAGGGCCTAGGTACGCTAAAAAGAGCGGCCTTGTAAGGTATAGGGTCGCGACAATAGAAGAAAAAAGATGCCTAATTTTTATTTTTGGACCTGCGGAGTTTGATTTTTGCGCCAGGGGTCGGAGAAAACAGCGTCGCGGCTTGCCCGATTGGGTGGCCGCTCAGGCTATTGGCAGGTAGCCGGCCACAGAAAAGAAGGCGGGTACGCAAAGCCTACCCAGCTATAGGTGGGTGGACAGACAAAGTCTGCCTAGCCATGGGTAGGCGGGCGGGCTTTGTCATAGGTGGGCAGCCTACTGGGGAAGAGTTCTTGATATAGAGGGGTTGCTCCTACTATACCAAGAGCAGGAGCTAGCTCAGTAGGTTACAATATCAGATTGTCACCCCAGGGATCCGGGGATCGAAATCCAACGTGGCCTACTGGGCGTAGCTCCTTTTGCTGGAGCAACTATAAAGCTAAAGGCAGTGTGGCGCAATCGAATTCGACCACAAGATCGACGAAATCTCACGACCGAGATCGACCGCGCCAGTAGTGGCATGGTCTCTGCGCAAGGATGACACGCAGAAGTGGTCCAGACTAAGATCGTCGATCCTTTGAGGGATCGAACTCGGGTTTGTATTTCAACAGTTCGTGGATGTATACAACTGTAGCCGTTAGCGTAAGCCAACGTTTTTATATAAAAAAAAAAAAATAAATCTAATTAAACGATTCGTCAGATAACGCTCATAGAACAGACAAGGGACTTAGTGTCCCCATAAAATGCAGCCGACGCCCGTTGAAAACGGGCAGCCGTTTTTAGGTAGGTCGTTTTTTTTTTTTTTTTTTTTTTTTTTTTTTTAAATTTTTTTTTTTAGTTTAAATGTTTAGATTCTCTTTTTAGACTTCCTATTCCTCCTCCTAGCTGAAAACGCCCTAACGGGCAAAGTTTCTGAACGCTGTGCCCCCCCATCGATGGAAGAGCAAAATCGAATGAATCTTCTGCAAAAATGGGGGAATATGTATTTCCCCTCTATAATGGTCATACCACTGTAACTGCTGGATCCGTTGGAACTTGCTGATGAACTGTGCTAGCCTGTTTCGTCGGGCTTTCATCGACTCATTAAGTGGTTGAGACCATGACTACCGACACACGTGTGAATGAAGGATGAGCAAAATTGAATGAATCTACCGCTAGAACGTGGAAGTATGCACGACCACTATTGTTTGGACTGCCTAGTTCGTCTGCATCTGGGGGTAAAACCAACGAGGTAAGTTGGTTTTCATTTTGTTTTGTTTTTCTTTCTTTTCTTTTCTCTTTCTCCATTTTGTGGCTGCTGAAGCGCAGACTATGACAGAACGACGAAACGAACTGTAACGAGTAGCCACTTGTAAAAAAAAAAAAAAAAAAAAAAAAAAAAAAAAAAAAAAAAAAAAAAAAAAAAAAAAAAAAAAAAAAAAAAAAAAAAAAAAAAAAAAAAAAANAAAAAAAAAAAAAAAAAAAAAAAAAAAAAAAAAAAAAAAAAAAAAAAAAAAAAAAAAAAAAAAAAAAAAAAAAAAAAAAAAAAAAAAAAAACGAGGCAACTGTCTCGTGGATACTTGACACAACCTTACCAGGTTGTGTGAGAGCATGTCCATCTTCCCACTCAGAAAACGCATGAATATTCGTGGCCGCGAGATCTATGAGGGAAACTGGTGAGGGAAAGGAGAAGAGAAATGGGAGGCTGGGGAGAGGAGAACCTACCTATCCCAACTGACAACTACCCTCCCCGTTTTCATGGGAAGGGCAAAGGAAAATGAGGTAGGGTTATTGCATGCAACAATGTGCACCTAGCTGATGTAAGGGCCAGATGCAATGTAGTTAGATTTAGTTTTTTTTTTTTTTTTTTTTTTTTTTTGCAATTCTTTTTATTTTTGTGAGGACACTTATCCTCACGAGGTGCTACCTCCGGCACAAACTGCCAGAGGTAACTGTCAGGCACCCGTTTTTAGAAGGAGCCTGAAAACTAAGGGGTCATAGAGGAAAAGGCTAAGTACAGCCTTTTCCGCGATGTATCTACTCCGGGAAAAATGTCCAGATACACCAAACTGAAAGGGGTTGTATCTCTCCAACCCCTTATCAAAAAAATTGAAGAAACGTAGTTTTGGAAATGTGAGGACCTCAACTAACTTGTGAAATTCCGAGATAGATGAGGAAAGGGAAAAAAAAAAGAAAATGATGGCAGTTAAAAAAACTACCCTCACTAAGGCTGTGGTTGTGAAGCGGCCGCAGTTAGCCCTGGATCTTGGCCAGATCAATGGCTCACTGTGAGCCCGCGATTTTGCCTGGGGGTTGGAGTGACGTCCAACCCTCCTCGACCACTATAAAACAGGCAGTTGTCCCAACTGCCACACAGAAAGCACTCGTGCTGCCAGTGTGTGGCAAGCACACTTGAGTGCTGCTAGGGTGCTGGAGGAGCTGCCAGAGGCAATGTGGGAGGAGGTTGGAGGTCTACAGTGGAGTGCGAGAGAAGGAGCAGGGCAGCCATAGCCGCGGTAGGGAACACTCTGCTCGAATTCCCTCTAGTTGGTGCTGGTCTGGTGGAGCGATACTTGGGACTATGAGGGACCAAGGTGGCACGACAGACGTATACTTTGAGCCTGGATTTTATCCAGGGCCCATATGTTATTAATTTGAAGGACGGTTTTGTGCGGCAACGACGGATGTCAGGCCCATGCTAGTGGAAGTACAACTGGACTGGACTACGACAGGTATCGGCGGGCTGATCTTTGGCAGAGAATTTTCCCACTTTTGTGGGGAAATGCTGCCGAAATGTTTCGTCGTCAATGACAACCACTTTTGCAGCGTTATGCTGCTGAAATTGAGGTTTGTCAGGAAGGCACTAAGTGGAGGGAGAGTGCTGGATATTTTTGGTGCGACGACGGGCTCGCCGTCAACGTCGGTGAAGGGGGAAGATTGTTGAGTGACTATTGAGGCGGTATGGCAGGCTACACTAGAGGTATTGGCGATAGTCTGTCAGTTGGACCAGGTTTGTCAAGGCGGAGTGGCACGCTGTTTTTTTTATTGTGTATGCACGCCAACGGTAGCGGGTGTTGTCATCAGGAGCTGCAAGAAAGAGCGTATGACCATCTGGGACCACCTGGAACCAGTTGACACTGACGTGGGACCAGCGAACTTTATTTTTTGGGGGACGTGTGTGACTCATCATTTTCACACTTGGGGCTACTGATTGTGGGATTTGCGAGTTGGGAACGGATTGGGACTAGCAGTTGATCTGAAACTTGCCTCGGGACTGCGGTTTTCTTCAACGATGAGTATATTTCTACTTGGCTTTCTTTACTGAGCCATAGCGTGTTCCACACCACTTCACTCAAGGTCATTCAGTTGAATGACTCAATTTGTTTTTCACACCTGTATGAACCCACACTTTGTTTGACCCTGTTTGTTTTGAACGTTAAGAAGAAAATGTGGATTAAAGCGTGCGTGGTCATGCATGTGAAAAATGGGATCTGACGGGAGTATGAGTTGCTGAATTTTCTGGACCTGTTTATTGTTTTTGTGTGTGCAGGTAGGTAGAAAGATGCTTAGAAAGGAGCTTGATTATGCCTAATTGAGAAAAAAGAAAAATGATTGTCTTCCTTTTACTTATCACCTGCCTGCATGCCAAAAATGATTCGTTTTTTTGAAAAACGTTAATTCTGTGTGTACCGTAAAATAAATTTGATTGAAATATGGCAGATAAGGTCAGAGGGACTTAGCTTCTCCCAAGGATTGACCCTTGACCCTTTCGGCCCCGAATCACTTTATCTACCTATACTTGTCGAAATGATTCTCATTCTCTATCACCTCTGACTCTTTTCATCTAAATTACCTTAGGCATGAGAGGATGAAAATAACTAAAAAATACTTGCGGTGAACACGTTCTCTCAATCAAGGAAGCATCTGGGACGGGGGTCCGTTGCTTTAGGAGCCGACCCTGTTATCGACCTAGAGTGAATCGTTTCTACGGGGGGGTACTTTGCCGATTCGGTGGAGACGGCCCGACTTTTAAGATCTGAGTCTTGTGCTCGGGCGAGGACGAGGAGTACCCCAGACCACTTCCTAGAGGGAAAGACATGCAACACTTCAAGCAATGCACCTGATCTAGAATCATCCGCAAAGCAGCTTGTCATCCAAAAAGATTAGAAACGTATGGAGACGATTTTGTGCATGTCTAATCTTAGGTCGATGGTAGGATGAAATTAATGACTTTGGCAGTCCGTCTCATCAAGTTAAAGCTAAGGCAGACCGACTACCTTGTCGGTTGCATTGAGGTTATTGTCAGAAGTCAACTCCTCGTTGGCGGCTGTATGATTTTTTTGGAGTTCGACCAAGAGTGGTCGGATTTTTTTTTGATCTTGTGTTATTAGATGTATCTCATGATGATTTTGATTCTTTCGTTTATCATTTCAAATGGGATATACATTCCTATTGCCTAAAGGATGATTCCTTTTGATATAACTATGGGTGATTGTTATAATTTTTTTATTGGCTGGTGTGTAAAGGGACTAGGATACTGTGGGTTTCACGCTTGGTTGGGACCGTCCTAGTCGACTGACGTATGCTTCGTTCTTAGGAGATTATCGCACTAATGGACGAACGACGTTCATGTATCTATACTACAATGAACGAGCAAACATCCTCGAATGACTTATCTCTGCGATTGCATGTAAAAACTTCCTTATGTGGCTCAGTATCTAAGTGGGGATACACCCCTAAGGGCGGTGACAGCCCATTTGAGAAGCAAGTCGTGTTCCGTGGGATCCTATCTTGTCGTAGGGGACCGCGGGATGTACAAATGACGCACCCGGTTAGAGCGGCGAAGGTACGACGCAACCTCGGTAGTCTCGGCGGTTCGTGAGACTAGGTGTGGGTCTGCCGTGGCCGCTGCTCTTCGATGTCTCTCTGTGCGCACAACTGTCTCGATGGGCTCAGTCTCCGTGTCCGCCCTCTCGGCCTGTGCCTCCGTCTCCGACCTCCTCTCACGCTCTCGAATCAGCTCCACCAACCGCTGCTCCTCAACGACAATCTGCGCCTCAAGATCAATGATCGAGCCATGACGTCTCGACCCCTGTGGCATATGCAAGTCATCCTCGCCCGATGTGTACGACAGTCCCTGTCGTCTGTCTTTCATGGCTGATCGGGCCGGATGCGGCACCACCCTCTCGGTCCTTCTCGTCCCAACTCTATCCAATCTGAGTATACGTCCTGCTGTGTGGACACTCGATCGTCCAGCCTCACTCGCACGCGCTGCAGGCCCTCCCTCCCCCGATGGTCCTCGAGCGAACAACCCCTGTCCTCTATCGTAGTCCCTCCTCAAACTGTTCGTCACTCGCCTTCAAGACGACCACCCCCCAAAAACGCCACCTCGATGACTTGAAGAAGATCCCCGCTCGTTGCCTCGACCACCAGTCGGTGGACGACCTGTGGCCAACGCTGGTCCCTGATGCAATGCTCGAGATAAAGGGTGTCGTGGTGGCTGCACATGGCTGCTGGCAACCCCGCTTGAAAACATTGCCGCCTGTCTGTCCAAGGCATCTCGCTCGCGGATGTCGGACTGCGATGATCCAGTCCACCTAGGGCTCACTGGTGCCCACGCGGGAGGCGAGGGCTGTCCACCGGTGAACGGGAAAGGGTCCTCCGTTCCCAACCTCTCCAGTAAAGGGGTCGGTGTGCACTTCCCCGGTTCCCCGCCATCCCACCGAGGCATCTCCCCGGAGTACCCACCTACAAAGAAAGAGACCGGGCGGCCCGAGTCAACATGCCCCCCAGTCTCGACATCTCGCATCGACGGGGTCCTTACAATCACCGCGAGGGACATGTCGACGGCCGCTCCCTCCTCCTCAACATGCCCTCCAGTCCCTCCATCTCGCACCGATGGGGCATTGTGGCCTGCGTGGATCGCTGCTCCCTCCTCAACATGTGCTGTGTCATCATCCAAGGGCACACTGCCCTCGTCCACCAACTCCTCCTCAACATGTGTTGCGTCATGAGCTAAAGGCACACTGCCCTCGTCCACCATCTCCTCCTCCCCTCCATGAATCCCGCCATCTGTGCCACCCGTGCATATGCCAACTATAACGTCGTGTACAATAGCCTCTGTGGCCTCACACTCCTCGCTGTCGTCAGAGCTCTCAACTCGTGAGTCTGCCCCGACTATCTCAAGACCCCTTACATCACCACCCTCGCATCGCACCTCTGCCTGCCCCCCGCCACCAACGTCCAATCTGCATGTGTCATCACCAGGACCCTCAACATGGGAGGGGGGCTGCATCGTGTCTGAAGTCGGCACGGGTCCGACGCTCGATGGTGAACCCGCCCCACCTTGCGCTCCAGTAGTCTCTAACTCCCTTCGTCGCCGCTGCTCGGCCACTTACTCCTCCCTGCCATCCCACCGAGGCATAGACTGTAACTGTGCCTCCTCCTCGCGATCAAGGCGAGCGTCCCTCTCCTCAACCGTCTCCTCCCTCTCCCTGACATCCGTCCTGTACTCAGCTCTGTCACCCACTCTGCATTGTAAGACAGGCGAGTCCCCATGCGAACCCGCGATATCGAGATTGCTGGTACGCAGGTCCGATGTCGTGGCCTGAGCGGGACCACTTTGTGACGGAGTCCCCTCCACAACCGGTATGTCATGAGGCTGCTTAGACGCCGGACCGCTATGCTCTACCACCCTCTGCGATCGCCGAAGCTGCTCTGACCGCTCCCTAGAGTGGTGGCTCGGATCGAACCGAAGGTCCTGAATGCAGTCAGCGTCAACTGCCTTGCCCTAGTCCTCGTCACTCGAGTCCACCCCTAAGGCTCTCCTCGCGCGCGGGGGAACGTCGCGAGCAACGACGCCATGACCTTGACCCGCTTAGGGTCGTCGAGTGGCGCTACCCTGTGCCCCGCCTGCAACATCGTCCGTGATGACGGACGTCCGCAGTGCATGGCCGTCTAATCCGGCTCCGTACGTGAAGTATACCTGCTCCGCCGTCCTGTCTGTGCCCCCCACAACATCCTCTGCGTCCGTCCAATCGTAGTCTTCATCCTGATCGACTGCCGCAAAACCCTCTTCTACTCCCCGGGATGGGGGAGGAGGCACATGGTCGAAAGGGAGCAGAGTGGCCGCCCTATCCCTGAATACGGCTGAAACATCACATGGACGGCTTGTGTCGTCCTTGCGAAAAACCTCGATCTGCCTCCTGATCTCTCGATCGCTGAAGGTACCAACAGGTCTTGCTTCCCACACCTCAGGCTCGGGGTCACCGTCGTCCTCGTCCTCGTCCTGCTGCCGTCTGTCGCTGTCGACACCATCCATGACCCACGGAAGCACATACCCGCCACCCTGCTGCCTACACGAAGCCAGTTTGAGATTTGTCGTAATCTCAACCAACTGTGTCAGCTTGGCGAAGCCAAGCTTGCTCCACTTTGCCGTCTGAATGCGCTCGTGGGCCGCCCAATTCCCCTCTGCAGGAGAGGCTGGCGTCCACATGTGCATCACACGGTTAGAGATAGCACGTAACTCTGGGTGGGCAGTCCCGTGGGCAAACCACCATGCCGCGCAATGGTGCGTCTCCTGATCGCCCTGACAATCCTCCGCCTCGGCATCTAATACCAGCCGATCACCCCAGTCTCCTATGTGCGCATGGAATCGACGCATCTGGTCACGAACAACGAGGTAATCCCTGCCTATCGGATCACCTCCAGTCTGGGCAAGCAGAAAACGATCACACTTCTGTACAACCTCCGCATCCTCCATGGTGGTGTGGAGGGACTCCTAGTACCTCAAAGACTGTTGACGGCTGTTTAGGAGATGAGCGGCAGCGTGCGCGGGCTCCAACAAGTGCATGAGCCGCATCCTGACCTCTCGCACGCACGGGGTCAGAAGATCAGCCGACACATCGTCCATCTTCGTCAGAAGTTAAATGAGATGACGACTCCACTCGTAGACGATGGACATCATCATTCCTCCTCGGTCCATCCGCCTCAGGAGCTGATGGATGGGCTCCATCACACGGATCAAGAATTCCACAAGTCGCCAGAACTGACCATCTCGAATCTGGAGATGCACCCATCTCGCTTGGGGCAGCAGCCTCCGCTCCCACGGGATACTCGCCCAGGCGTCGTCATGCAACATCGCCTCCAGCGAGTCGCGTTGTAGGGTCAAACCTCGGTAGACTTTCGAGCCTTAGTCGACCCCACTGCGGGTCCAAGTTGGCTCGGCCCGCCCAAACTCATGCTCAGGGCGCGGGCCATTCGTCCCAAGGTCACCCCCACCTAGTGCTTTGAGATGGATGGGGGTGGGCCATCGCGCGAGAGAGCTTCGACATTAGGGATGTAGCTCAGCCCTCACGCCGGGTGGTAGTCTCACTGGTCGTTCCGCAACGCTGATTTTTTTTTTTGATTCTTTATTGTGTTCTCAAGCAATTGCTCCTTCCAATACGCAGGCAGTCTAAGGGTTCTTTGAGCCTTTCTATTCTCTTGTGCGTAGGCTAAGCGTCATCCTTAGGCCACACACCACTCCCTAAGCATTTTGGCTATATGGCGTCATCGGGGTGCGGCGGGGCCGTCCTTCCCCTCGCCTCTACGTATCCATCGGATCTCACAATTTGCTTCCCACCTTATTGAAGTAGGCCCCTTAGTCGTTTCGGGGTCCTCATATGCATGCACAAACAACATCACGTTTTCCTTGATACGATTGCACTCTCAATCACACTTCCAAGTTTTCAAGTGCAAACATCATTTTCATGAATTGACTCTATGTCAAAGGTCCCATAGCCCCTTTGTCCCTCTTCCCTTCCCCTCTCGGTGCCCAGTTCCTCTCGCCATTATCCCACTCAAGGCATTTCTAGCCATTACTCACCTGCACAATCCCACACAAGCAAGAAGATCCATACAATATACCCCATTGCCCCCCATTGGGGGTCAACACATAGCCCTTCCCACATGCCTACTCTTTCCATGCTCTTTGGCTGTGCTTTGTTCCCTCTTTGTTGTTCAATCAGCCCATCCTCTTCTCATAGTCATGCAGTCGGGGAAATGGTTGAGTCAAACTGACCTCTTTCTCAACTTATGCTTATTTCCGGATCCCGCCTTTCTCCCACTTTTTCAAATGTCCTCTCTCTTTTGCCTCCTTGGTGGCACAAGGGACCGACTATCCTCCCCTTGCCCTCTTTCTCCACCAAGTGAAGTCTGATTTCATTTACCATCCGTACCCTCGCAATGTTTCCAAGTGAGGGGAGAAGGATTAGTCATATGCCAAGAGAGAGAGAGAGAGAGAGAGAGAGAGAGAGAGAGAGAGAGAGAGAGAGAGAGAGAGAGAGAGAGAGAGAGAGAGAGAGAGAGAGAGAACCCCTAATCAATTCAGCCCCCCGTAACAGCAACCAAACGTCGACCACCCATCCCATAGCAAGAGATTGAATAAGTATATCTTGGAATCACTTGGCAAGGGTTGGCTAAACCAATGGAAAGCACATATTTATAGGGAAGGAGATCATCAAAACAAGATCCGAAGTATGAACTCGACAATGAGAGGCTACACTAGTGGAAGTACATGCACAAAAGAGAAGAGATCACAAGGTGAAGAACCGGAACACGAACTTGACAACTAGAGGCTAGACTAGTGGAAGCACATGCACAAAGAAGAAGAGTTCAACAAAGTAAACATCCGGAACATGAACTTGACAATTAGAGACTAGCCTAGTGGAAGGCACATGCACAAAGGAGAAGAGTTCAACAAAGTGAAGAACCGGAACATGAACTTGACAATGTAGACTAGACTAGT
>BFEA01000005.1:6616300-6641230 GCA_003427395.1 Chara braunii | reverse complement strand
TAGACCAATGAAAAACACATGTATGTGAAGGGAAGATCAACCGGAACATCACACTAAGTATGAACATGACAATGAGTGATAAGACTAGATGGAAAACACTTGCATGTGAAGGGAAGATCAACCGGAACATCATACTAAGCATGAACATGACAAAGAGTGATTAGACTAATGAAAAACACATGTATGTGAAGGAAAGATCAACCGGAATATCATACTAAGCATGAACATGATAAAGAGTGATTGGACTAATGAAAAACACATGTATGTGAAGGGAAGATCAACCGGAACATCACACTAAGCATGAGCATGGCATGAAGATGTTAGACTAGATGGAAAATACTTACATATGAAGGAAAGATCATCCGGAACATCACATGCTATTACATAAGTGAAAACAAAAGTCTAAATAGGCAAGATCACCAAAGTTGAATAAAAGGCCATCTATGAAAGAAACGCTATACTACCTACTTGTGTGAGTGTGAAAAACACAAGTTTGAAGTTCCCAAATCACCAAGATTGCATCATGAATCACTCATGGGTGAAGCGCTACACTACCTACTAGTGTGAGTGTAAAAAACACAAGTTTGAAGCTCCCGAATCACCAAGGTTGCATCAAGAAGCATCCATGTGTGAAGCGATACACTACCTACTAGTGTGAGTGTGAAAATCACAAGTTTGGAGAGCCCAAATCACCAAGATTGCATCAAGGAGCATCCATGTGTAAAGCGCTACACTACCTACTAGTGTGAATGTGAAAATCACAAGTTTGAAGTTCCCAAATCATCAAGATTGCATCAAGTAGCATCCATGTGTGAAGCGCTACACTACCTACTAGTGTGAGTGTGAAAAACACAAGTTTGAAGCTCCCAAATCACCAATATTGCATCAAGAAACATCCATGTGTGAAGCGCTACACTACCTACTAGTGTGAGTGTGAAAAACACAAGTTTGAAGCTCCCAAATCACCAAGATTGCATCAAGAAGCATCCATGTGTAAAGCGCTACACTACCTACCAGTGTGAGTTTGAANTTTGAAGCTCCCAAATCACCAAGATTGCATCAAGAAGCATCCATGTGTAAAGCGCTACACTACCTACCAGTGTGAGTTTGAAAAACACAAGTTTGGAGAGCCCAAATCACCAAGATTGCATCAAGAAGCATCTATGTGTGAAGCGTTATACTACCTACTAGTGTGAGTGTCAAAATCACAAGTTTGGAGAGGCCAAATCACCAAGATTGCATCAAGAAACATGCATGTGTAAAGCGCTACACTACCTACCAGTGTGAGTTTGAAAAACACAAGTTTCAAGCTTCCAAATCACCAAGATTGCATCAAGAAGCATCCATGTGTAAAGCGTTACACTACCTACCAGTGTGAGTTTGAAAATCACAAGTTTTGAGAGCCCAAATCACCAAGATTGCATCAAGAAGCATCTATGTGTGAAGCGCTGTACTACCTACTAGTGTGAGTGTGAAAATCACAAGTTTGGAGAGGCCAAATCACCAAGATTGCTTCAAGAAGCACCTATGAATGAATCGGAGTACTACCCCCTAGTGTACAAGTGAAAAAGAAGAGTTTGGGTAGCCCATGGGAGACAGAAGGTGAAGTAAGAGAAGATGGAGAAGAAGGGGAGAGGGATAAGGGAGATAGAGATGGAGAAGAAGGGGGGGAAGGCAAAGAGAAATGAAAGTGAAGAGGAGGAAGGAGGGAGATGAAGAGGGGGGAGAAGAGAAGGAAGGAGGAGGGGGTGAGGAGGAAGAAGAGGAAGAAGAAGGAGGGAAGAAGGAGAAGAGGAGAAAAAAGAAGAAGAAGAAGAAGAAGAAAAAGAAGAAGAAGAAGAAGAAGAAGAAAAAGATGAAGGTGAAGAAGTCTCTTCCTTCCTCTCACCTTGTTAATTCCTTGATGTTGGTATACTCTTGATGAAGCTTCTTCTTCTTGCACAATCCCTTCTTGACTATGGCTTCCTTCTTCTCCAAACCTTTCTCTCCAAAGCTTTCTCTCAGGCTATGGCAAACTCTCCTAACTATGACTATGGAGTCCTCCCCCCTAGGAGGGCTAATGGGGCTCCCCTAGCTTCTCCTTCTCTCCTACACCCAGGAGGGATATGACGGATCATCTCCCAAGTGTCTCTTCCACCATCACTGTCCTCTGGAGTCCTCCCCACTACCTCATAGTCTCCTCTAAGCTCTCCCACTAGCATGGGCTCCTCCCCTCTCACTCCAAGTGCAAAGGTGCTCTTGTGGACTCACGTGGGCAGCATGGGCACTCCTCATGCAAATATGAGAGTGGCGGACTGCATCCTCAGCTTATGTAGGCTGAAACCAGCAGTCCGGCCAGCCCATGAACCTCCCCATGAGCCTTGAGCTGAACCGAGGTACCCCCAAGGCAAAATTCCTTCACTAGGCCCTCCTGGAGGTACCTGGACCTCATTTTGGCCAAGTGCATGCAGTCCAAGTGGTTGGTACCAACTCGGACTGCCTCTTGGCCTACCCCGGCCTCTTTTTCATTGCTCAAATGCTGCCCCCTAGGGTCCTAATGCTTAAGGGGCAACAATACTTGAAAGAAAAAAACCATGTGGACCTTTTTCTCAATTTTTTCAAGTTTCGGCCTCTTTTGAGTAGGCCGGAGCATTTTTCCATATGGCGACACATTTTCAGCCTTGGATCTGGTTGAGATCCAGGGCCAGCAATAATCCGAGCTACCCCCTAGTAGCCCTTGTTTCAATTTTGAGCCCCTAAGTCCAGGTTTTCAATTTTTGGTGCATCTGGCTCTCTTTTCGGGCCAAATGCACTGTTTTGTTATTTTTCCTCTTTTGTTTCTTTCCATTTTGGGCTGCCACCTCATTCCGGAGCTAGCCGTTTTGAGCTGGCCCACAAAAAACGGCTAGTTCCTTTCTACCATGAGATCTGATCTCAGATCCATGGTCCAAAAGAAAACTGGCCGCTTCCTTTTTGCATTTTCTCTCATTTTCAGCTTTTTAATTCAGATTTTATTGAGATATGGCCTATCCGGATTGCCCTCCCCCATTCTAGGAGGGATGAGGTCACTGTTGGGACCTGCCAGTCCCTGCTGTGCAGGTCCCAATAGGCCGACACACTCTCCTCCACTCTTTTCTCTCTTTTTGTCTCATTCTCCCTCCTTTTTCTCTCATTTTTCTTTCTTTTTCTTTTATTTCCGTTGTGACAAGTGTCAAACTGCTGTGCACCCTCTTTCTAGGCCCTAAGGCCTTATTAAAGGCCAGGTTCATGACTGTTATATGACCGTTATATCTCGGATTCCAATAATGGCACCCCCTTGCTCTTAGGGGGCTTCATTTTGCTCCCGTTTGCCTAATTCTGAGCCTCTTTTGCTCCGATTTTCTAAGGGCAGCCTTTTTCTCATGTTGGGCCTCTCAAGGCTCTATTTTCTTATACCTTGCTAGTCCGAGATATCCTGGACTGCTGGGCGGCCTTCCCAACACCCTTATTTCATTTTTTCTTTCTCTCATGACTCTCCCACTTGCTCCCACTAGTGCTTGCACTAGTGGTGCTTATATTTTCCACCGTGCCGCTTGCTTACACAATTATTCCTTGTGTTTGCTCATGGTTCCCTTGGGACATCCCGAGTCCCCACCACTTTCCTACACGCTAGCTCCATTTCTTTGTCTCGCCGGCGGTCCCGCCGACGCGTGTCCTGTTTTTCCGATTTTTATTATTTGGACCCATTTGGTTCCCGGCAACATCTTGGACGGCGTCCCGTTTTTATTTCTTTGGGGCCCATTGCCCTTGGTGGTCCCATCATTTCTATATGTGTGCCAATTTTTCTAGACTGTGAGATCTCATCTCACGGTTGCCGTTTACCGTCTTTACTTGCCCCTTGCCGAAATTGCTTCTTTCTAGCCTTTCCGGGTTTGCCATAGCCCATTTCCCCTTGGCCTTGGCATCCTCATGCAGTCCGTAATTTCTCGGACTGCAGTCATGGCTGTTTTTCACACCCACAGCCCCACAACTTGCCACATGTTAAAAAAAAATGAAGCGTTAAATTTTCTAGTGCATCCGGGCCCAATATTGGCTCGGAATGCACCTAGAACATATGTTTTCTCTCCCCCATGCAGTTCATTGCAACTCGGACTGCAATGGGGGTTAATTCCTTAGCCCCAATGCCCCACAACTAGCCCCTACTCAAAAGAAAAAGAAACGGCCAATTCCCAAGTACATCCGACCTTGATTTTAACTCCGGATGCACCTAAAACATGTGTTTTTCCTCATGCATGTATTCCGTTTTATTCCGGTTGCAAGAGGCCTTGTTTTTTTTTGATTTTGTCTGCAAAAATCAAAGAAAATCCAAGTCCTTTGTAACCGTCATATTCCAGAATGAATCTGGTCACGGATGAATCTCCCCAAGTGACCGTTTTTTACCGTTAAGCCATTTTTCTCTTTTCTTTTCTTTTCCTTTCTTTTATTTTCTTATCTTTTCTTTTCTTTTCTTTTCTTTTTCTCCTCCTTTCTTGGACAGTAGGGACCTGCCAGTCCCTATCTATGGCAGTCGCTACTGACGGCCAACTCACTCACTCCCTCTCACTCTTTTTTTCTTATTCTTCCTCATTTTCTTTTCTTTTCTCTTTTTTTTTCTAGCATGCCAAGTGTCAAGTGGCCGTTAAGGCCCTTTTCTAGCCTCTTTCTCTTAGTTTTGGCCCTCCCTATGCCAAAGGTGCAGTCCGTAATTTCTCGGACTGCAATAATGGCCTTCCCATGCCCATGGGAGCCTCCTTTTACTCCTACATTTTTCCCACAATGGTCCCTCCTACTCCGATTTTCTCCCGGAGGGCTAATTTTCACATGGGGTCTTATTTGACTCGATTTTCTTAAGGGAGGCTGATCCGAGATTTTTCGGATTGCTCCCATGCCTCCCACTTCAGTTTTCTTTACTTTTCCTTTTTCTTTTGGCCTTCCCGTTTGTCACCACTAGTACTTGCACTAGTGGTGCTAATATTCTTGGTCATCTAAATGTCGATCTTGACGGTGCACCTTGCATTTATTATTTTTCCCTCATGCGGTGCTGCCGTTTCTTCTTGGGACTTTCACATGTCCCCGCCACTTGTCCCGTTGGTGGTCCTCGACACTTAGTCTCGTCGGTGGTCCCCGACACTTAGTCCCGTCGGCGGTCCCCGACACTTAGTCCCGTCGGCGGTCCCTGACACTCAGTCCCGTTGTCGGTGGTCCCCGACACATTTCGCCCTGGACGCCATTATTTTTACTTAGTCCCACGTGGCCCCGGGTGCCTTTCCCCGAGGTGTCCCATGCCCCTTGGACGTCTTGTCGCCCCATAGCAACCTCTCTCCTTAGTCTTTCCTCGCGCCTTGTGCATGCCGATCTCTTTGGTCGTGGGCCTCCGCTCCGAGGCTCCCATAGGTGGCACCCACGTTGGCTCCTCATTTCCTGCCTTTCCGCGGCTTCTGGCCGCCCATCCCTCGACTTCCTCATTCCCTTATTGCTGTCGCGCTGCAATTGCTAGTTCAAAGGGCCCTTTGGCCTTAGTCTTGTTGCAGTCCGATGGCCCACCCGGCCTCCTGCTATGTTCTATGTGCCCCTGTTCTTGCGCTTGCTTGCTTGCCGTTGCTAGTTTTTTCCTCCTGTGGTTCTCTCCTAAGGGCATCACTCCCTTCTGCGGCCTAATCCTTTGTCTTTTCTCTCTCCTGCTTCCTCACTCCAGATTTCTCTGTTGTGCATAAATCGTCCGTATTCGATCTCTCGAGTGATGGGAAGTTATTCGGGACCCACCAGTCCCGACACATTTCCCCCACTCATTCCCAATGTCCTCATTGCGCACCAATCTCTTGTTAGTGGAGTTTGGAAGGATAGACGAGAGAGGAGGGTGAGATGTTATGGTTGGTTAGTTTGTAAGGGTCCGTTTTGTTCTTTTCTTATTCCTTTCCTAATGTCTTCCTTAGCTTCCGCCCCTTGGGGTGGAGGAGGGTATGGGGGAGTGAAAGGTTCTACAACTTACACCAGGTTGCTCATTTCCGTCATAGCTCTGCCTCTTTATCTTTCCCTCAATTGAGATGCAAACTTCCTCTTTAGTCAACTCTGTATACCCAGCAGGGCAGCCCATAATCCTTTCAACTTCAGTAACATGAAGCAGACGGGGTTCTCCCTGCTTCGTGTACTTAACTACTGGTATGCTGACTTTATTCCCAGGGTGACAATTTGTTGTCATAACACAATTGGTTTTCTCATTCTATGCCTTGACTTTGTTGATAACAAATTGTAGGCAAGTTTTTCGGATGCGACTAGATGTCAGACGTTTGCTCCGAAAGGGAGATGTTTGTCTAGTACAACCGCCGCCTTTGCTGTGGTGATACCCACTTCGAATCGGTGAGGCTAGGCACAACTCCCCTTAAGTGCTTCGTAGTCTCAAATCTGTCTTCCCATTTCATCGAGAAAGCATTCTCGAGCAGAAACTATTTTGGTCTTGCCTCATTCATTACTCTTCTAAAAAATAATATACTTTTCGCCCCATGCAATCCATGTTTTCCCTTTTCCGTTCCCCAACGCTCAGGCCTTGCCAAATCCACATGCATCTCCCTCGGGGCCTTTCGCCCGACTCTCCTCAGGTCTTGCCAATTTTGCATTCATATCACTCTTTATCCTTTCTTGTTTCTTGCTTATTTTTAACTTTTTCATGCATGCTGCCCAATTCATCCCTTGTGCATCTCTCTTTCAGACACCTTGTCAGACCTTTTTCTCAGACTCACGCAAATCAAATGCTCATCTGTTTCCCAGTCTGTCAGTCTTTCTCTCAGATCCATCTATAGTCCATCATACGAGTCTTTTCTTTTCCGGATGTCTTGCTCGGCCCATTTCCAAGCTTATGCCAAATCAATCACACAAGTCGCTTGCCAGGTCTTTTCTCAAGCTTATGCAACGTCAATTTCTCACCCGTTTTCTCTTCTGGACATCTTGCCAGGCCTTTTCTCAAGCCTGCGCAAAGTCAATTACTCATCCATTCTTCCCTTCTGAACATCTTGCCAGACCTTTTCTCAAGCTCATGCAACGTTAATTATTCATCCTTATGCTCATTGTATCCTTCTCTTTTGCACGTTTTTTCTTCGGTAGATGACACACCTTCCCCCCACTCAAAATGCGATGTCCCCATCGCACGACTGGTTCTCACTCGGAGGTACGCAACCCTTGGCCCACCAACGAGTAGGCGGATGCCGGCCCATCAGCCCCAAAAAGGAAGGGTGATCAGTCCTCCCCCTGCTAATAACTCACCTCATCCATTTGCTCCGTCCGACCTTTCGCCGCTTACGAGACGAGCGTCATTTCTGAGGTACCTCCTCACATCTGGAAGGCAAGTCCAGTCCAAGCCTCCCATGACCCGGTCTTGTCGTAAGGGCTTCCTCGCGAACCGTTCCTCCCGAGTGGTAATTTTCTGGATCCGGCCTCTTCCTTTCAAGAGAGTTGGGGCTCTCAATTAGTCCACGAGTGCAGTTACGAAGACCTCGCAATTAGTCCCGAAGCGGTTGTAATGCTCCGGCGGGGCGGTGTCAATGCCCCGTGGTGGTTGTGGCTTCCACCCGGTACCACGCTCAACTCCTCCCTCTGGACAGTGCTGCTCAACTTAACGCGAGCCGCCGTAGTCCATTCCAAGCGGCAAGGCCACCTCTCAACGACATGGCGTGTGGTTGGGGAGAACAAAAGAGACTAGAAAAAAAGAATGGCTCTCTCGCCCATTTGGTTCCCTCATCCTTTGACGTTTAGGCGTTCAACACGAGGCGCAATTTGAACTTCCCGACTAGAGCTCGTTGTCGGGGTCAGTTTCGGACGTCCTGCACCGATCCAAGTGGTAGGTGCCTTGGTCCTTTAACCCTCATCCCCTTACAAGGGGAACAAGTCGCGCTGAGACTTTTTCACTTACAAGGATAGAGGTCTTGGGGTCGCGGTGCGAGCACCGGTATCCCCCTCCTGCTGAGGCCAAAGACTAGAAAAAGATAAATTCATTTCAATGTTATTTCCAAGTCCATTTCAAGTTGCCTAGGGTTCCCTGACTATGCAATGCAATATTCAATCCTCAATCACTCAATGCAATGCTATTTCCAAGGCTGATTCTCATAACTGGTCTGCCAGCCTCTCCTCAACAAGGCCACCCACACGGCCGGGCTGGCGGTCATTCTCTCAATAGTCATTTCTCAAGGCTGACCCTTCCGCCCATCCAATCCTCAATTCCCATTCCTTAACACCCAATCTTTGTGACCGTTCGAACGGTCCCTGCCCTTCTCGGCTTTAAGGTTGCGCCTTCTTTATCCTGTCCTACTCGTTCACATTTTTCTTCCGCCCTCTTGGCTATTTCAGCGGCCGACCCACCGACCTTTTTCATCTCTTTCGTCCATCCCTTTGACTATTTCAATGACCGACCCACGGACCCTTTCCATTTCTCTCACCCCATTGGCTATTTCAATGACCGATCCACCGACCTTTTCCATTTCTTCCATCCATCCATTGGCTATTTCAATGACCGACCCATCGACCCTTTTCCATTTCTTTCATCCATCCATTGACTATTTCAATGACCGACCCATTGGCCCTTTTCCATCTTATCGCTCATTCCAACACATTCTCAATCAACCTTTCTCAATCCAATATGTAGGGGACCCCAGTGCCTATTTCAAAAGGAATGACCTTTGTCAGGGGTCATTCCCGAACAACCTGGTTAGGGTCGTTTTTATCTATTCTCAAGTCGAAATGCCTGGTTAGGGCCATTCTTTTCCATTCTCAAGTCGAACCACCTGGTTAGGGCAGTTCTTTTTCATTCTCAAGTCGAACAGCCTGGTTAGGACCATTCCTTTCCATTCTCAGTGTTAGTGCCCGAGAGGGTGGGCCTCGAGGTTACGGATCTCATTTCTGTCTCGGAGGTTAGAAGGTGGCCATCTCATCGCAGTTTTGTTTTGCGTGTTGTTTCTCTTTTTTCCATTTCTCACAGTAATGTATCATCCATGCGTACATCCGACTTAGCGTCTAGCACTCGGGTTGGGGCTCGCATCCCCAAGCAGCACTAGCTCACCCGGTCGTTCATCCATAACAAAAGACAAAGGCATTCCCTTTCAGATTTTGACCATTCTCAGACTAATTCATGACTCAGTTGGATTAGGCTCCTAGGGAAGGAGTGTTCTTCACGCCCCTTAACCCATAGGTTCCCTAACCTCTCTTGTACTCGACCAATCATTCAATGCCATGGTTCGCTCGTCACTCCGTACTCAAGGTTTTCCCCTCTTAAAAGCATAATCCTTATTCCATCTAAAATTCACAATACACCCTCTCCCAATTGGTCTCACCCCAAATCCCATGTCTTTGTCTTATGTGCCCAAGGTAGCTTATCCAAAAAGTAGCCTAAAAAACTATCTTCTATCTTATCGTGACACAGCCTTAGCTGGCCCTTCCATCACTCATCCTTTGCAAGCTTGCCCACACTATACACGTTCTCGTCATTCTCATGTCTCTGCAGACGAAAAAGCAGCGATACTTTTCAATGCTAGGTCAACACCTAGTTCCTATTGCTGCCTTGCGCCTCGTCTTGCCCAGTGTTCCTTGTCCACCCCGTTCCTTGGCAGGCTTCCTAACCCCCAGGCCGTAGGTCTCGATCTCTCTTTTCATCCTTACAATTTTATGCAACTCTGCCTCGTTGAAAAAATCCAGTGGTGTGGCTTCCACCCCTGCCCTTGCGAGTTCCCGAGTCTTGATAATCCATTCGTGCCTTATTACATTGGTCCATTGCTGAAATTAATGACTGGGCGTTGGCCCGAACTCGTCCTCCCATCTGAAAGCCCCATCGCCCGGTTGGTGCATCGGAGGCCGCCCCTCTTCCCTAGGCCTTGAGATCTCATCCCTCTCATCCCCGCTGCTGATTTCTATGACTTCTCGTACATCCTCCTCCTCGTCCCCCTCGTCTTCAGTTTGTATGGGGCTATACTCACCAGCAAGGTTCTTTGGGTCGTAGGTAAAAGGGATCTCTGTCCCCGTCCCATACCCCTCGCAACTGTCGTGACCGCTTCGTCCTTCAAGCGGGCTCTCCTTTTTCTCCTCATCCTCCTCACGTTCATTACGCATGCCTTATCCCCCCTCGCTTTCCCCATGCCAAGTCTCACGTGGTTCGCCCCTGTTGACCCCTTCCTCGTTAGAGACCCGAGCCTTATCACCCATGTCTGTGTTGCCTCTTTCTTCCACATTTGCCCTTTCCTTTTCGCCCTCACTGTCAGATGATATTTCTATACCTTCTCCCTTGCGGAGGGGTGAGGGTTTCCTACACAAGCATTTCCTTCCACCCCTGCCTACCACTGACCCGCCCATGAGCCCAGTGTACAATTTTCTCTTCGTTGTCCTCCTCTCTTGGCTTGATCCAGCTTCTTCCCCTCCGCTAGGCCTGTTGATTGCCCCGCTGTTGTTCTCGTTGCCGAATTTCGTTTTTTGTCTTTTCTCGTTTTACTCCTAAGTCCTGTATAACAAAACAACACCCGCAATGTCCCTCACACACTCGCGCCTCCCCCCCTCTTAGACCGGTAGACATTCCCAAAATGCACCCAGTATCCCTCGCATCACGCCCCTTTTATACATGCGAATGCGTCGTTTGTGACGACCCCATTTTTTTCCCGTAAAAAATTATGGTACAATGCCCTAAACATCCCTTCCCGTTGTCACACAAGCCAGATATTGCAAACCCCCAAGTCATGCTGCCTTTCAAACTCAGTCAGTCCAAGCCAAAGCGCCAGTCCAAAAAATGACAGTCCCACGAACATGGTCAGAGACAAACAATAGTGTGGGCAAGGTTGTGCTCAGTCTTTAGTTTGTGGCTCCTCTGTTTCCTTATCTTCGACCTCCTGCAACCATTGTTCCACCGGGTCCCGACTTAGAAACCTGACCAGTCGTTTCCCCGGGAAGGGCTCTTTCAATCCAGTTCCATCCAAATCTTCCAGTTCGAAGGTGTTCAGTCCCACCCGCTTGGCGACCCGGTAGGGGTCTTTGAACCTCCTTCCCAACTGTCCCGACCAAGTACTTTCTAGTGCCGAGTTCCTTAGCAATACCATCTCCCCCACCTGAAGTGGCTCCTTTCTGACATTCTTAACCTGGTCCCACCTTGCTTTGTCCCTCATTTTGTTGTCCAGCACCCGGCTGACGATGTCTTCCATGACCTCCTCATTCTTAAGGATTTGTTGACATCTCGCCTCGATTAACTCTTCAGTGGTCATTTGCGGATCATCATCTAACCTATTCTAGGTAGGTACCAAGGCTTCCACAGGAAAGTCAATCTCTCTTCCGTACCAAAGCTTTGTCGAGATACATCCTATTGTCCTTTTAGGAGTCATATTCTCTGCAAAGACAACCTGCTTAAGATACCTAGGCCAGTTCCCCAGATGGTCTGCTGCGAGCTTTGCAATCGTGTTCTTCAAGGTTCGGTGCCCCCTTTCCACAGGTGCATTGGCCTCAGGGTGATACGGCTCGATGAGTTTGATCGGTACGCAGAGTCTCTTAAGCATCCCCAATACTTCTTGGTTCACAAATTCCGTCTCATTGTCTGCTATAAACCTCTTGACGAATGGATACCTCAAGTAGAAGTCTTCTATCTAGTCCGCCACACCCCTCCCTGTATTTTTCTTGAGGGCGACTGCCTCCACGAACCCACTCAAGTTGTCTCGTGCATCCAGGATATACCTCTACCCATCCGTTGATACAGGCATGACCGCAAGGTCGAGGTGGACCAGGTGTCCCGACCCTAGCACCCGCGTTGGTCTAAGCGGCTCGAAGTACCGAGCTTCGTTCTTGGCAAATAAGGCAAGTTTGGCAGTATATGGCGACCATGCCTGCCATGCCTGACCAATAATAGAGCGGCGTTATCTTTGTAAGTGTTCCTTTAGACGACCGATGACCTCCAACTAACCCATCGTGCATTGCCTGGATAACGTCTACTTGCCTAGATCTTCCGCACACAACTCTTCTGGGCATAGCACCTTCCTCCCTTCGGAACAAATGCCCGCCCCTTAGGACGTACCTTTCGGCTTCTTCTCTTGCCTTAATACTGACTTCCGTAGGTTGTTTGTTTCCTACCAACAACAACCCGATCTCCCGAAAGGGCCCTTCGTATGATTGGAGATAGAAAAACTCCTCCCCGTCCTGACCCCCATCCTTTCCTTCCTGCATCTGGTTTACCACCCATTGCAACTCTTTCCTTTCCCAAGATTCCACTAAGCTCATCACTGCTTCCCGGCCTCCCTCGACCGCCATTGCCATTAGTTCCTCTTTCGATCCTACTATCATTCCCCATGAGTCATTTTCTTCTCTGCGTCCTCGAGTGGTAACTGGTCCTTCTCTAAGTTCTGCTACTATGGCAGGTGCCCCCTTCTCCAAAGTCTGGATCAATAGTTCTCCCGATGTGCATCCCTCGCTCATCATTTCGTTATCCGCCGCGAGAGTCCCTCCTTCGTATTCAAGGAAGGTGTCTATGGGCTCTGCATCCTCCATCCCTTCGGGAGTGATGCAAACCCGACTCAGCCCATCTGCCTTGTTGCGGATTCCAGCAATCCGTTCGATCTTGTAATCGAACTGCTAGATGAATCCTACCCATCTCCCTATCGTCGGATCTATAGGCCTGTAGTTTTTTAGAGCCCCTGCGACATTCGTCGGATCGATCCTTAAGATGAACCGCCTCCCAAATAGGTAGGTCTGGAAGGTCTTAAGGCAATGCAGGATGGCTAGGACTTCCTTCTTGAATTGCGGGTATCGCCGTTCTGTGGAGTTCAGGGTTCTACTTTCGAACTTAATCGGCCTCTCTTTTCCTCCCTCATCCCTTTGAATCAACACACCTCCTACGGCCAAAGGTTCTCCATCCGTCTCTAGGATGAAGGGTCGTCCCACTTCGTCATTAAAACAAGGTGCGGACAGGGCGACTGTCTCAGATGTCAGTATGTCCTTGAGCCTTTGGACAACTCCTTCTCGCTCCTCTGTCCAATCCATGGTTCCTTCTTCCCTGATCATAGCCCGGATAGGCTCAGCAATCTTGGCAAAGTTCTTAATAAAGATCCTCCAAAAGCCGACTACGCCTAGGAATGCTCTTACCTCCGTTGTCGTGCGCAACGGTGTCGGCCATTGTGATATCTTATCGGTTTTTGCCGGATCCGGCTTCCTGCCGTAAGCACCGCAACGAAACCCTAGTATAGTTACATCCGGTACTGCTAGGATACTCTTCGGTCCACTAGCTGTAATATTGTATACTAAGAACCGTCGGAGTGAATCCTTGATGTCCTGCAGGTGGTCCCACACAAAACGTCGGATCCCTGGCTGGACTTCCGTCTCGTCCTTCTCCTGCGCGCCTTTGATCGGATTGTCATCGATGTAAGGTTCACATTTTTCTGGGAACATGTCCCCGGCCACGGCGAGCATCCTGAGTTGCGCTTCGGCCACCGCGTTTTTGAATCCCATAGGTGTCACTTGCATCTGTAGCTGGCCTACGGGGGTGTGCATAGCGGTGTATGGCCTGTCCCGAACATCCAATGGAAGTTGGCCGTACCCTGAGTACAGATCTATCAGTGAGTAAATGCTCCGACCGGCGTGCGATTCTGCTAATAAATCAGCCTGAGGTAGCGAGCCAGCATCCCGGATGGTTACCGCATTCAAGTTCTGCAGGTCCTGAATCCACCTTAGTGTCTTGTTAGGCTTCCGAAAGACGAACCACCGATTTGCGTATGGTGATGCCGTAGGCTCTGCAACGGAGGAGTTCATCTTTGCTCGGAGGAGGTCTGTTACTTCTCCTGCTATCCCAAATTCATAGGATGACCCCTTGTCATTCCAGCACTCATGTTCTACCATGTGGATTCTGACCGGAGGGATCAACTTCGCATCCAGTCGTCCCTTCTGGTGATCACTAAAGGCAAATGTCAAGTGAAATTCCTGGCAGATCCTTTTGATCAGGCGGGTTTCTTCTTCTGTTAAGAACCCGTCTATCCTATCTTCATTGTGTCCGCTACCTCGTCTGGTATCCCATGTCCCTTCGTCGCCCTTCTTTCTCGGATCACTCGAAGGACCTCTTCCTCCTTCTCCATAGCCTCTTCCTTTGATGTCTCTAGGAGGATCGAGACTGGTTTTGCTTTCTTCCCTACCGGCTTGTACTTTCGAACACTTCCTTTCGGGATCTTTCTCCTAAAAAATGAACAGTCGGAATCGTCCCCGTCGCCTCTACGACTCGTGGTTGAATACTAACTAGTTTCCCATTCAGGTAATATCCCTTTTTCACCTCTCTTTCGAAGTTGGCCAAGGCCGCCGAATCCACTCCTACCTTGTGGTCTCTGAGGGCCTTGATGAGTTGCAATGAATCGGGGATCTCGAGTGCGATTTCCGGCACGTCTATGCGTACTTCTTTCCGTTTGGGCAGGCTGACACCAAGTTCGACCTCTGACTCCTTTTCCGCTACCATAACACCTAGGACTTCGTCCTTCTGCCTCCTCTTCTTCTGGGGCAGGCCCATCTTGATCCATTCCTTCTTGTTGAATGCTTCCTCAATCATGATTTATACCCTTTCTCTCATACCCTCCATCCGTGCGAAAGCCCCTTTTCGCGTGCTATCCTCGAACGACGGCGACCAGGTTGCCAATTTCCCCTTTGGGGGGTCTCCTCTCATTCCAAGGAGTCGGAGGAGCTCTCCCCGGTCGGTCACAGGGTCCTCTATGTCTACCATGTACGAGCCATCGTGCAAGTGCATGCCTATCATCTCTACGTTCGCGCACCACGGTCTCCCGAGAATTATGTCGTGGTCCATTTCCTCCATTACGGTCATTCGCTGAAACAACCAGATCGATTCCCTGACACCTGCCTTCACAGCACACTTCGTGACGTACCCAACGAACGGGATTTCCCCGCTAGGTCCCCGGATACTCCCTGTTACTTCCTTGTTTACCGTACATCCCGTGATCATTGCAAAATCTCTCCTTATGAGAGTGATTTCTGCTCCCCCGTTTACTAATGCGTCGTTGTGATGACTCCCGATCAGGATTTTCAATTTCCCTACGGGTAGCGCATGAAAGCTAAGCTTCGTCCCGGGTGGTGATCTCATGACTTCGCCGCCCTCTCGGTCGGGCAAGCTCAAACGAATGTCTGCAAAGACTTTTTCGAGATCCTTCAAGTCCCCGTAACTCCTCTGAAGGTTAGCCACTTCTTGAGGAGCTTCCTCCTCCCTCTCCCCCTCCGGTAATTCGGGGTTGTCGCCTATTTCTACTCGCCTCCGAGTCAACAGTTGTCTAAGCCCTTTGAGCAACCTAGGGCTAGCCTGCAGCATGGTCTGAAAAGACACCGACACCATGGTTCTTAGTAACTTGCTAATGGTGTCGTCGAGCTCAGGCAAGGTCAAGATCGGGATTTGATACCTAAATTTCTTCTTAGCGGCGGTAGCCTTGTCCGCAGACTCCTCTTCCCTAGGCTTCCCATAGACTTTCTCTGGTTCCTCGGCCTCAGACTCTGCCTGGGGTTCGAAGCTTCCAGCGACCTCCTCCATAATGGCGTCACGGTTAATCCTTCTCCCGGCCGTTCCCAGTCGAGTGGTTGCGTTCACCCTATCACGTCGTCGCTTTCCAAAATAAAGTTGGCCTGAGGTCCGCGCCCCCGGAGTTAATCCCAGATGATCTCACCCACCGGTTCGGCTTCTACGGCTGTTATTTCTAACCCGTTGAGCATGATAATGGCTCGCCGCATCCCTCCTGGTGAGTTCCAGTTCACCCGTTCCCCTTGTGGTTCAAATATCTCCCCCTTTAATGACCTAGTACACCTTCTTTTCAGAATATCATGGTTGAGCTTTGGGCATGCGCACACATAATGTCCTATCGCGGTGCAGTACTTGCATTGCTCGTTAGCAGGATCTCTCCGTCTGAATCCCCGGTTTGCTACACCTGGTGGGACCACAGCTTCTTGGGGAGGGAGGGCATGTTGGGATACTTGCGCCTGCATAACTAGTAGCGCGCCTTCCATCCTTTCAATCTTATTGTCAACCCCGCGCACCTGTTTATGTAGACTTTCAATCCCTTTCTTTACCTTGTCGCCCGTCCTACCGGTCAGATCTATGACCTCTCCTTCCTTGAGCAAGGCCAACGTCTCCGTTACTACCGTTTTCTCAGCCAAATCCGTTACCGTGCTAAAATCAACATCCCGAGTGTTTACGAACTTGCGCGTCTGTTGGTAAGCTGATAGGATCTTGTCTTTGTCGAACTCGGAGAACTGCCTGAGGAAATATTTGCTTATTATCCGGTCCGTGACCCCGGGGATCCTTAGTGCTACCAGAGTAAATTCTCGTAAGAAATCATTGTACGTTGCGAAGTTCTTCCTCTGAACTGCCGCTAGGTCGGCCTTTGTTGCCATTTTCTCTGCCGCTAGGTACTTCCTCATCATCACATCCCGGGTCTCCTTCCAAGACCGGTTTGCGGCTACATTGACCATTATGTCCCGTCCTAGGCTTAACGACACATGTTGTCCTAGATGGTTCATCTTTTCCTCCTCGGTCCACTTTAGTAACGCAACTAAGTTTTCGTAGTCGATCAGGAACTCCGTGATGTTTGCTCCATCGAAAGTCAATTTTTTCTTGGCGTCTGCCAGATAGTCTTGATTTTTGTTTAGTGCTCTCGCGAGGGACGACACTATCTTCTTAAAGCCGCCCTCGGAGCTGCTGGCCTCGCCTACCACACTGTTATCCGGACTTTCCTTACCAGTCTTCTGTCCCTCCCTTGTTTTCATAGTTACTTCCGGGTCAAACCATCCCATCACTCTTTCCCTAAGGCTCCAAAGTCCTTCGCATCCTCGCGCTACTGCTGGCGTGATCGGCAGGCGGTTAGCCCTACTGTCCATGGCTGGCGGAGTCGTAGCCTTTTCTGCTTATATCCCCGGAGAGTTCTCTCTCTCTTTCCTTCTCTTGCTCGGCGTTCCCCCACGGTCACAACCTTTATCCCCTTGTCCAGTCCCACCTCTCGGGGTTCCTCCTGCAGAGGACCTTCTTCGTTCCCAGTCATCATTTCCTCAATCAGTCTTGCCTTGTATTCCGCGGTCCTCTTGTCTATCTCGGCTAGTTTGAGCCTTGTGTCCGCGACCCTTACTTTCTTAGGCATGGCTCCTTCTGAGTTTCGGGGGCTTGTACTATCCGAGTTTCGGGGGCTTGTCTTAGGCATGGACCCTTACTTTCTTAGGCATGGCTCCTTCTGAGTTTCGGGGGTTTGTCCCCTGGGTCCCTTGCCTGCTTCCCCCGGCTTTCCCCGAGCTTTCTCCTGTGGAGATTTTCTTCCGGTTCCGGGTTTATCGATTCTCTGTCCTTCTGCCCCCCTTCGCTCTGCGCGGCGCTGCCTTCTAAGTCTGGTTCTCCTTCACTCTTACGGTTATCTGTTTCCTCCTCCGTTGCCATTTTGCCTAGTTCTGCATAAGCCAAAGAATTCCCAGGATACACGCAATGCGAGGCATTTAGGTTCCCTAGGCTCCCAACTTTGTTGGCTTATCTTTATAGCCTCCTTTCCTATTCCTGTTTCCTGATTGCCCTTCCTTAAGGAGGAGCCACAACTGGCCCTACCGCCCAGCCGAGGCTATGAACGTGACTGGGCTTCCCTTATCACAAGCTCGTTTGTAGTGCCCTTGTCCCGTCGGCCGACGCGAGGGAGTCCGGGTTAGGCACCCTGCTAGGGGAAGTCTTCCCGAGCAGTGTTTTCCGATTTTGACCTTCGGGGTTATGATCAATTCATTAGGAGTCTGCCCCCCCCCTCTTCTTTGTTTTTCTAGTGGGTTTTAGCCATCCAGGTCCGAGGCCCCTTTCTTGTTCCCATCGGCGAACTTCCGTACGCAGCGAATTATACTCGATCTGCCCTATTGACCCGCCTGCGGATGCTAATCCCGCTCTCGCCCTCGCAGCTCTTCTGGCTCGGTAGGCTCCTCAAATAATTGAGCCACCCCCGTTAGATAATTCTCCCCTATCTCGATTTCCCTTTGGATTATGCGTTCGCACCCTGTCCAGTCTAGCCGGGGCGCACAAAACATCAGGATGTGGATGACTTCTAGTAATTTGTGGGCCCTGTTTCCCCAGAACGGCCCGTGCACCACAGCGACATCGTAGAACATCCCAATGGTAGGGGAGGGAAAGTGGCCTGGCCAGACTATCGCTGAGTCTGCCAGCTCTCGCGCCCTTGCGAGGCTTCCGAAGACGAGGTCTATCATAAAACGGGGCACTCGGCATCTCATTGGTGCGGTCAGTGCCCTGAACTCCCTCCAACCTCTCATTTCCAACCGGGTAAGTAAGCCCACGTTCCTTCTTCCCCTGACCGAATGTCATATCCGGGTTAACGTCCGGGCGGCCCTTTGAAAAACCGGTGCCAGCTCGTGACCTTGTGCTATCTCTACCCCCAACGAATGCCAGCCGATCTCAGGCAAATACATGGTCCCGGTAACTTCCAGATTAGAAAACAGATCGTCTCCGGATCCTCGGTGAAGTCTCATCCCTGTCCATCGACATTCTACCAACATAAAGGCGGTGTCCCTTCCCAAAGTCACGGTCCGCCATTCTGTGTCGAACCCTCGATAGGTAGAACTCAACGGGAGGGATACTTCAAATCGTCCACCGTTGTTCCAGGGCGGTCCGGGGTATCGGGGCTGACATTCCATTCGCACACGGGGCTAACGTTCCATTCGCTCACGTCTTGCTGCAATTGTTACCTTGGTGATTCCCTGCATAGTCCACATAGAAGGGGTTACAACTAATCTTCAGAATCCACCTACCTACTGCCTCCCTTGCCCTTCGTGTTTTCATTTCTCTTTTCTAGTCCCAACTATCTCTCTATACCCCTGGGAGCGGTAGCCTCCTCTGGCTGTTCGTACAGCCGGTAGAGATCATCTATGTAGGCCGCGCCCCGACCTACCTCTCGCCGGATGACTCTCCACATCGTCTTATCACTTATTTGTGGAACTCCTGACCTAGCATTTACCGCTGCTCTTAGAATACCAAGCACCTCGTGCCCTTGTTCGTCCCCAAAAGGCCCCATCTCTAGGAAGGCCCGATAGTATTCTCGATACATTAGTGCTTCGTCAAAATTTAGCCTAGTTACGGCAGTCACCGCCTGCTCCACTCGTTCTATGTCTCCCATTCGTCTTAGCAGGAAGGGTGATAAACTCATCCGTACGACCTCATTTGACAGCTTAAAACCCCCTGCCGAGGCGACTTTTACCTCAACCGTCACGGCATCTCATTCCGGATCTGCAAACTCAAACCCCTCCCGCCAGGTTATTTGCCATGCCCCTTCGAACATTCGTACGGGGTCATCCCCGGAAGCCAAAGCAATCCCAAAGGTTCCTCCATCCCCCTTCCGACATGTGTAAGGATCCCGCCGCATGTACACACCCTGGGCGGTTCAAGTCTACACCCCCGAACTCCCTTCTCGAAGTCCATTCCAGCTTCACTACTAGGTACACTGTATCTTCCACCAACTCTACCCCCACCCAGTCCATTACCGGATTGCCTATCGTATTTTTTGTCAGCAGACTTATTTTGACCCTGCCCTCTGATATTCTTGGTGGCAGGATCCCACGAGGTCTATCCTCCCAGAACGTCATTCGCCGGGTCATCTCGCAACGTCTCCTTTCTTGCTTTCTTAGTTCGATTGCTGCACCTACCGAGATTCCATGCCTTTTGTGTTTTAGTCTTTCAACCCTCCCTACTTATCGTACACTGGTTCTTGTCGCTATCCCCAACTCATACACGTTCAATTCTACCCCCCCCCCCCATTTTCCAGTTGTTGTCACTTCCCCCTTGTTTCGATCCTTATGCACCATCTACGANCCCCCCCCATTTTCCAGTTGTTGTCACTTCCCCCTTGTTTCGATCCTTATGCACCATCTACGACCTAATGTATACACTCTCTTTCCTATGTTACACCTCACTTTACAAACACCCTCCATACTCAGGCCTTTTCGCTGTGTTTGATCCCTTGACCTCATTCAGTCGAACCACAGTACCTCAAATAGTTTAAAGACATCGTCCACGTAGGAGGGTGCAGCCGCTGCCTCCCGGCTAACTATGGCATCCCAAGACTCCGCCTCTACCTCTAGGCGGTCATACCTGCCTATTCTTAGGACGATGATGACTTCCTCGGCTTTATCTCCGTAGATGGGCCCATATTTCAATGAGAGCCTATAGAACTCCTCAGTCAACCAGGCACACTCTACATGCACCTTTCTCATGGAGTCGGGTACTTCTAAAATGTGCTCAAACCCCCCAAACCACTCGGCTATGAATTCCGGTACCCAAGCCGTTATCCGTAGACTTTGAGGTTTGAGTTCCTTCTATCCTCCCATCACAACTCTGCTACTAACTTCGTCCCATCCCTCGTTGGCGAACAACTTGCCTTCCTTTCGGGTTCGGGCCTCTGCATCCCCTAGAAGCCTCATCGGGTCTTGTCCCATTGCTAACATGGTGCAAAACAGGTGCCATCCATCCTCGGAAAGGACAATCGTTCCAACTGACTCTACCTTGCCTTCTGCTATATCATCCCAACCTTCCTCTTCCCTTATCGGGTTCCAAATCCGCTCTATCCACACATATGACAAGTCCCGGGCAACCTCAAACCCAATCCACTCGCACGTGGTCCCTCTCCATCCGTTCTCTGTTGGTATAAACATTTTTATTCCTCCTCTGAGTCGCCGTGGTTCCCAGCCTTTGAAGGGGTATTCCATCATCCTTTCTTCTCTAGTCATCTTTCCCTTTCCTGCACAATACCAGGTCACCCGTCCTTCCTACGTTAAGTCACCCTACCCTTCTTAGAAGTCTCAATCCTCTATCTCTTCATCTTCATCTTCATCACTGAAGTCGTCCTCCTCGTCGTACATCAACTCCCTTACCCCATCTAGAAACGTCTCTCCTATTGCCACATTCCTGTAAACTATCCCCCAATGCGCAGCGCTAGGGACAAAGATATTGTCCATGCTAAGGCAGTTTAGTATCTCGGTCAGCTCCTCTGCCCAGTTCCTCTCGAACGGCCCCATCTCTACTGATAACCGAAAAAAAATCCTACCTAGCGCATTGGTATAGCCCGAGGTTCATCATGGACTGGCATATCCTTACTAGCCTGCTCCAGGTTCCGAAAATCGCATCCACTAAGAAGGAGGGCAGCACACATCGCATGGTTCTTACGGGTCGCCTCATGCTTCCTCTATCCCCTAGTTTCACCCGTACGTCTACCTTTTCCGTTTCCATTTCCCTCCGTTAACATGCAGCTCACACAACCTCTACTTCGCCCTTCCTAAACAACTCATCCGGCGTATTCCCGAGTGTCAACTCTATGATCATAGCTTTCTCCCCATCTTGCGACAAGTAGACCCACCCCCGGGCTTCCACTGTCCCTCGAAATTCCAAATCCATTAAACTTGGTGACAACCTCGTCAAGCTGACATTAGTCCATATTGTTTCTATCCAAAGGAAAATATCCTCTCCTTCCAGCATTACCGTTTGATATGCTGGTTCAAGGTCCGCCCACATTCCATTTTCCGGGAGGACGACCGATACCCCATCCTTTACATCTACTGGCATTTCCGGGCCGCTCGTATAGATCAGGGAAGGCAATCATCGCGCCATCTTGTTTTCAGCACCCGACCCCTGTTTTCATAAAAAGGCACCAACCGATCATTTTGGTCAGGTCAACCTTTGCCCTAGATGAGAATTATTTCAGACCCCTCATCAAGGTTTCCCTATTGTACCTTCCCATTCCTACGTACCTCGTTCCCATAATTCCCTCGGCCGGCCATCCATTTGCCCACATTCTTTCTCTTGGTTCCACTCCAATTGACCTCTATCCTCCTTCCTTCCGATCATCTCTCACTCGTGCGGACTTAGATGGGAAGGGGAATAGACTTAGAAGAGTGTTCGTCCAACAGTCCAATCTCAATCAATTTTACAGAGGGGGAACACATAAAAGAAATTCAGGCAACCTCACATACGGGCTGGTCATCTCCTCACCGGCCATCCCCAATATGGTCTCTCCGCTGGTACTATCGGTAGAGTTTTATCCCATACCTCAAGCGCAGCTGAACCGTCGCGAGCGCGGTACCCAGGTCTCGGCAAGGCATTCACCCTTTCCTCCTTACTCAGAATACCCCATCCCGTCTCGCCTCTTTGCACATTCATACCGATACCAAGGGTTACCTTGAGTGCCTAAATACAGGGACAAAGTCAGCCGTCCGGGCATTCACTTCCATCGGTGTGACAAAAATCAGCCTTTCCCAAAACCATGCTACGAGAAGCTACTAATCGCCTCCGAAGCTCCGTCTTTGTCCGCATGCAGTGGTACTCCCTCCGCCTGCCAACAGGCTAAGCCCCGCCTGAGGAGATTTCACACCCCATCCGACAGATCATTGAGCCGAAGCCCATTACTGCTCGAACGAGAATGCTACTAATCAATCGACGTGACAGACTCCCGTTCGACAGCTCGGTGGCCTGACCTCCACATACGAACACACGGCAGTTTACAAAAGAGGACGACGTTTCGCAACCTGCACTGGTCGGTGCAGACCAATCCTTTCCTTCCGAAAGGCAAGACGCTCAAATCCCATCATGCAAACACAAATCCCAAGTGGGACACACATAGTACAAGTGTCATTCCCTTGGTGCACCCAGCGCTTCCTACCCATAACTCACAGATTTTCTCTCAGGACAATGAGTGTCACTCCCCCTACTTTCATACATAGTGGTTGGTTCCTTCTCGTGAGAATCTTCAAGGGTGAGCTAGTTTTCCTTCGAGTCTAGCAACTCCCTTCATTTCCCTTCCCTTCGCTTGTCTGTCCTTTCATAGGGTAGGATTGTTCTTTCTTGATGATCCGTTGTGTTCATATTGGTTCCTTCAATCATTAAAAAAAAGTGCAAAGTGCATGAGCCCGCTGGGCTCAAAGAAGAAGGGGAAAACACCCATTCGGTCGGATCACTCCGCCATGAGATTTTCATTGGAACCTGGCCTAAGCCAAGCACCAACCACCTGCCAGGTAACCGGAGCCCTTCTTTCATACGAAGAGGAAGGGTCGATCTGCGACTTGCCCAAGGCTTCCCCGAACTGGCGAACACCAGCACCGGACGAAGGAGGGCTAGAGCCATTCCTCAAAGGAACGGTTGATCAAGTGCATAGCATGCATGTTATATCTCCAGGCCTGGTCATGCCATGCACCCAACCACCCTCAAATCTGATTTCTCATAAGGGAAAGAGCAAACACAAGTTCATTTTCCTTATCTTGGGTTGTGTACACGTCAATGCCTCGGGCGCCCCCGTCGGAATCGCAAGGGTCAATTTAACCCCATGCTCGTCACCTCCACCATTTTTGTAGGGCCAAACCCCGGTAGACTTTCGAGCCTTAGTCGACCCCACTGCGGGTCCCAGTTGGCTCAGCCCGCCCACACTTATGCTCAGGGCGCGGGCCATTCGTTCCAAGGTCACCCCCCACCTAGTGCTTTGAGATGGATGGGGGTGGGCCATCGCGCGAGAGAGCT
Source organism: Chara braunii (assembly GCA_003427395.1). Lineage (NCBI taxonomy): Eukaryota > Viridiplantae > Streptophyta > Charophyceae > Charales > Characeae > Chara > Chara braunii. Next base: position 6,617,724 of record BFEA01000005.1, on the reverse strand, counting down.
TTGACATTGGGGATGTAGCTCAGCCCTCACGCCGGGTGGTAGTCTCGCTGGTCGTTCTGCAATGCTGATTTTTTTTTTTGATTCTTTATTGTGTTCTCAAGCAATTGCTCATTCCAATACGCAGGCAATCCAAGGGTTCTTTGAGTCTTTCATCCTTAGGCCACGCACCACTTCCCTAAGCATTTTGGCTATATGGCGTCATCGGGGTGCGGCGGGGCCATCCTTCCCCTCGCCTCTACGCGTCCATCGGATCTCACAATATGCTTCCCACCTTATTGAAGTAGGCCCCTTAGTCTTTTCGGGGTCCTCAAATGCATGCACAGATAACATCACGTTTTCCTTGATACGATTGCACTCTCAATCACACTTACAAGTTTTCAAGTGCAAACATCATTTTTATGAATTGACTCTATGTCAAAGGTCCCATAGCCCCTTTGTCCCTTTTCCCTTTCCCTCTCCGTGCCCAGTTGCTCTCGCCCTTATCCCGCTCAAGGCATTTCTAGTCATTACTCACCTGCACAATCTCACACAAGCAAGAAGATCCATACAATGTCCCTCATTGGGGGTCAACACATAGCCCTTACCACATGCCTACTATTTTCATGCTCTTTGGCTGTGCTTTGTTCCCTCTTTGTTGTTCAATCAGCCCATCCTCTTCTCATAGTCATGCAGTCGGTGAAATGGTTGAGTCAAACTGACCTCTTTCTCAACTTATGCTTATTTCCGGATCCCGCCTTTCTCCCACTTTTTCAAATGTCCTCTCTCTTTTGCCTCCTTGGTGGCACAAGGGACCGCTATCCTCCTCTTGCCCTCTTTCTCCACCAAGTGAAGTCTGATTTCATTTACCATCCGTACCCTCGCAATGTTTCCAAGTGAGGGGAGAAGGATTAGTCATATGCCAAGAGAGAGAGAGAGAGAGAGAGAGAGAGAGAGAGAGAGAGAGAGAGAGAGAGAGAGAGAGAGAGAGAGAGAGAGAGAGAGAGAGAGAGAACCCCTAATCAATTCAGCCCCCCGTAACAGCAACCAAACGTCGACCACCCATCCCATAGCAAGAGATTGAATAAGTATATCTTGGAATCACTTGGCAAGGGTTGGCTAAACCAATGGAAAGCACATATTTATAGGGAAGGAGATCATCAAAACAAGATCCGAAGTATGAACTCGACAATGAGAGGCTACACTAGTGGAAGTACATGCACAAAAGAGAAGAGATCACAAGGTGAAGAACCGGAACACGAACTTGACAACTAGAGGCTAGACTAGTGGAAGCACATGCACAAAGAAGAAGAGTTCAACAAAGTAAACATCCGGAACATGAACTTGACAATTAGAGACTAGCCTAGTGGAAGGCACATGCACAAAGGAGAAGAGTTCAACAAAGTGAAGAACCGGAACATGAACTTGACAATGTAGACTAGACTAGT
>BFEA01000005.1:6557476-6576759 GCA_003427395.1 Chara braunii | reverse complement strand
TCTCTCTGTGTGGTTGACTGGACATAGATGAACCACTCCCTTACATGATTTTTTCATATCGTACTCCCATCTCCAGAATCCCATGCTCTGCGAGTCTCCCCACATGGAGAACGAAACATCTAACTTCTGAACTGACTCAGCTCTGCAATCATTTTGATCCGGAGGACATGACTGGAGTTGGACAAAACGAATAGATTAAACTGTCGAGGGAGTTGTGTAGTCCGGTCTTGCTTCAGGCTGAGCCCCCCTCAATCTCCAACTGCTCTCTGGAACATGTGATACAGATGGCAGTACTGGTGCTGCTCCCTCCTTTTATACCAGCAAGTGCCAATTCTTGGTACAGTGACATCATAATTGTCCATTTGGAGGGTATTCTATTCGGCACATGTCTCACCGTGAGGCTGAGGCGATTCTCCTGTGGGAGAGGCTTTCCCTTTCTGCATCGGGACTTGCCGATCACTTTGGGGTGGCTGTTGAGACCGCTCTGGCTTTCGGGTCACAAATACCTCCGCTCGCTGCCACTGTGGTTGATGTGGCCAGAGTGACACACTGCCTGGTCCGGTGCATGTTTCTGGGCCCTTCACATGAGCCGAGACAGCAGCAGCAGCAGTAGCAGCAGAAGGCACAGAGATGCCCCCTGTGCCATCACGTGCATGGTAGATCCTAGTCGCATGGCCTGCTGTGCCGCCGTCTGTCAGGTGATGTTGCAAATGCATTTGCTGCTTTTCTCGGAAAGCTTTTATCATCTCGTTCTTGTTGATGCGCGGTCGAATGGTTCGCAGAGCCTATGAACAGCACAATTATAACAAGAGTGAACAACAGGCATGGGTTACTTGTCAGAAAATTGGGTACAGACTCCACATAGGGTTGCTGGAAGAAACAAAAGTTATTCTTTGTTGATCGTGTTCTTCCCCTCTTGTGGCACTCTTCCCACTTGTTTTCCTTCCATCTTCCCTCCACTACGTCTGCATTTTGTTTCTCCCTTTGCCTTGTTCCTCCTCTTCCTCAACCTCCTCCTCCTCTCCTGCCACCGCCATCACCACCTCCTCAGTAAGGTTGTTGTGGTTGCTGTTGTTGGCTAGCCGATTTAGAGGCTGGTCCTGTAACTTCTCTGGTTGTCGCCGCTACCTGCTGGGCATGCTCCAGCAATCAGGCATGAGGATACAAACTCAATATGATGAATGGAATCAACCCCAGTTGTCTTCTTCTCCTCCCTCCCTCAGTTTCCGTTTTCTTTTTCGTTTTCTTATATTTGGCAAACATGGCTCCTTTTTAGTTGGTGGGGAGAAGCACCTGCTGGACATCAGGTCCTACCTCCTTCCTGTTTCTTTTTCTTCTGGGTATGATTAAAAATTTTCCGCTTCTCACCCTTATTGCAATGACCTGCCAAACACGGACTGATACACACAGCTGATTTCTTAGTTTTGCTCATGGAATGTATGCCTTGCTGATAGGTCTAGGTGGGTACCGGTCCAACCAGTCTGAGTCTATGGCCTGTACGGGAAATATCAGAGTCTGCAATTATGTTTCCCTCTGAAAGGGAGGAGGTACCGGTTGCTTGGAGGCTGGGCGGCCAAGGAAGTCACTCGCCAGGAGGCAAGCAGGCCGAGCAAAGTGCTCCTCCTCATTGTCAGTGTGCAAGTTTGGCGACACACTGGCTGGAGCGCCGGCTGGAGCAGTGCTAGCACTCAGCGCAGCGCTGCTGGGGAAGGAGCAAGGACCGAGAGAGGAGGACAAGGACGAGGAAGAGGGAGAGCGCTTGAGGTACTTACCTGGCTATGGTGGATCCCATCTTCATCACCTTGGTGGCGCTGCATCTGGAAGACCCCAGTTGGGGTAGAGCTACACCAAGAAGCTTCAGGCATGGCGGCCTGAGCTAGAGCAGCCATCGCTGCTTTGTGTTGTCCTTTGCACAGCAGGGCAATGCCCTGGTAGTCCGCGAAAACCTCGGCCTTGGAGGAAGGAGGAAGAAGGGTGGCCATGGCTATGGTGGACCTCATGTGATACCTGCAGTAGAAGAGGGATTTGGACATTGATTCTGGTTCAGCCATTCAACATTATTATTATTATTTTCGTTTGAATAAGAGGGGAGGAGATAAGGAGGGGGAGAGTGGTTGGCGAAGAAGAAGAGAACTATCATTGGCCTATCCTGCTGTACACATCATCTTCTTCTTCTTTCTTTCTTCTTCTTCTTCTTTCTTTCTTCTTCTTCTTCTTTCTGTCTTCTTCTTCTTCTTCTTTCCCTCGCTGTCCTCTCTACTTGCTGGTGAGAGTTGACTTATCCACCCTAACCCTAACCTACGTGGTTAGGGCTGACCACTTAGGGTTAGGGTTGGTCCGAAGTGGGAAGTGGGGCAGCGTGGATTGCGGAAGCTGCCCCCAGCTGGTTAGGTTGTGTTGGGTCGACACTGAACCTGACCAGGTTGATTGAGAGTGAGCTTGCGGTGGTGGCAATTTGAGAGAGGCGACAGTGAGAGGCATTCGTACCTGGAATCTGACCTAAGGGAGACAATTGGTGACCTAAGGGCCTCCCTCAAGTAGGCGATCTTGAGGGAGGTAGCCATTCTGCATCTAAGGACTGCAAGTTGCTACTTTGTTCCTCAGCATCGGCGGGGGATCCGCCGTTGCACTTTGCTGTTGCAGTCAGACCCTCCTACATGATAGGACACTAGTGTAGAGGTATCAAATAGGGTGGGGGAGACCATATGACGAAGGGGGGTGAGTTATATTTCATCTCAGAGTCCGGGCCACTCAGGTAAGTGGTGTGCACCTAAGGGTTGCCCATGTGTGCGTGCATGGTATTGTTTGTCCTATTGGGGTACTTCTGGGTCTCTTTCCTACTCCTCTGAAGTCTTGGTTGTGTGCATTGCTGTGCAAACTGCTTACTGACCTGATGGATGGAGAGATTGAGTATCTTGCTTTGAATGCCATATTTTTCTACAATGCTTTGTCTTTTCATTCTGAATGGATGTAGTCTGTAGATTCTCTCTTAAAGTTGAAATTCGGTCTCAGTACAGTAGAGGCAGAAAGTAGGACCCTGTGGTACTCTTCTTGTTTGGGACTTGGTCGCGGTCTACGTGGAACCCATAGGGATTTAGTGGGACCAGGCCCAAACAAAAAGGGCCCCTTGGACTCAAATCTGACGCAGTGTCACTCTCTTTTTTGTCTGGAATTCGTTGCTTTCCTTTTTTATTAGAGCACCCTGCAATAACCTGCTAGAAATATGCTATTGTTGTTGGCTAGGGGCTGCCCACAGGCCGCAGTGAGGCTCTGTGCCAGATTGGGGAACAAGGCCCCCAAAATATGGATTCAGAGGCCTTGCGCCCGATAGTTGATCTCGGAATATTGAGGCCCACGAGTCAAAGTCTGCACGGACCCGGTCAAGGCCACAGATCAGACGCACACACTTGGTTGTATGCAGGTATCAAGATAGAATCTGGTCCAAGTGGAGGTCCGCAACTGTACACGATCCAGACCATCGACTGTGAGTCAATCTGGGCCCTCGTGCCTGAAGGACCAGAGGCTGGTCAATTGCGTCAACATTACTTATTGACCCAACCCCTGTTTTTCAACATTCAGTCTTGCACTTGCTGCTTGACGGTGGCACGACGCTGGTTGGACGCTGGCTTGATGTTGGCAAGACCCTGCCACTACGTTGGCATTGTGCGACGACGACACGAGACTGCTGCATTGCGTACTGGCACCTCTCTGCTTTTGGCGCCAGCTGTCTACTTGGTTGCTGACGTGGCACTTGCCACGTTATCTTCGACATTGCTGACATGGCGCATGCCACATTGTCTTCGACTCGGATTGGGGAACTGACGAGGAGGGAGATCAAGGCTGTGAGATTGGTTATGAGAGGGAGAGGGAAACTTGCCGATTGATGTTGTCGACATTGCGCGTTGCTGAGACGTCTTCATGGGAGATAAATGCCTACGTGTCACTATGTTGTGATCGAATCTTGTCAAACTCGTTCTAGGATACTGTTTGCTGACGTGGACGAGGAGAGACGCCTGAAGGAGGAGTGGGTTATGAGGGGGTTCTATCTCTGATGACATTGATGGTTACTTTCTCTTCCACCCTCCAAGTTTATTTCCCCTCCTTACAGCTTCGTCCTTTGGCTACGAGACATTGTCCTGTAGATCACATTTCATGATCATTGAAAACATTTATCAACGCCGAGATATCTTGTATTTTGATACTTAACGAGTTTCTCTCTTGACTGGGTTTATTACAACTCGCTGCTGAGGGGATCTCGGCTAAGATGTTTTGTGGACTGATGACGCACAATCCGATGCTTGACCTGCACCTTATACACCACTCAATTCTCCATTGTTGTATGTCGTAACTTGTAGTCTGATTTGTTGTACTTTGACGGTGCCGATCGGATTAGGATCGAGGGGATCTCATCCTTGGTCTGACCGGACTAAAACACGGAGTTAGAACTCTCTTTTGAACTATCTTTATTATTATTATTATTTTGGTTGCTCTCTAGTCCAAATATTTCTCCGCCCCGGCGAGTTCTACCTTCTCTTCTTGTTTTTTTTTTAGTCTGTTTCTTTTACCGAAATCCATTTTATGCCAGTCACGACGTGTGGACAAGAGAGAAGAGAGAGAGAGGCCATGGCAACTGAAGGATCAAGTAGTTCCAACATGGCACTGGCCAAGCTTTCTGAGATTCTAAAGGCTTAGGTGGATGCAGCGGATGATGAGGATAAACCGTTGTACCAAGCCCTCTACCAGAAGGAAATGGCCAAGGAGGAGGAGGAAGAGGCAAAGCGGAAAGCGGCCGTTGAACGTCTTGAGACCGACTTCAAAACGGTCTTAACCATGTCTGATGCAGACGTTAGGAAAAATCTGGTCAAGCAAGTACGTGCCCTCATAAATTGTCAATTGCTCAGCGAGCTTCCGAGTATAAAGTCCCAACTACTCAACGAAATGAGTCGGCAATGTACTCAGATGGCAAATACGGCCAAGGAGTATCACGATCAGATACAACAGATGGCAATCATGCATCAGGCCCAAATCTCAAGTTTTCTTCCCCTATCTTTGTTGCTAACTTTTCTACCTTTGCACCTCTCCATACTTCTTCTTCTTATCCTTCTTCGTTGAGTTTGGTGGCAAATCTTACAAGACCTGCAACAGGTGCAGATTCCACTGCCGCTACAAGTGACAGCGCAAGAAATTCCACAACTGTTGCAGCCCTGAGACCGGGCCCAGCAATGGTTGGTCCCAGCTATAGCAGTCCATGCATGGACAAAAAGGCGTTCAGATACGATGGCAAGGAAGTTGTTGAGTCTTGGATTAGCTCCATGAGAGCTTATTTTGAGGTACGAGGCACTCAAGGAGTGAACCAGTCCTTTATCCTAGGGACAAACGTCGTGACTGTCCTAAGGGGCTCCTTAAGTCCAAGCTATGCAAGTTGGGTATCCAAAGATCGATCTAATGAGATGGCTTAAAGTCACCCTGACAAGGACCCACATGCTGCAGCTAGAGTGAGGATCCAACTCGACGATCTTAAGCGCCACAAGTGGCAAGGCACGATGCACAAATTGCAGTTGCATGTCTACAAACTCTTTGCAACACCTGGATTGGAACTGACAGCACAATCGTGCTTGGATGTTGTCAAAGGTACGGTTCCCACCACTTTCACAAATCGCCTAGGCAAGGTTTTCCTTAATGAAGGATGTAGTCAGCCTTGAGGCAACAAATCTCGTTACCACAACAAGCAGCAAAAAGACCTTTGTCTGCAGACCGTTTCGTGGCAGCAACCATCTTGCTGCACTTGATTTGCTGGAGGCCGAAGGGGAGGCTGAAGACCCTTGGCGACGACCAAGAACATGACGCTTATATATCCTATTCTTCAACCCAAGAAACCGATGTCAATAACGAAGAGGAAAAAATAATTGCCTTCAAAAATACTATCCATGGTAAGGGAAACCAAAATCAAAACTTAGTAAGGAACTTTGTCGCACTCCCTAAGGGAGCCAAAATCCCAGCCAATTCGGAGGAAGCAAGTACTAAACCTTGGGTTGACCTCCGAATCAGTGAGGCTAAATGGAAGGCTAGATTAAAAAAAGGAGGTTGTCTGCATTGCAAGAAAACTAATCATAAGGTCCACAAACGCTTTAGGCGGCAGGGAAACCTGAATCGGGCGTAGAGGGTTTATCAGCACACTCTACAGCAAGGGAGTCTGAACCGGTCAGTGATAGTTCTCCCAAGGAACAAGTCACAGTTCAACAGTCTTCCCTTGAAGCCCCAACTTATGTTGATTCCAAGGCTAATGCTTGTCATGTTGTGTATGTTTAGCCTTGGGAGGACTCTTAAAAGGTCGACTTCCACTATCACCTAGAGCATTGGGCTGAGATGAAACAGCAACGTACTCAAAGGACAGTGAAGTTAATCTTCTTCAAACTCCTCATTAACCACTGCTATCTCTATGTCTTCATTGATTGTGCTGCCACAACTAACTTTATGTCACCACACGGAATACGCAAAGTGGGCTTGGGGATGAAGCAAGTGGTTTTGCAGAGCCCTTGCCAGACTCAAGTAGGCAACAAAGAGGTGGTCTCATCCACAGACGCAGTCAAAGGTGTGCACACTACCTTTGACAAAGATAAGACAATCGCACACGCGTTAAACTTGTATGTCCTTGACAAGTATCCCTTCAACGCCGTTCTCGGGTTGGGCTGGTTGCAATCCTAATGTGAATGGACCAAGTGGAAGGAACCGCTTCCCATAGTCAAAGATGCACAAGGGAATGAGCATCCCATTCTCTTGGATGAGAAGCTCGAATCGTCGGTGACTTTTTTAATGCCATGCAGTTCTGCAAGAAGTGGCGTAGGCATAAGGAGGATGAACAGTTGTATGTCGCCTGTGTTCCTACTCATGTACCTTCTACTTTTGCGGCCGGTAATAATTATACGTTGCATGATAAGTCTATTTTTATCCCTACACCTACTTCTATTCCGAATGAGTCTACTTCAAATTCGGTTTCCTTTACTTAAAATTTGCGACCTGATCTAGGTGATCCTTTTTCTTATCCCCCACCCCTGTCGATCCTAACAAGCATCCAAAGCCTACTCGATCAATTTCCGGAAGTTTTGGCCGAACCCCGTGAAGTCCCCACGCGATCGGTTCGATACACGATTGAGTTGGTCGAAGGCGTTGTACCTCCAAAAGGCGGTGTATACCGTATGGGATCCGGCGAGTTGGAGGAACTCCGAAAACAAATCGATGAGATGATCGACGGGGGATGGATTAAGCCTAGTGAATCTGAATTTGGTGCACCCGTTCTGTTTGTCCCAAAGAAAGGAGGCAAACTCAGTATGTGTATAAATTACCACGGTCTAAACCACATCACAAGGAAGAATGCATATCCATTGTCACCCATAGATGATGTGCTTGATGTTGCAGTGGGTGGAAGGTCTTTTCCAGGATCGATCTCAAGTTTGGGTACCACCAGATTGAAGTCGATCCTTTGTACTAGCACAAGACTGCATTCAAGACAGGCGACGGGATTTACGAATTCTCTGTAATGCCCTTTGGTCTCACAAACACACCGACCACCTTTCAAAGTCTTATGGACAAGGTCGTCCGCGAACAGATTGGTCGATTTATGGTTGTGTATCTTGGTGACATTCTTATTTTCTGCAAATCGATTGAGGAGCATATGAAGCACCTTGAGGAAGTGTTCACCATCCTTAAGAAAACACAACTCCATCTCAACTTAAAGAAATTTGAGTTTGGGAGGAACAACGTCATCTATCTTGGGCACCGGTTGTCTGCTGCAGGCCTTGAGCCCGAGGCAACCAAGGTTGAGGTCATACGCAAGTGGCCTCAACCCGCAAACGTCCATACATTGTGTTCTTTTCCTGGCCTTGCATCATACTATCGTAAGTTTGTGCCCCGATTCTCTATTGTTGCTCGCTCGTTGTCCAAACTAACAAGCAATAACGTATCTTACACGTGGAATGCAACATGTGAAACCGCTTTTCAAGAGGCCTTGGTAAGTTATCATGCACTCCGCATTGCAGATTCCAAACTCACATTTGTAGTCACTACGGATGCGAGCCAGTATGGGATTGGCGCAGTGTTGCAACAAGATGATAATGATGGCTTGCGGCCGCTCAAGTACTACAGCAAACGCATGCCAAGCGAAAAGGTAGCTACTTCCACCTACATGCACGAGTTCTATGCTCTGCGCAAGGCATTGAATTATTAGAAGCACTATTTTTTGGGACGCCATTTCAAGATCTTCTCGGATCATGAGACCTTGAAATGGATCAAGGAGCAAACCACCCTGTCCCCCACATTCATTCACTGGTTCCATGAAACTAACATAGTTAACTTTGAAATAAAACACAAAAAAGGTTCTAATAATCGAGCTGCTAATGCATTGTCTGACTACCCTAAGTATATGACTTGCCTCGTAAACTCCTACGACATCCGGAAGAAACAAAATGAGGAACTTATGAGCAAACTGCCAAGGACCCGGACCTTAGTCCGATCCTTAAGCAGCTACCGGCTAACCCCAGTAGTCAGCCTGATTTTCACGAACATGAAGGACTGGTTTTCCGACGTTATGGAAAGAATGACCGTTTGTGTGTACCCAACCATGAGCCTCTCCACACACACTTCTTGGATTTGGCCCATGGTCGATGTCCACACTTCGACATGGCAAAAACCTACAGAAACTTGTTAGAACAATTTGGCTGACGTGGAATGAAAGGGTGTGCTGAAAAGTTTGTGGTTGAGTGTCAAGTCTGTCAACGAATCAAACCATCAAGGCAAAAGCCCATGGGGCTGCAAAACCTCTTCCCATTCCCAACGGTCTTGGAGAGTCCATCTCTATTGACTTCACGAACATGGGAAAGAAAAGTACGAATGGACGTTCACAAGTGAAGGTGATTGTTGATCGATTTTCCAAATTCCTAAATCGGATTCCATTGCCACCTCATGCCCCAAATGAACTCGTGATCCGTGAGTTCCAACAAAAGTACATTTTGCAATTTGGGACCCCGAAAACCCTTGTGAGCGAATGGGACCTGCACTTCATAAGTACTGAGTGGAAGGACTTCACGTCCCAACTCTCTGGTCTCAAACTGAGTATGACAGCTGGTCGACATCCCGAAGCCAACGGTTTGGCCGAGGAAATTAACCAGACTGTGTTTCTGTTTCTCTGCGCTTTAATTATCCTTGATCAGAAAATGTGGGATGAAGAGTTGTATTCGGTCAAGAGGTTGTGCAACAACTCCATCCATTCGTCTACCGGCATGACGCCGAACAGGCTGCATTACGTTTGGCAGATCCGTAATCCGCTTTGCTACTTATTCCTTGAACATCCGGCTGGACTAACGCCTAACAGACTTGGCTTCAATGCCAAGCATGATTGCTTGCTCAAGGTTGTCATTGCAACAATGACCAAGCGACAACACGCCATGATCCATCATGCGAATAAGAAGCGCACACCTTCGACTATGGAAGTGGGAAGTTATGTCTGGTCAAGATGTCTGAGTGTTCAAAAGAAGAGGGAGTGTCACACAAACTTCTCCCTCTCTATTACGGTCCGTGGGAAGTCTTGGATTTGATTGGTGACGATAATTTCGTTCCATCATAAGTAATGTCGTGCCCCTCATCTGCACACGTACCCAGTCGTTCATGCATCAAAGTTGTTTATATATCATGATGCTAAATCCTTCAACTATCGTGGAGACATGATCCCTCGTGTAATCAATGGCGATCACGAGATCAATAGAATTAAAAGACATGTAGGGGAGGGATGTAACAGACAGTACCAGATTCACTTCATGTTCACCCGTCGGATGATCTCTATTGGATCTCAAAGAAGGAACTGGTGCACAACGCACCTCGCGTTGTTAAAGCATACTGAGCGACAAATAACCTCTAATGTTGTACCAAAAAATTCTGCCAAACTCACGGCTAATGAGTACCCACAAAGTCCTTCGGGACATCCGTTAAAATTCGAATGATACAGAGAAGATTAGCATGGCCCCTGCGCAAGGATGACACACATAAATCGAGAAATGGTCCAATTTTTTCAACAAAAAAAAAAGTGTACTCACAAAATCTCTTTGCTATGTCCGCTTAGGATGCATTTGTCGGGGACTCAGAATGAGCTACTCGCTCGAAGGGACCTCGCTCTTGAGAGGGGGTTAGTATAATGACCTGCCAAACACGGACTAAGACACACAACTGATTTCAGAGTTTTGCTCATGGAATGTATGCCTTGCTGAGTTTCCGGCCTGTTGCTGAGTTTTCTAAGTCTGTGTGAGTGCGTGCTTGCTGGTCTGGATGCCTGTTTGAATGCTTGTCGGCTTGAGTGTGTGTGTGACCCGCAAGGGCACTTGTTCGTTCAGAAGGCCCGAAGGGCCGGTGCTTACCTGTAGCGGTGACATTTAGGATTGCAGTGGGGAAAACACTCGAGTAGCATGTAGGCCGGTACCACACTGAGTAGAGGTAGATGTGCCGGGTACTCAAGGCCAAGCAGAAGAAGACAAAAGTTGGCATTTTTAGAGGCCCGGTAGTTGTAGGCTAGGTCTAGGCAGGTACCAGTCCAACCAGTCTGAGTCTATGGCCTGTACGGAAAATATCAGAGTCTCCAATGATATTTCCCTCCGAAAGGGAGGAGGTACCGGTTGCTTGGAGGGCGCGTGGCCTAGGAAGTCACTCACCAAGAGGAAAGCAGACCGCTATATCTCCAGGGGGAGCAAAGTGCTCGTCCTCATTGTCGGTGTGCAAGTTTGGCGACACACTGGTTGGAGCGCTGGCTGGAGCAGTGCTAGCACTCAGTGCAACGCTGTTGGGGAGGGAGCAAGGACCGAGAGAGGAGGACAAGGACGAGGAAGTAGGAGAGCGCCAGAGGTACTTACCTGGCTATGTTGGATGCCATCTTCATCACCTTGGTGGCGCTGCATCTGGAAGGCCCTAGTTGGGGTAGAGCTACACCAAGAAGCTTCGAGGCTGAGTCAGGCATGGCGACCTGAGCTAGAGCAGTAATAGCTGCTTTGTGTTGTCCTTTGCACAGCAGGGCGATGCCCTGGTAGTCCGCCATAGCCTCGGCCTTGGAGGAAGGAGGACGAAGGGTGGCCATGACTATGGTGGACCTCATGTGATACCTGCAGTACAAGAGGGATTCGGACATTGATTCTGGTTCAGCCATTCAACATCATTATTATTATTTCTTGTTTGAATAAGAGGGGAGGAGATAAGGAGGAGGAGAGTGGTTGGCGAAGAAGAAGAGCATTGCCATTGGTCTATGCTGGTGTACATCATCTTCTTCTTCTTTCTTTCTTCTTCTTCTTCTTCTTTCCCTCTCTCTCCTCTCAAGTTCCTTTATTTCTTTTTGCAATAGGACCGCATTGTACTTTCTCGTGAACATGTACTTTCGAAATTGGCCAGGATCATAACATTATGGTGAATCATTCCCAGGCTTACCGGGATCGACTAATGTATGATAAGCAGGGAGAGTTTTTTCTTATCTTTCCTTTTCTTCTTCTTCTTCTTCTAATAAAAATAGAAAAGGGTCCTTATGGCCCTGGCTCCATATCCACTTTGGGGAGTGTCAGTCCGGTTCCTATTCCACCGGCAAGTCAACGAAGATGTATGAACTATACATTCACTCACACATCCTTACATACGGTCGAAGGATCCCTGAACATCATGTATTACTCCAGTTCTGGAGGATTGACTGCCAGCTTACCTTCTGTGTGCTTCCTCTCTGGTGTTACACTGTGGAACCCGTCAGATAAATGCGATTTGCAAGAAAAACAGAGAGTAAACTGATGTAAACTGCGGTTCGCGTGCTCCTTTCTTCCCCTTTCTTGGTTGGGTAGCGAATAAGCGCTTAGAGGCCTGTGACAACGTAATACGGTTCTTGTAGAGTCATATGGCTTTGGATGCTGATTACCCCTTAGTCGTTGAGTTGGATTGGAGTTGTGCCAGTCCTTCAACTTGGGATGAAGTCCATGAAAGTTCGCTACTTTTCCTCCAGCCAACCAACTTCTCGTGAATTTGGCCATAAGTTACTGCTGCTTGTCGGAATCGCTTCGAATTTGGATCTTGGCTTTCTTCCATTGACACAAAATCTCCACCTCCAATAGTGATTTGGCCATAGCCCGTCCTTCCTCACAAGGAGTATCAGAGTTGTTAAAAGTCTTGCTGCATCTTCCCTTCCATATGACCCAGAGTGTCACCTTACAAATTAGTCCAAACCAAAGGCATGCCAATTTATAAAAGCAGGCAGGGGTGTGTCGCATACCAAGATGGTACAGACCAAAACCAAGAACGGACCTCTCATAGAAAGAACAAGATAGCACAGCGGAAGACTGGAATACCAATTATCAGACCCAATCAATGTCAAAATGCAGACTGGACATACATCATCATCATCACACGATGTGAATGGCCTGGCGCCACACACAAGGACGAAGGCGCCAGGCACAGCTCATACACAGATGAGGAGGAGGGGGAAGAGACGAAGAAGAGAGGGGAGGAGATGAGAATGTCGTCAACCCAAATGTCGCTGATATCAATCCCAAATAGTCCCCCACAACGTCTCTGTCCAATGTTGAGTCTGAATCCCAAATGTTGCCAATCCCCCCCCTCCTCTCTCTCTCTCTCTCTCTCTCTCTCTCTCTCTCTCTCTCTCTCTCTCATAGCCTGATAAGAAGACGTCAGAGTGCTGGAAGGGAAAGAAGAAGGTGGTGGACTGGAGGAGGAAGAAGAAGATCTGTGTGTGTGTGTGTGTGTGTGTGTGTGTGTGTGTGTGTGTGTGTGTGTGTGTGTGTGTGTGTGTGTGTACCAGGTACTGACCTGCAAAAGGTGGCGCCTTGATGCAGGTACGGACATGCTGAAGATGAAGCTGGAGCGATGGCGTCGTAGGTAAGTCTCAAGTAAGTCCCCTGGCCTCCACCACAGTCTCTCTCCTCTCCCTGCGCTACTCTAAATCCTATCAGCGCCCAGCGCTATCGGTGCGAATACCCTTACAAGGGTATCCGCCCTAGTTTTTGCAAGCGATAGAAGATAAGTTTGGTCTAAAGTTTAAATATACCGCGCGAGGCGCGACTCCGTCTGTGGTTTACGTTGATTGAATGGTTGATTAGAGTAGAGAGTGTGTGGGCGCGCAGATTGAAGGTGCGCGTGATCTCTTTTCTTTTTGATGATTGTGCAAACCGACGTTGGTCGCGGGCCTGAATTTATTTCTGATTGAAACTAGGATTAAAAAGATTATGTCTCGTTGATTGATGCGATTGCCAGTGATTTGTGCATAACGTGCGGAGGACGACGTCGACAACAATGTGATTCTGAAAATGTTTCGGTAGGTCTGCGCATCGCGCAGTATCGGTTTATCTAGATGTCCGTCAGAGCTAGACCCAGCCTTGGGCCTAGCACTAGCGGTTACGACATTAAACTTTCATCAAAGAGATTCAGGGATCGAGATCGAGCGGCGACAACGCGGGGATATCAGAGTAGCGCGAAGGGACCGAGGGGTTGAGGGCCCGACGGGGCTATCCCCCTTGGTTTTGCCATCAGCGGCGCCTGGTCGGTGGCGACACTTTCTAAGTAATTCTTTTTAGAGCCGTATTTCTACTATTTTCTTGTTATAACTCCAGCGTACCGTTGACCCGGATGTGACGCCGGGCTTAATGGCTGTCACGGTAGTCGAGGACTTTGAGTGCGCGCCCCGTTTGACGGGTCCGCGTGTTCCAGATGCTGCCGAAAGTCCTCTATCACGCCGCTGTTGAGAACAGGGCATGGTCAGGGCTTGAGTCTGTAATTGCACTTGAAGCAAAAGGGTCGGTAATGCTGAATGTATACGACCTATGCTTTTGGGCCCAGTGAGGTCGCGTAGGGTGTGTTGTATTTGCGAGATTATTTGAGGTGTGATTTTCATGGCCGCGCCGAAGTTACCCCACTGTGGTATTTCAGGGATTCCCGTAGCAGCTACATCCGGGCTCAAGCCGCCATCAAGGGAACATCCGGGAGCTGCACCCACCGGCAAGTGCGATACCTGCTACGACAAGCGGGCGGTACCGGCCAGGTGTCAGCCGGTAGGCATCAGGGCCAGGCTCTTTCGACTGGGCCAGTCACTGTGCCTCCCCTCCGGTCCCCTTCCCCTATGAGCTCCGACAGTCTTGGCTTAGTGCCGCCCGAGGGGAGGGGCCAACGACATATCTCTGAGTAATTGGCGGTGGGTCCGGCCGGGCAGCATTAGGCAACAGCGGGAGGAACAATAGCACAGCGAGCGACGGGCAGCAGGTAGGAGAGCGCATAGTCACAAGGGAGGCGCAGGACAGGATCGGCGAGCAGATAGCACAACGGGTGACGGGTGCTAGGCAGGGGAAGCGAGGCAGAGCAAGCGAACAGGCGCTAAAGAGTTGAGGCAGCAAGCGGGTAAAGTGGGAGCGAACCCGACCTGAAAACACGTCGGGTACGTTCAATAGGGGAAGAACAGAGATGGCGAGACGGGGAGCCAGGGTGCAGCAGAAAACGGAAAGCATTCGTGATACTCCATGGTTTTAGGTGGACAGAGGTGCAATCCAGGGGTTTTGGCCCACGGCGAATCGATTGCAGAAGTCAGATTTAGTGTTAAGCTAGTATGATTAGAGCCAAATAGGAAATCGGGTGCGTGGTGGTGTCGAGTACGTGGATATGGCGACAGGGAGAGAGATGAGTGCGCGCCCGTTGCCTAACAGGAACGGGCCAATGGAGGGTCATTCCTAACGAATTTAGGTAGGGCGAGTCTCATGGTGTGGTTAGTTTTAGAGTTACGTTGGTAGATTTGGAGGTAGGAAGGAAAAAGGATGCGTGGAGATGGCTGGAACGAGGAAGAAGAAGACGAGGAAAAAGGTGTTTTTTGCTTGTTAGTGGACGGATTTCGGCGGGGGAGGAACTGCCTCGGGGGTTTTGGACCGGGGCAACCTCATTTGTGAACTTAGAATTAATGGAGAGTTAGAGGAGGAAGAGTTAGTGAGAGAAGGTTAGTACGCCAGGCCATGGTGGAAGGAGGGAACGACAGAGAAAAAAGATTGAGATACCCCTCGATTCTTGAAGGAATCGAGTGGGGTAAGGATTGGAGTAGGGGTTTTAGATGGGGCGACTTCGATGGCGTGGTTAGTTTTGAGGTTGGTTGAGTAGGATTAGAGTTAGGTGGAAAAGGCACAACGCGGAAGGATGGTAGAAGTGGGATATGGAGGAAGCGACTGTGGCGTTTCTTGATCGTTTCTTAACTGAATCGGCCCATCTAAAATACTAGGTAGTAGGTTCTGACCATTCTGAGTTGACTAGCCACGTTAGAATTCCGAATAGACTAACGGTTTGGCCGGCCTGAGTGATATGAGCTGCGCGTGGGAGTGTGAAGTGGCACGTATAGTTCCGTGTTCTAGCGGAAGATTCATTCGATCTTGCCCATTTTACCGATGGGGTAGCGTGAGGCCGAACGCGGGTTGGAAACTTACCTGTGGGCCGATGTACTGCCGACCCTGCCACACAGAGTTGTTGGGGGGGCCAGCCAGGAAGGTGTAGACTCACTAGTTAGCCGGTGCGTGACTTGTTTTGCTGCACAGAGAAGGTGGGGAGCGACCGAGGAGGTTGCAAATCCTACCTGCCAAATTGTGGGCCGCCCATTCCATTAGTTGGAGTACCCGAAAGTCAACTGTGGAATATAGACCTACCTGTTGGCTGGCATGTTGCGTCTACTGTGCATACGACGCTTGCTGAGAGTAAGCTTTAGACTTACTTATTGCGGACGCATAAGCCTTGTTGCTGTTGCATGGCGAGGTGTTGCTACGATGTATTTCCTGTTGTGCATTTTTTATCGCTGTATTTGCCACTGACGAAGGTATTGGAGTTAGCGGGCCGGCTGTTGGTGTCGAGAAGCTTGTAAGAGGGTTACTGTTGCGGTGCGCCCGACTGCCGTTGAGTAATGGAGTGCGGTCACGACAGTGTGTTCGAACATTGTTGTTGACTTTATCTAAAAGGGTGTTGGTTTAGCAACGTGGAGGTTGTAACTCTTGCTGCTAAGTTCAAAAGGGTATTGCTGTGAGTTCGGAAGGTCGGAAGAGAGTCAGAAACAGACGGGTTGACTTCAGTTGGCCAAAGTTGCTGCACGCTCGGCCGCCATTGCGGGGCCCTCAGGCGTATCCAGATATCAAGGCCCTCTCTTGAGAGTTGAGTCTGTCCCCCTGTATATATCTCGAGAGTCTGAGACCCCTCCTTCTGCCGTTCTTAATCTAAGTCTAGTCTGTTGGTTCTGAGAGGAAGGCGGTAGGCGGGATTGCAACCCGTAGGACCGCAGCAAGACTCTGTGGGGAAGTCCACCCACCGATTGCGGGAGCGCTGCCGGAACCTAGGCGAGGTTCTGGAGGCAGGGAACCATCAGGTATATTTTTTTCTGTCTGTATGACCCCACTATACCCCTATTTGACTATTTCCTCTTAGTTTGATTGACTGTATGCACGTGTTCCCTTATGATTTTGCTTTCTTTCAGGATTTAATCAGACTAAATGGAAGGAATATATGTGACAAGCCTAAGTTTCTATTTATTTTGACTGAAAGCAAACTAAGGGATGAACTGGGCGAAGGTGGGAGGAAGATAGATTGCATGTGTTTGACCGGGTCGACCAAGGACTGGGCATTGTTTCTAAATTGAATGGCCCAGGGCTATGTTTATTTGGCTGTTTTCTGAAGAACCAGACATTGTTTCTAAGTTGAATGATCTGGTTGGTGTGTTTATTTCTAAGGGTTTGTCTGGCTGATCTCTGGGACCAAGCATTGTTTCTAAGTGAATGGTTTGGTCTGTCTGTTTCTTCTGAGGTTTCTGGCTGAAGTTGGACTAAGGAATCCAACTTCATGCTTTGAATGATTTGAGGATAGGTTGAACATTGTTTCTAAGTTGAATGGTTCAGTCTTTTGTTTAATTTTGAGAGAGGATTTCTGGTCTAAGGCTAAACATTGTTTCTAAGTTGAATGGTTTAGCCTAAAAACCACGCACATAAGTATAAACTGAGTATAAACAGGAAATATTTTATCTATACTTGCATGAGAATTGGCAATTGGACATCGTTTCTAAGCTGAATGGTCAAAGACTAAGCCATATCATTGAGAAGAGAAAGGGAAAAAACTAAGTATAATTGGAAATAATATGGGCAAACTGAGCATTGTTTCTAAGCTGAATGGCTCAGTCCCCTGCCCATATTTTCGCTTCTTTTGAAAACAAAGTAAGAAATTATTAAACTTTGGTTATTAAACAGTTCAGGGCGACGAGACATTGTTTCTAAGCTAAATGGTCTAGTCATATGCCCTAAGAAGAGAAAAGTAGTTGTGCAACCTGTTCGTGTATATCCTAAAGGCATGCTAGACATTGTTTCTAAGTTGAATGGTCTAGCACTACGCCATATGTAAGTTGGGTATAAGAGTTAAATCATCTGAAAGATTCATGAACTATCTATGAGAATTTTGACTTGGGGATGGTGAGAGTACCTACTCCTTGTGGTTTGGCCTTGCATGTGACTGAGTGAGATTACTAGTGGGTTTGAGTTTCAGTTTGATAGGTAGTTGCTTTAGCTGCTCGCCACGTGCTAGAGCGATAGGAGTTAGTTTCAATTCATGCATTTTTTGAGCTAGGCTTATTTTTACTTAGGTCAATTATTGCATTTTCTGGGATCTTTTATTATACTTGGTCTTGTATAAGTCTTGGTAAGCCACTTTCTTTACGGGAAGCGCTGCCGAAATTTCTACAAAACCAATGAGTTTGTCAGATCTTGTCTTTTTAAAGTTCAACTTATCTGACTTTTATATATGACTTAGTAAAACTTTGGAGAGTCTTCTTTTCTAACGGGAGTGCTGCCCAAATTTTTGCTACTTCAGGGAGTTGGACAAAAATTGGACTTTGAGAAGTCAAAGTCACTTTATATTCTGAACTTAGTTTTGTATAAATCTTGGATTAACACTTTTTTAAAGGGAGCGCTGCCAAAATTTCTACAAATCTAATGAGTTAGTTTAAATTTGTCTTAGTTGAATTCAGGTCTTGTTTCTGAGTTTATATCTGACTTAGTAAAAATATGGAAAGACCTCTTTTCTAAAGGAAGTGTTCCCTAAATTTTTACTGATTCAGGGAGTTAGACAAAGTTTAACTTTCCAGGATTAAATATTATTTTTGTTTTCATATCTGAGCTAATATAAATTTCGAGAAGACACTTTTGACTAAAGGAGTTAGACTATATTTTGACAGTTGGCAATGATGGTAATCCACCCTGAATAGGGGAGGTACTGCCATAGGTCTACATTGCGTTGGGTACTGACTTAGAGGTAGGCCTAGGCTTAGCTTCTAGTAGAACCTTGGGTGAGAATGTGCTATGGAGCTTTATTATCCATACACTTATGAGTTTAACTTGGGTATTGGTCTGTCTTGTGTTACAGGTCCTCTTGACGTTTGATTCAGGATTGAGACTAGATTCAGGTTGATCCTACGAGGGATCATCTTCTGTTATCACTAATAACAGGTCGGTTGCGGATTCGTCGGTTTACGACTCAACTCCAATTCACTCTTACCACTCAACCTAAAGGCTTTAGCCATGTGGTTTGAATTGTTTTGTTGTGCTTTCGCCCGGACTTTATTTGAATGACCATTTAAGAAAAGTACAGAGTATTTTATTTTGAGGAGTTGCACAAGAGTGAGGCTTGCATGACTAAAGCGAGGGGTGTGAGTGTAGAGAATGGTTGAAGTTGACCCAATGTAGTGTATGGACTTTTGGTTGAATCTTTGATGTGATTGCAAGTATGTTTGGTGGTTCGGACTTTGGATTTGACTGTCTGCGATCATATGCATATATATGGCTGAGGGGAGTCTCACTGTGATTGTGAGAAGTGATCGTCACATAATTATAACCCTCTCTATATATGTAAATACATATGTCTTGAGAGTTTCGCGCGACCTACTGTGACCGCACGTAAGGGTTAAACAAATTATGTTTTTGAGAAAGCAGGGAGATCCCCTGTTATCCGAAGTAACAGAAGCAGAAGATGAGGAGAGTAGGGGGACGGAGGAAGTTTTTTTTTTTTTTTTTTAACCTGCCGCGTCGCACGCAACCTGCCAAATGATGGACAAGATGGCGGCGGCGGCAGGGCGGTATGGTGTGGTGGCGGGGTATGGCGGCAGGCGGTGGCGGCGGTCGTACAAGAAGAAGAAGAAGAAGAAGAAGATGGCGGCGGCGGAAGGGTGGTATGGTATGGTGGCGGGGTATGGCGGCGGGCTGTGGCGG
>BFEA01000005.1:6536241-6547811 GCA_003427395.1 Chara braunii | reverse complement strand
AAACATTGCACCATTTGCACTGATATACAAAAAAAATTACTCACAACTTCGCAAGACACAAGTTGAAAACATTCGCGTGACTGCATGCAGAACTATTGTGAACTTGGTTGTTTGTGGATTTTCAATTTTTCACCAACACTCACACGCAGACAATCTCACGCATGCCCATTCATGCCGCACAAACTTAAGAAGGAGGGGAGAGGAGACAAAGTACACAATGCACACAAACAAAGTAAGCAGCGGAAAGTTTCGGAAACCACTATGCACAGGTGTGGAGATAACACAGGGTGCTTGAACCATGTTTCTCACTATTTGACAATACTCCCAAGAGTCCCAAC
This sequence comes from Chara braunii, assembly GCA_003427395.1. Classification (NCBI taxonomy): domain Eukaryota; kingdom Viridiplantae; phylum Streptophyta; class Charophyceae; order Charales; family Characeae; genus Chara; species Chara braunii. Next base: position 6,547,473 of record BFEA01000005.1, on the reverse strand, counting down.
AACTGATCACAATAAGATACCCGCGAGGGTAACAAAAAAACAGTACAACATTGAGCCGATGTGAACCAATATCGCTATGGCCTTCGGCAGCCCGGCTATAGGCTCTCGTGCTATGGGCCTAGGCCACAGGGCCTCCCGTCCTAGTGATAGCCCGGGCCTGCTTTTCGAACAGCGCAGGTCCTCTGTCTCTCTCTCTCTCTCTGTAGTAAAAGAAAAATAAAATTGAAAGGTGTGATCACTGTTGGAACATATTTACAGATGTCTGATAATTCTCTCTCTCTCTCTCTCTCTCTCTCTCTCTCTCTCTCTCTCTCTCTCTCTCTCTCTCTCTCTCTCTCTCTCTCCCTAAGTCTCCGTCTCTTCGCGACCGATTGATGAACCATGTGTCGCTTGAAGTGTGGCCTCCATTTTGCGCAGCAGCCGCTGCGCCTGAGCTCGCCGATCAATGGGGGCAGGAATCGCCGCAGATGGTGTGCCCTGCAGCCGCTGCCCATCTGGCCCGAGTCGTGTCCTCCGTCTCACTCGTTGCCCTCCTCCATCATCTCCGTCCGCCGCCCGTGTCGTGTCTCTTCTCACCTACCACTGCATCCCCTGCACCCTCCTTGCCGACGCCGTCCGCCGTCATTGCAGCCCTCCCTCCAACATCCAATGCATCGCCGTCGGGTGCAATCTCTCCGTCCTCGAGATGCACAAGGCCGGATCGCCTAAGATGGGAATGCATATGCGGCGATGAACGTAACGCCTTCCTTGTCGAGGCCTTCTTCCTCGCCCGAGAAATACTCGCCTTCGCAGCCCTCGTAGCCTGCACATCAGATGTCTTCATCGACAAAGCACTCCCATGTCGGGCCTCGTACTCTGTCATGACGGTGTGGCGAGCACCATTGACAATCCCAATGGATCATGTCCCCATAGACGGTGATGATGGCTTGCCCACAATCCGGACTCCTTGCTCATCCAACCCCCCACTAGTGGTCCCGCTGGTATAGAATGCCACTGTCGGCAAAAGAGTGGCTTTGTCACGCCATGCTGTCGCCGATGACGCCACCACAGGCTGTTTTGTCGCGTCGGTGATGTCTGTGGCGGGGACGCCCACAACTGCGCCGACAGCCGCGTTGATGGGCTGATGCTCTGAGTGTGACAGTGGACGTGGAGGTCTTGCTGCTCTTTCGATTGCACCGAGTGCAGCAAAGCCACCATCCTCCGCGCCATGGAACGAATCAGACAAATTACGTTGTGCAATGCTGCGGTGACTGTCACAGAGGTGTCGTGCCGTCGTCTCAGCCTTACCAAGGTCTACCTCGTGAGGTCTACCAACACGAAAAACAGTGGGCGTGGCAGACGCCTTTGGGCACACCGTAATCGCATCGTCTCCAAACTCATCAAACGCGTCTGGCCCTCGCTCTATAGCGACAGGCTGATGTGGGTTGGGCAGTGACACGTGGGGTAGACCAAGAGATATCAAAGTCAACAAGTCCGGGAGATAGACGAGTGCCGAGTTCATGGCCGATAACTCGCCGGTACCCGGAAGACTGCCGGTGGGGCATGCGAGACCGACATGGCCTGCGGCGCTCTTCTCATGTGCGGGTGTGTGTGAGACCTCCCCTTCAGGGAGATCAGCGCCTGGACACACAACAACAGTCCCCTCCATCAATGCAGGAGGTGACCGCAATACGGTGTCGTCTGCATTGGGTCCATGTGTGTCCGATTGCTGCATAGCAACCACCTCCCGGTGTACGTCGGACTGAACTCCATGCCCGCTGCGAGGTGGGAGCATACTTTCCTGCTCCGCCACTATCGGTGGTCATCACACGTATGAGACTGACGGTCCGCCAGCAGACGTGAGTGGATGCAATGCAGCAGCAGAACCCTCGTCCTGCATTACCGGGAGATCACCGTTGTCTCCCTTGTTTCTCGGGATGGGGCATCAATGATCCGTGACCCTGTTGCGATTCCGGGATTGCTGCAGAGGACCCTGTCGGAGCTGTTGTGTGCATAGTCTGAGTATCATTTCGCGCATGACCGCTCCCATCATCCTGCTCGATCCGCTCCTCGTTGGCGTCATCGTTGAAAGAGTCCTCAAGAACTGAAATCTGCTCAATTGCAGAATTTGCAGGGACTCGTGGTTGTGGAACGCCTGAAACCCCACCGTGACGTTTGCGCACACGTGAAGAGATAGGGTCTCCATCCCTTGGTCCACGTTTCAAGCGCTTTAGGGCGCTGCCCTGAATAAGTCATGGATCGTCATCATCCACTCCATCTCCAACGTCATCTGAGACTGCACGGTGCTCTCCTCCTGCCCCGTCGCCGCACATGGTGTCACCATCCCCTTGTCTCGATCCCCCTGCACCGCTTCGTGCATCAGCGTCACCCTCATCGCGATAATGTCCCGCTGCCTCATCAGGACGTTACCGTCCACCTCCACAACCCGGTTCGGGAATATTAACCCGGCCCCCTTTCGATGTGCGGCGCGCAGTGCGCCCTTGATACAAGGTTTCCANACCCCACGGCGTTGTTAGCGCACCCATAGACCCCTTTCCCCCTAACCCCCGTTGCATTGCCGCTCATGGCGGTTCACCCGTCTTCAAGAAAGAAAGGAAAAAAAAAAAAAAAAAAACAGACCCTATGACATGAGTCGGAGTCCATGACCGTTTACGTGAGTCGCACTTACCTCAATGCACAGGGTGAAGTGGCTCACAAATCCAGACCGGACCGCTGCAAAGCTCCGGCTTGCATAAGCAATGGGACGCCTTGATGCCTCCATTGCCCTCAGCCCCACACTCTTTTCTAAGTTTGTGGGCAACCAGTCCATGCACAACGGCTGACAGAATATTATGGGACACACAACACATGTCATGCACCATGCTGTGCTGTGTGCCTTCAAAGGACAAAAAAACAATATGCGACAGTTTGTTCTTTGCATCTGTTTTTTTCTTTTTTTTTTTTCCTCACATTTCAGAATTTCTTTCACTTTTTTAATTTTTTTTTCTTCGCGAGGTGCACATGTGCGTCGAGCAGCCCATGCCGTGTTATGTGTCTGCCTGCATTTTGTCAATGGGGTGGTGGACGAGGGCCAGCAATGCCAGCATGTTCATCGGGCCCTCAGGGACAGTACTCCCCTGTGGGCCTGTGGCCGTGAATCAGTCTGAGTCCAGGGCCTGTACGACCAATTCCAAACTGTGACACAGAGTCACAGTGGGCCGCACCCCGACCCTGGCACCCGCACGGCGGTCCCGCGCCGTGGTGCGGGGCTTGCACCCGCGGCCGCCGCGGTCGGGGTCCCCCGCCGCCGGTCCGGGGTCGCGGGTGCAGGGTCCACATGCGGGGTTACCTGCTGCGGGGCGGGGTTGCGGGGGTGGGCACCAGTGGTCGGGGGTCTGTGGGCGGGGGTCGGGCTGTGGGGCCGCGGGGTTGTGGTGCAGACAAGCGGGGGTTGTGCCGCGGGGTCACGAGCGGTGGCCGCGTTCCGGGGTCGGGGGTTGTCCTGTGGCTGTCTCTTATACACATCTAGATGTGTATAAGAGACAGCCCTCCTACTCGTCGCGGCGTCAGAATCGCCGCGACGGCCGAGCATAGGTCACGCGCTTCTGTCAACGTCTCCGCGTGTTGAGCAGGGTCGTGGCCAATCTCCTCCATCACCGTGATCATCGCCTCTGACGCCATCGTCATCGTCTACGTCCGGGTGGCGATCGCCGACATCGTTGTCGTCGTCCTGTGCAGGCGCGCCAGTCCCGAAGAAATCCTCACAGTCACTGAACGAGCTCTCATACAAGAAGTCTCCCTCGTCCCATCGCTGTCGAGGCTTGCGTACAAGCTCGTCCGCCGTCATTCGACGACCCGCGATAGTCCTCCTCCCACCAGGACCTTCACGCCCGCCTCGCCCACGACCTCCCCAATGACCACCTCCGCGACCCCCGCCAGAACGCCTCCTCCTGTCAGACTCCCACAATCGACGAGTGGCTCCCATGCGGGACACGGCGCGCATCCTCTCTCTCGCCTGCATCAACTCCTCCTTCATCACCGTTGCACGGGCTCCTCGGCGTGAGACAAGCTGCTGGTCGGTGGGCACCTCGTCCTCCACCTGCTACAATAGTGCACCAAGCTCCCATACGGATGTGGCCTGTCATTGGGAGCATCATCCGACATAGCATGCCTGTCAAGAAGCCGAAGGTTCCAGTGGCATTACATGAGCTTCTCGGCCCGTGTCACCTCCAACCTGTTACGGGATTTGGAGTGGACGAAGCTCCAGCGCGACCAAGCTCTCTCGCAAGGCGATGTAGTCGCCCATACACGTAGTATCCTGCCGGCGAAGAAGGCCGTGCGTGGGAACCTCTTCTTCTTCGACTCCCAGAAACTGGCTGGATGGGGATAGCTCCGCGCCCTCCGATCCATGGCCACGTCGTCGAATGGCGGCTCCCTAGCATGAAACTTGTCAACGGCAGTCAGGACCTCGTTGTGCTGGGCCAAGCCCTCCGGGTACCTGAATTGAACCAGAGCAACTTTCAAACCCTGCTGAATCTCATCGTCGTCTGGCATCGTGCGCTCTCGAAACTTGGGATCCAACATCATGGCAGCAACATGAGCCGGCGACTTGAACATGGTGCGGCGCCTGTCAAAGACTTCGAGCACTAGTCCTCCTCCTCCTTGTCAAAAGCAACACATGCAGACAGACAGCGCACGATCATCTCGTCGTACCGACACAAAATCTTGCCAATCTGCCTCGTGTTGCTGTCCAACATCTGCAACATGTCCATGATGGGATCCAACAACTTGCACACCGCTTTCATATCCTCCCACCACCGAGGACAACCGACACATGCTTTGACCTCCGCGGCGTCGTCTCAAATCCTCTTCGTTGACCAAACAGTGTCCTTCCATCGATCATCACTGACCACCTGCATAAGATGCGCTTGCAGCTGAAAAAGTCGTCGCATCATAATGACGTGCGTGTCGAAGCGAGTCTCGGCGGGAAGCAACAGTGCCATCGTCGTGAAAGCTTGCAAAACCTCGTGAGCATGACTATGGCGCTTGAAAAACTTTGTGACCACCCGTGCTTGAGCAATGCGAGTCGCCACCCACTCAATGCCCCCGATGTCCTTAAGAATGAGGTCCATGACGTGCGCCACACAAGAAATCCAGAAGATGTGTTTCACACTCTCATCCTTCTGGAACACCTCCATCGCACAAACGTTTGAACTGGCCGAGTCTGTGACGAAAGTGATAATGTCTGCGAACTTGATGTCAAGGGACTTCAACCTTCGCAGCCAAGCATGCGCCATAGCAGTGACATCCTTCTTTCCTCACATAACATCTGTCGCGTCGTATGTGGCGCCCCGTGTGGTCCCAACAAGATAGTTGCACAACGTTTGGCCCCGAATGTTGGTCAAACCGTCTGTCATGATCGTGCAACCGTAGGTAGCCGAAGTAGCGAGGACATGTTTCACACACTTTTGGACTTCCGCATCAAACTCATCCAAAAGTGTGGTACGGATCATGTGATACGTTGGGGGTTTTGGGGTGGGCACTCTGGGAACCCTAGGCGGGATGACAACTGTCAATATGCGTTTGAAGCTCTCAAGCTTCACGCAGTTGAACGACATGCCGCTCTCAACAATGAATCGCATGATCTGCAGGTGCCATGCGTGCTCTAGTGGGTCGTTGTAATACGAGGTCACCGCCTGCTACCTGAAACTGCCCCTCACTCGTGCACTGGCGTTGTAGACTATCGAATCCCACACCCCGCCGCCGACCGCAGGTGATGCGGTGGGGCCTGGACTCGGAGCCGCAATATTGCGCAAATTTTGTAAAGGATCCAATGTCCCAAAAACACCGTGCTGCGAGGTCGGGGCGTTCACTGATGCAGGCATGGGTGACGAATCCGAAACCTGAACGGGCCCGTCGAGCGGGACTGTGCCCGCCCCCTCAGGGACCGTTGCAGCGGCCTCTCCAATAGGGGACGAAATTAAGTCAAGTGCAGGTCCTTGTCTTTGCGAAGGAGGGGGCGGTAACCACGGATAAGCAGCGAATTGATGCCCCGTTGCGGGTGGTCCTGCCACGGGCGGACCTGCGGCTGCGCGTGAAACTCTTGCAACCATGTCCGTGTTCTCAGTGAACAACGGGGCGAGGCCGACTGATGTGTCTGCTTCCTTCCCCCACCCACGACCCTCAACAAAAGCACGAGTTCCTGACTCGTCAAACAACACAGGTCCCCTGACACCCGAAACTGGCACGGGGCCCTGCGCATCAGGCTGCGTTGCCACCGATGGAGTGACACGTGCGTCACATAGGCACCCACCGGAAACCGTGCCAGCAACGGGTGCAGGAATCATCAGACGAAGCGGTGCAGGTGAGACTGCCGCCGGGCAACGGGGGAGGGGCGCACGTGGAATACGTGGAGATGGTGCCGCCTGCGAGGGGGCGGCGGTCGACGGGGGAAGTGGAACAGCGTCCTCGGGAAAACGAATCGGTGGCCATTGAAAAGAGGGATGACCTGGAGGGAGAAACTGTAAGGCTTGCACGACAGAACCCAATTGTGCAGGACACTTCGACATATCCTTTGACCAAATTGCGTGCCACACCGTCGGAGTCGCCACGCTTATAGCGGTTCACCCGTCATTAAGAAAAAAAAAAAAAAAAAAAAAAAACCACAGCCGACGGCGGGCCGTCGTCACCGCATTTCCAATTTTTTACAACCAACACCCTTAGGTCCCTTACTCACCCAATCATCGGCACCCATACACCCCTTTCCCCCTGACCCCCCCTCGCATTGCCGCTCCTGGCGGTTCACTCGTCATTAAGAAAGAAATAAGAAACAAAAAAGAAAAACACCCCAGGGAGGGCCGTCGTTGCCGCACCCACAGACCCCTCTCCCCCYAATGSCMCWRASYYCYYTMMCCCYCCYYGCAYTGCCGWWKYTGCYSCTCAYGGCGSTTCAACCGTCTTTAARARAAAAAAAAAAAAAAAAAAAAAAAAAAAAAAAACCACGAYGRGCCGTCGTCACCRCATTTCCAATTWTTKACAACCAACACCYTTAGGTCCCTTACTCGCCCAACCCTCAGCACCCATACACCCTTTTCCCCCAAACCCACTTTTGCATTGCTGCTCATGGCGGTTCACCCGTCATTAAGAAAGAAAGAAGGAAAAAAAAAGAACACACCCCATGGCGGGCCGTCGTTGCCGCACCCTTAGACCCCTTTCCCCCCAACCTCCTTTGCATTGTCGCTCATGGCGGTTCACCCATCCTTAAGAAAGAAAAGGAAAAAAGAAAAAAAAGACCCCACGGCGGGCCGTCGTCACCGCATTTTCAATTTTTTACAAGGAACACCCTTAGTCACCCGACCCCCCGGCACCCATATACCCCTTTCCCCCGAACCACCCCTTCCATTGCCGCTCATGACGGTTCACCCATCTTTAAGAAAGAAACAAAAAAAAAAAAAAAGACCCCACGGCGTTGTTAGCGCACCCATAGACCCCTTTCCCCCTAACCCCCGTTGCATTGCCGCTCATGGCGGTTCACCCGTCTTCAAGAAAGAAAGGAGAAAACACACACACACATACACACGCACACACACACACGCACACACACACACGCACACACACCAAAGCCTGTCTCTTATACACATCTAGATGTGTATAAGAGACAGATATACCCCTTTCCCCCGAACCACCCCTTCCATTGCCGCTCATGACGGTTCACCCATCTTTAAGAAAGAAACAAAAAAAAAAAAAAAGACCCCACGGCGTTGTTAGCGCACCCATAGACCCCTTTCCCCCTAACCCCCGTTGCATTGCCGCTCATCTGTCTCTTATACACATCTAGATGTGTATAAGAGACAGGTCATCACCGCATTTTCAATTTTTTACAAGGAACACCCTTAGTCACCCGACCCCCCGGCACCCATATACCCCTTTCCCCCGAACCACCCCTTCCATTGCCGCTCATGACGGTTCACCCATCTTTAAGAAAGAAACAAAAAAAAAAAAAAAAACCCCACGGCGTTGTTAGCGCACCCATAGACCCCTGTCTCTTATACACATCTAGATGTGTATAAGAGACAGGCGGTCGGGGGTCTGTGGGCGGGGGTCGGGCTGTGGGGCCGCGGGGTTGTGGTGCAGACAAGCGGGGGTTGTGCCGCGGGGTCACGAGCGGTGGCCGCGTTCCGGGGTCGGGGGTTGTCCTGTGGGGGTTGGGGGTCGCGGCGCGGGGGTGCGGGGTTGCTGGCGGGGTCGGTGATGCGGCTGCGGGGTTGCAGTGTCGGGGTTGCGGTGCCGGGGTTGCGGTGCCAGGGTGGCATTACTGGCGGGGTTGCGAGGCGGGGTACCCGGGGCTGGGCGGTGGTGGGGGTCATTCCACGGGGGCGGGGGTGGATGGTCCATTGCCTTGATCTCCGGTGGCTCTACTTAAAACCGCTTATGCCACGCCACCTTTAGATCATCCCAACTGATCTTGGTATGCAAGTCGGCAGCCACCAGTCCGTACTTGGACAATAGATTGTTCAACCATGCTTGGCACGCGCCCCCCGACCGGGAGTATAAATACGTATGGTGTTTGTGTTCTTTGACGTAGTGTAACTGCAACGTGAGCTTGAACTTGCGGAACCATGGAATTGGGTCTGTCTTCGTCGAGTCGCAGAAGATCTCCTGCCCATCGAACTTTGGAGTTGTCTCGCGCGGTTCCGAGCTCGAGTGGTTGGCGACAGTACAGATCCGCTGCTCCAACTGTTGCGTTGCGGTTTGCTATAACTGCACGCCATCCTTGAGGGAGCTGACGTCAATCTCCAATGCCTCGAGGCAATCGGAGGTGTTGGAAGAACTGGCATTGGGGGCGGCAACGGGTCGCTGCTCCAGCTGCCGGAGGCGGCTGTGGACTTGAGCCAACGCGTCGTCGAGGCTGTGGATGTCCTCCTGCTGTGTAATGCATGTTGCCAGGAGGTCCGTGAGATGGGAGAGGAGTAGAGCGATCTTGTTTCCACTCTCTTCCATCTTGCCATTCTTGGCCTCGGTCCGCCAATCCGCTGCCTCGTCGTGCTGGCGCTGCTGTTCGATTGCCAACAGACGTGCCTTCTCGGCGTCCTCTGCCTTTTGCTTTGCTGCGGCTGCTACTGCATCCGATGTTTGCTTAGCTTCGGTAATCAGAAGCAGCATCCGGGCCTGATAGGCCTCGTCCGTTTCCCCGAACTTCTGGTCCATGACGGCTGTTTGCGAGCGCAAAAGCATAGACCAGGCCGGGGGCCTGCTGACGTGGTACTCCCTGCTGCTGACGTGGCACTGCTGTCGGCCGACGCGGCCTGCTGACGTGTCCTGCTGACATGGTCCGTTGATGTGGTCTGCTGACGTGGCCTGCTGACGTGGTCTGCTGACGTGGCCTGCTGATGTGGCAACTCACCAATGCCGTCACAGGGGGTACCCGGAGACAGATAGAGAAGGTAASACCAGAGGGGGCAACAACATAGGTGGGGAGGGGTGGGTGGGATAAATCGCCCAGATAAGGAGCCACTAATCAAAAAGAAAAGTTTGAACTTCGCAAAAAAAATTCGAGAAAAAGAAAAAAATACTCGTTTGCAAGTTCAGTAGGCCTCCCTATTCCCCCTGAAGTGCGAAATTACCCGGAGGAAAATTTTCGAACGTTCAGACTGCAAATGATTGTCCGATGAGAATTCCGAAAAAAAATAAAATACAGCAAATATTCGGAATTACTCAGATGAGAGTAGGCGCAGTTGGAGAATGATAACTGCAAGAGGGATTCCCGTACCATTTTTTTTAAAAACGAATTTCGGGAAAAAAATATTCCGGATTTCTAAATAATGGGAAATTGCAAAAGGAAATCGAAATTTTCGAAATAAAGATATTCCGGATTTTCCAACAACGAAGTTTCGAATTTTCAGAAGGAAAACGAAAACAGAAATTTCAGATGTTGTGCTATTGCGATTTTCCACAGCAGAAATAGCAAGAAACAAAATCCAAGAAAAAGAAAAAGAAAAAAAAAATCGATTTTCGGCAGTGAGGTCAAAATCGTGATTTTGGGAGCTAACTAGTGTGCTCTAATCAATCAATCAAGACTAATCAGCTACGTAGTCCCCGCACACGTGTCAGATCAGGTTGTCCTGATTCACGTGTGGTGTTCCGATACCAACTGTTACATGCCCAGTTGGGCGATGTACATATAAAACCCGAGGATCCGCAATGTGATGAAAAGGACTGAATGGACAATGCAGTGCAAGTAGAATCTCAACAAACAATGTACATTCTGATACATACAAACATGGCGCTTTATAGCGCAGGGAAGACTTAGATACAATCCTGACCTGACCGAAACTGACCTCTATCATGTAGTGCAAGATAGCGTAGCAGAATGCTAGAATACCAATGACTAGCCCAATCAATGTTGCAACGCAGACCCAACATACATCATTCTCATCACAAAGTCTGAAGGGAGCCTGGCGCTATACACAGGAGGAAGGCGCCAGGTCCAGATCATGCACAGACGAAGAGGAGGGAAACAGACGAAGAGGAGGGAAACAGACGAAGAGGAGGGAAACAGACGAAGAAGAGGAGGGGGGAGATGGGAAAGTCGTCAACACCAAGTCTTCGTTACAAGTCCCAAATAATCTATCGTCAAAATGTCTGAAGTACTGTGTTTCGTTCTGATCAACTCTATGCTTGCCGGTAATAAGTAACCGGACTGGAGACCCCCAGAATAGAAGGGGCGAGTGTGTGTGTGTTTAAAAAAAAAAAAAAAAAAGTTTGAAGTCCAATGTCGAGTCTGGATCCAAATGTCACCAAGCTCTCTCTCTCTCTCTCTCTCTCTCTCTCTCTCTCTCTCTCTCTCTCTCTCGTAGTCTGCTGATGCAGTAAACTCAGGTAGCGAGAGGTTGAGATGGAGATGATGGACTGAGAAGAGGAAGAAGAAGAACTCTCTCTCTCTCATATGCCAGGTATTAACCTGTGAAGGTGGCGCTGTGCTGCAGGTACCTCGAAGGTGAAGCTGGAGCGATGGCGCTGCAGGTAAGTCCCTCTGGCCTCCGCCCAATCTCTCTCTCTATAGTACTACTCTAGCTGCTATGGCGCCCAGCGCTGAAGACTACAGCTAACGCTACTAGCGCCCAGCGCTGAAGACTAACGCTACTACTACTCCTACAGCGCTCCTCCAGAGTGCTGCTGCCGAATCCTGAAGACTACCTCCTGCCTCCTGAACTGCACGTGAAGTGCCTGGGAAGTACCTAGGAACTACCTGCC
>BFEA01000005.1:6517812-6535714 GCA_003427395.1 Chara braunii | reverse complement strand
AGAGAGAGAGAGAGAGAGAGAGAGAGAGAGAGAGAGAGAGAGAGAGAGAGAGAGAGAGAGAGAGAGAGAGAGAGAGGCAGAGACAGAGACAGAGACAGAGACAGAGGATGCCTCGGCTCCCTGCTCTGCACCTACGAGTGAAAGAGAGATTGGGCTCTAGGACAATGAGATCTTCCTGAAGAAGCCAAGTGGCAACTACAATGATCCTACTTGATTTCATCTGCCAGTTTGTTCCCTGGATTTCCACAGGCTATTGTAGAACTAAGCATCTGGCGCCTGAATAGGTGAAGAGGTCTATCTGGTCTGGCGCCTGAATAGGTGAAGAGGTCTATGTGCTCTATCCGAAGATTCCGAACTGGCTACATGAAAAGTTTTGAACTTTTGTCTCTGTTGAATATCGGTTGTTCTGAGGGACGCTGGACCCGGTTTCCGGCAGGTGCAGCTCCCCACGAAGAGATTGGCGCCATCGAACTAAAAAAAAAAAAAAAGCCATTGCTTTCTTTGCAATTTGTACAACATGCTTCTGTTCCGGATGTTTTATGAATTTGTTTGAAAATAAAAAATCTGATAAAATCAGTAAACAGAAGATAGCATAACCTAATGGAGAACCTCCTAAGAGAAGAACCGGACAAGCGCAGAAGGGTAATGATCACACCAAGCAGACGAGAGCCGGACCTGAGGGTAGTGTCTTGGAACATCAACGGAATGGTGCCGACCCTGGAAAACCAGGACAAATGCCATAATGTCCGTAATATTCTGACTGGTTTGGTAAGAACCCCCCAGACTGCTTCTGCATACAGGAAACACATCTGACAGACTCGCTGGAGCACCAGCACACTCAGAGCTGCATCCTCAAGCAACTCCGGTGGGTCAAGACAAGTTTTTGGGCAACAGCAGGACGGCCTCATTCAGCCAAGGTAACAATCCTGCAGAATAAGCGGTCTCAAGCGGCAAACAAAATAGTGCTTCAAGAGGTTAGGACGGATGAGGGCGAAGGGCGATGGGTGAAACTCAACTTTGTTTACCAAGAAGAGCAGTTCTTGCTGTTCTCAGTTTATTGTCCTAATGCAGGACAGCACCGGTCCACCACGATAGACACGGTACAGGCCCACATCAAACGGGCGAGACACCTCATATTAGCCAGGGACTGGAATGCCGCCTTGGAACTGCTTAAAAATAGAATGTCAGGGGATGGTTAGGGGTAGGAACGGTTGGGGATGAAGCCCTCCCCAATCTCATGACAACTTGGGACCTCATCAACCCATATACGCTGCAACGGCCAGATGAAAAACGGTTCACCTTCTACAAAAAGAACCGCAGCCAGCACATCTCCACTTCCAGGATAGATTACTTCCTAATATCTCAAGATATGATAGGAACACTACACTCGGCCACAATAGGGGACCTGCGATACTACACAAACCTATCTTCCTCAACCTCACCACTGACAAACAGATCCAGAGAGGTAGAAGCTTTTACAAGGTGAATAACTTGTGGCAACTCCTGAACTGAGGCAGGCCTTACTACAAGTGTGCCTGGCACACAATCCAACAACACAGGCATTTACAGATTTAATTGAGGCTCTGTCAGGAGCGACAGCAACAGTATCCAGACGGTAAGCAGCCGAACACTCAGTACAGGAGGTAGAACTACCGTGAGCACTGCGTATAGCAGAGAGGAACCGAATCAGTAACCCAGGAGTGGAGCTGTATGAGAAGGTAATGGAGGCAGCCAGGGAAGAATTTGGAGACTGGGCGAGTTGGAGGACACGGGGACTGCAGTTGCGAGCATGGGTGAAGGAATGGGTGGAGGGAGAAAGAATGACAAAATATATTTTTCAAAAGATTAAAAGAAAAGGGCGAAATGCAGCGATCGAACAGCTGGAGGGCCCACAAGGAGTGGCATCAGACCCAGAGGAGGTGGTAGCGGTGACTCTCAATTTCTACAGCAAATTATACACGTCGACAGAAAGAGAGTACCCAGCGCACCAACTCAAGGAAGTAAGAACAAAGTTCTTGGCATACCTCGACTGCAAGGTGGAGAGGGAACAGGCGAAATGCTGGACGCCCCTCTCTCCCAGAAGGAGCTGAAGGAAGCCCTCCAATCCATGGCCCCCAACAAGACGCCAGGCAGAGACGGCTTCACAATGGAATTTTGGCTAGAGTACTGGCCCATTCTGGGAGGAAAGCACGAAAACTACCTGAACCAAGCATGGCAAGAGGAGGGGCTCAGGCCAGACCTGGCAATAGGTATTGTGACGCTTCTATACAAAAAGGGCCACCCCAAGGACATCAAGAATTACCGGCCGATTACTCATCGGACACTAACTCACAAGATAGTGGCCAAGGCTCTACCCAATCGATTGAGAAACCAGTGGATGCTTCCATCTTGACCAAACAGGATTCATCCCGGGACGCTTCATCCTGGATAACGTCATGACGCTGTCGGAGTCAGTCAAATACATCACAGACAAGAGGATTAACGCAGCCATACTCTTCTTCGGCTTCGAGAAGGCGTACAACCAAGTTAACTGGAGCTTTCTGCAACAATGTATGGCGAAGATGGGGGTAGGCCCCAACTTTCGCAAATGGATCCGGGTGCTGTACAACGACGTCGACAACCAGGTCCAATTTAATGGTCAGATGTTGAGGTCAGTTAGACACGGAGACCCGCTGGCAGCCCCCATCTTCCTATTCATCATGGAGGCAATTGCATCATTTGTAATAACCCATGTAGTAAGCCTCGCTGAAACCGAGACGCAGGCCGAAAAGGGGGAAAAAGACCCCAGTCAAGACTCAGGGCCTGGACGAGGCTCAGTTGACAAAGTCAACTGTCGGAAATTCCAACAGTCAAGGTCCAAAGGTACCTAGCCCAGGCCGCAGGTCAAACACACACACTTGTTTGTATGCAGGTACCCAGACAGCATCAGGTCCAAGGGAGAAGTCTGCAACTGAACAATCCGGGCCCTCAGCTGTGATTCAATCTGGACGACTGTGGGAAAATTACCCGAGGCCAGACAGCCTCGACATCTGTTACTTAAGGTTGACCTCGAGTAAGTCAAGCATTCAGTCTTGCTATGCTGTGGAGGCAGCAAGCCGGCGCTTCTTCAGTGTGCCATGCCATGCTGATGCGGCGCTGCCTCTGGTCTACGTGGCATGCTGATGTGGCGCTGCCTATGGTCTACGCGGCATGCTGATGTGGCGCTGCCTATGGTCTACGTGGCATGCTGATGTGGCGCTGCCTCTGGTCTACGTGACAAACTGATGTAGCGCTGCTACTGGTCTACATTAATGATGTGGCTACTGCCACCTGTTTCAATAGTTGACGTGGCATTGTCCACGCTGTCTACATGAGGTGACTGGCTGCAAGGAAGGAGGAAGATTGGGATCTATGGTTGAGGGAGAACGGGTACTCACCTGGTTTTGAAGTCGATACTGGAATCTGCAATGTCTTCTTGGTCTTCGTGAGATTGAGTACCATGTGGCACTTCCGTGTGTGATCAGGAATATACTTATTATCATTGTTGATGTGAAGAGGGGAGAAGCCCGAAGAAGGAGAGGGTCCAACAGGGATTATTGTGTGATTCTTCATCTTCTCCTTTGTCTGTTCCCCCTCCACTCCCTTCTATTGATGATAATGAGATACTGATTGATATATTTCTTCACGAATTCGAGATTGTGCTGCAGATACTGACTCTACAGGTATTTGACGACTTTTGAGTATCTGTCAGACTGGGTTCATTACAATTTGGTATCAGAGCCAACTTTTCCATCGTGATCTGTTGTCTGCTGTCAGATGCTGACGTGGCACCCAGGTAAGTGGGAGGTGTCGCATGTGCAAAATGAAACGTGTTTTTTAACGCGCGCGGTCATA
This sequence comes from Chara braunii, assembly GCA_003427395.1. NCBI lineage: Eukaryota > Viridiplantae > Streptophyta > Charophyceae > Charales > Characeae > Chara > Chara braunii. The sequence goes on along the minus strand of BFEA01000005.1, from coordinate 6,531,841 downwards.
CCGCAAGTCTAGACATTGCAGTAATGCACTTGTGAGCAGCCGTCCCTTGAAGATGATGACGTAGCTGCATTGAAGACACCGGCGAGAGCTTCGTTGGCAACAGGCTGACGTGGTGTCGATCCAGATAGATAAAGTGTGTGAATTGGACTGCTGACGTGGTATTTTGGCAGGGCATGGACTGACGTGGCACGTACCTGTGTCGTGAGTACCTGCTGATGTGGCATGCGAGTGCAGGCACACATTGTTGACGTGGCATCCCCCTTGTCCACCCTCCGGGTTCTTGATGTGCTGACGTGGTAGACTCCATTGAGTTGCTGTGTTGGCATTCCAGGGGTGACACGTGGCCTGCGTGGCTGAGTGAGGTGTTGAGTGTGTGATGTGTTTGGTTGCTGCAGATAGTACATCCATAAGAGAGGAAGCTAATAATTGATTGTGTTGGAGTGTTGGTTTTACTCACATGTTGGTTGTTCTGTGGTGTCCTTGCATACTCACCTGTGTGTTGTTGTTTTGATCACACCGGTCGTGGCTGTGGTACCTGTACACATGTTGTAGAACGTCATCACATAGAAAGAACAGACAACGAAGTTAGACTTAGTAAAACATCTGTTTCTTTGTATTTGATTTGATTAATTTCTGCTGTAAAGTTGCGTGCGTCGTGGAATTTATTTTTGTTTTTAATTTTATTTATTGTGCGGCATCTGCACATTTGGCAAAATGAGTTCTCTCTGGAAATGTCTGCGTGCCTCTATTTTGACTCGGTTCATACTGCTTCTTTTCTTCCTCATTCCTCTTACCGTCTTTGCCGATGAGGAGGGAGTGGAATTGAAAACCCGTGGTCAGATTGATGCAAGGAGGCAGACTTTGGTCGGCCTTCTTCGCCAGCTTCTTGGTGAGCTACACAGTGCCAGTCAAGATGTTGAACGGCACGTTCACGGAAAGATCAATCTTCGTGATGCAGAAAGAGATCTGCAGGCCGTTGAGACTGCCGTTCAGATGATGGAAACAGGTACGAGGGTCGAAGACCTCATATTGATCCTTTATCAATATGTCGCCGAGAGCTTTGAAAAGATGGACCAGAAAAGAAATAAGAAAAGAAGGAAGAAAGGGAAGAAAGAAAGGAACTACAATTGTCTGTGGAAACAATGGAGGAAAACGTCAGACAACTAGATAATACATTAAGAGAAGAGAGAAGGAAGATTGAAGAATACCGGAGACTGAAAGAACAACAACAACAAGAAGAAAGAGTGATAAATGAATTGAGGCAAGTTTAATTACGAAGAAGCAGGTAGTGAGGTTGCATCTATTCTTCAGTCTATTATGGTCTACCCCGTTCATCTCGAGAAGAAGATTGATCGTAACGTCGCCGCTATGGAGACAATAATCAGAATGACGAAGGAAAAGAAAAGGTGGTGTGTGAGGAGGTGGCCAAGGGGGGAGAAGACAAGAAGGAACCCCAATATAAATTAATGAAGGATGCAATGAAATGAGTGACACCCGAGAAACCCGAAGGTTCTAAGAAAGAACCTGAGAGACGAGTTGAGAAGAAGGAATCACCCACCGAAAAGAAAGAAGAACCGGTGAAGGAAGCGGATAAACCAAAGAAGAAAGAAAAGGTTAAAATGAAACTGCCATTTACGTACAACAACAAGAAGGAAAAAAACTTCTTGTTGTGGATTGCGGAAATCCAGACCTACGTCTGAACAACATCCGTTGAGCCCGAGAGTCAGGTCGCTATCTCCACGTTGTGTTTGGGAGGAGTGGCTAAGGAGTGGATGCTGGCCGAAGCTAATGCTGTTGGCTTCGAGGATATTGGTAAGTGGGCAAAGACCCTGATGTTGAGACAGTTTCTCCAAAAGATAAAGGAGAGATTTCTCGACAAGACGGCGACTGATAAGGCCTTCGACGAACTCACCACCATCGGCCAGAAACGTTGGAGTTCAATGGATGCGTTGTTTCGTGAAGTTGATCGTCTTTTGCAGGTACCTGGGTTGAATTTGCAGGATAACCAGATCTTGTACATTTACTCACGAGCATTGCCCGAGCCCATTCGTGGACAGCTCGTGGCAGAGTCAAAGTCTGGTAAGTACAATTATCGACAGTTCCGTGATCTTGCTTTGCAAAGAGAGCAGATGACCACGCAAGTCAAAGGTACGTACGCTTCGGTAGTCAAATCAGGACCGGTTGGTGGGTACGGCAAGCGGATCCTTTGGCGGCAAAAGCGTCAAGACCATATGCTTGTGCTATTTGACGATGAGACCATAGAGAAGTTACCCCTCGACGAGTCTGAGGGAGGAGGAGGTAATGGCGGCAGCGAGTCCGGGAAGGGTGACGTCGCTGCCGTAATGGCCAACAGGGGAGGCCAAAGTCAGTGGAAGAAGAAGAAGACGCCACGCTCGTTTCCCGAGCATCCCGACATCGCATTCGGGAGACCCTGGGAAAAAATGAACATGACTTGGGGGGAGTGGCAATCCAAAATGGACAATCACCAGTGCCTCAAGTGCACCGTGGGGCACGCTATAGCCGGGTGCCCACTTATTCAAAACCCAAAAATGAGCAGCCAATAGGAGTAACATCTGCTCCTACTGAGTCGAAGGGTTTAGACCAAGATAAAGGTAAGGTGCCTAATCAGTCAAATTCAACATACGTACATTATACAACAAGCTTTAGGGTAGAACTTTTCAAAAGCCTGTAGTACCGCCATTGTTTTTTTTTCTAGAATTTGGTTGGAAATTTCGCCAAGCCCTGCAGGCAAAAGTTGTTTTCATTGATCTTTGAAAGAGGAAGGGAAAAGGGACGAAGCGGGAAGCCGCCCCTGTAACACTCTGCTTTTGTGCTACATGCGCGATTAGGGTTTCGTTTTGTAGAATGCAGAGTTCACACGCCATATACCAGGGCGCTTAGCATGGGAGAGAAGTGTCACATAGCCGTCGAGTTTCAACGTGAACTCGAGCACTTTGTGATAAGGACTTGTCCCAGGGTTTGGGGAGGAGAGGCGGGGTTGTATCGGACAAAGGAGAACTGTTTTGTGCAAGACTGCGTGGAACTATTGAACACTTACGAATACACTGAACCGAAGGACAATGCTTTGGCAGTGGGCTTCCTATGGAACCTGTTGGTGCATCTACCAGATGTTAGAGGCTAGATTCACTACATTTGTGAATACGAGGAAGGGCGCTAGGTTCTGTCTTTTTTTTTTGGGTTGTTCTCACTACGGGACGCCCTTACCTAAGACTGGTGGAGAAGCGGGAGGATACCTGCTCGCCGCAGAGATGGATATCAAGATTCGATTCGGACAAGATACAAAGGCAGGGCCCACACAAGACGACAAGGAAGCCTTTGGCTCTACTAGAGACCGAGTCATCAGCAGACGATCCCGTGCAGGTGAATGCTTACTTCCAGCAGATGAAGGCCGAGTTGAAGTTGAGAAGAGCTTGGAGTTTTCTAGAGAGCTTCTGGATACTAACGAAAGCTAAGCTTCGACGAACACGACTACGGTGGCAAGTTTCCTATGGAGTTAAACGTGGGGCGACGAAAGCTAAACTTCGACGAACGCGGCTACGACAGCAAGTTTCCTATGGAGTTAAACGTGGGGCACTGGAACTGCGGATGTGAGCTAAGATGGGCCTGTGTGCTAAGCCAGTGCCATCAGGATAATGGGCCTGAAAATGGTGAGGGTGAGGTATTGAGAGAGAAAGCCCTGTTTGAAGCTGGGGGCATGGAAAAGAATGAAACAAAGATAAGTCAGGTGGAGAACTGTGAAAAGGGTGAACATCGTGGAGAAGATTATCAGGAAGGTCAACAAGAGAGTCTTCAAGATCGATACATTTGTGGGGACGAAAGCGGTATTGGTGAACATGACAAATGTGGCGAGGGAGTATGGACTTACCAAAAGAATGATGCCGATCTGAAGATTACAGAGCATGGCTTCCACAGTTTGAAAGGTGAAATAGTCAGTCGTAATGGTAAAATAGATGAATCTGGCAATGGAGCATGTAGTGATAAAAGGAATCACGTAGATCTGAGGAATTGACAGGATCTTATCCACAATGCAGGGGGTGAGATAGTCAGTGGTGATGAGTTTCGATGATCATAATGATGTTACATGCCCAGTTGGGCGATGTACATATAAAACCCGAGGATCCACAATGTGATGAAAAGGACTGAATGGACAATGCAGTGCAAGTAGAATCTCAACAAGCAATTTACATTCTGATACATACAAACATGGTGCTTTATAGCGCAGGGAAGACTTAGATACAATCCTGACCTGACCGAAACTGACCTCTATCACGTAGTGCAAGATAGCGTAGCAGAATGCTAGAATACCAATGACTAGCCCAATCAATGTTGCGACGCAGACCCAACATACATCATTCTCATCACAAAGTGTGAAGGGATCCTGGCGCTATACATAGGAGGAAGGCGCCAGGTCCAGATCATGCACAGACGAAGAGGAGGGAAACACACGAAGAAGAGGAGGGGGGAGATGGGAAAGTCGTCAACACCAAGTCTTCGTTACAAGTCCCAAATAATCGCCCGTCAAAATGTCTGAAGTCCAATATCAAGTCTGGATCCAAATGTCACCAAGCTCTCTCTCTCTCTCTCTCTCTTATAGTCTGTTGATGCAGTGAAGTCAGGTAGTGAGAGGGTGAGATGGAGATGGAGGACTGAGAAGAAGAAGAAGAAAAACTCTCTCTCTCATATGCCAGGTACTAACCTGTGAAGGTGGCTCTGTGCTGCAGGTACCTCGAAGGTGAAGCTGGAGCGATGGCGCTGCAGGTAAGTCCCTCTGGCCTCCGCCCAATCTCTCTCTCTATAGTACTACTCTAGTTGCTATGGCGCCCAACGCTGAAGACTACAGCTAATGCTACTAGCGCCCAACGCTGAAGACTACTGCTAACGTTACTACTACTCCTGCAGTGCTCCTCCAGAGTGTTGCTGCCGAATCCTAAAGACTACCTCCTGCCCCCTGAATTGCACGTGAAGTGCCTGGGAAGTACCTAGGAACTACCTGCCTGCCTGCAGGGCGGGCCAGTCCTATATAGTGCTGGCCCGTCCAGGAGTCTGCTCTTGCCAATGCTGAAACGTGCCAGACCCTAGCGTTGAAGCTCAACCAGGGGTTGTCTTAAAAACAGGCCCGAAATGGTCTGTGCTAAAACCCTAGTTTGTTGCCTGAGTTTCAGGGCAGGTCGAACTGATGAGGGCCCGAAAATGGCCCTCAGTTTCAGGCTGAAAACACCGAGGGTAGGAAAGACCCTGATTTAGCCTGAAACGACACAAGGCATGTAGGCCCTTGTTTTCAGGCTTTCAGGCTGAAACGACACAGGGCATGTAGGCCCTTGTTTTCAGGCTTTTGGCCTGAAAACGTCATGGGTCTGGAAATGGCCCGTGCAGCCTGTTGCAGGCGCAACATGTAACACCCCCCCCTCCTTATGAAGTCAAGCCGGGTCGAGGGCGAAGCTGACGATCTGAAGGTGGAACCTGGACGCGGGTGCGACGTGGAGCCGAAGATACCGGCTTGCCTTGCATTTTGCATTCGTAGCGTGTGAGAACATCCGGAGCTGTTGCTTGTTCCGCACGGGTCAACGAACGGTCAACTTTGTGAGTGCAGTACGCAAAATATACCAAGTACTCGGTTGGCCTGTTGTCGTAGCATGGCTGGGAGATGATGTCGCCGACCTCATGAAAACCGTCCATAGAGGGTGGGTCTTGCAATCATCGCCCGGGAAAATCGTCATGTTCCATTGGCGTGTAACGAGCCAACTTGGAGCAATGAAAGACTGGGTAGACGGGCAAGTGGGCGGGCACCTGAATAGTGAAGGAAGGTCCCTCAGGTGCATCCCCAGCGGGTGCCACAATCGGCCAGGGCCCCATCCATTTCGGGAGGAGCTTGCAAGAGATATCTTGTTCAAGGCTGAATTCCGTGGTGGAAACCCAAACGAGATCGCTGGCGTGGAATGGGCAAGGAAGACGCCGGCGATTGGCCTGTCTCGGCCGTTCGTGGAATGATTGTGTCCAACGGTGAACTGGCAGGCGAGCCGTGCTCGAACTCGAAGGGCGACATCCCGATAGCCGGGTGGATGGACGAGTTGTATGCCAATTCGACATCCGGCAGCTGCTCAACCCAATCCTTTTGGTCGGGACGGATGAGAGTGCGAAGGAGAACCTGTGCAGTCTGATTCGCTCTCTCCGTTTGGCCATCGGTTTGGGGGTGGCGAGCTGAACTTGGCTTCAGAGATGAGCCCCATCGTTTGATGAGCGCCAGCCAAAAAACGGACATGAACCGAGTGTCGCGGTCGTAGACGATTTCCTTGGGGTAACCCTTGGTTCGAATCCAACCGGCGTAAAGAACCTCGGCCAACTCCGGTGCCTTGGCATGATAACGGCAAGGCAAAAGCATGGCAAACTTGGTGAGTCGGTCGACCACCGTGAGAATCCCATCCACACCAGTCTTGTGTTTGGGGAACGGCCCGGTAATGTCCATGGCAATCGCTTCCCTTTGGCGCAAGGGGACCGGTAGCGGTCGCAACTCGCTGTACGGATGATGGTTGTGGGATTTGCAGCGTCGGCAAACCTCGCATGGCTCGCAATAGCGTGTGACGTCGTCGAGAAGGCCGGGCCACCAAAATCGCCTGCAAATTCGGCTAATCACGCGATTGACTCCAAAGTGTCAGGTGGCGGGAGCATCATGGAACTCGCCAAGAAGCCTCGTACGCAAGTGAGAGTCACTCGGTACGCAAAGAAGGTCCTTCCCCCACATGTGGACAAGCAAGTACCCCTCTTGGATTCGGTAGTGAGAAGGCGTCAGATTAGGAGAGGTGTGATAACCCGTCCAAACAGGGACTGAAACACACAGCTGATTTCTGAGTTTTGCTCATAGACTGAATACCCTACTAAGTTCCCGCCTGCTAAGTCTGTGTGTGTGTGTGCTTGCTGGACTGCATGTCTGTCTGAGTGCTGGTTGGCTTGCGTGCGTGTGACTGTGCCTGTCTGAGTGCTGGTTGGTACGAGTGTGTGCGTGGCCCGCCAGGGCACTTGTTCATTCGTTGGGCCCTCAGGGCCGGTACTTACCTGTGGCCGTGGCTTTGAAGGGTTGCAGTGGGGAAAAAACACTCAAGTAGCGGGTAGGCCGGTACCGCACCCGGTAGGGGGGGGTAAATATGCAGCTACCGGAGGCCGAGCAGAAAAAGACAAAAGTGGCATTTTTAGAGGCCGGTAGTGTAGGCTAGGTCTAGCGGGTACCAGTCTGAGTCTAGGGCCTGCAGGGGCAATATCAGAGTCTGCAATGATGTTTCCCTCCAAAAGAGGAGGAGGTACCGGTTGCTTGAGAAGGCCAGCGGCCTGGAAGTCACCGCCCAAGAGGCAAAGCTGGCCGCTATATCTTCAGGCCGGGCGGAAGACCCGGCCTCTTTTTTTTCGGTGTGCAAGTTTGGCAACACACTGGTGGAGCGCTGGATGGAGCAGCGCTAAGCTGGAGCAGCGCTGCTGGGGAGGAAGGAGAAGGACACGAGGGAGGAAGAAGGAGAAAGGAGGAAGGAAGGGGGAGGAGCGCCAGGGGTACCTACCTGGCTATGGTGGCAACCATCTTCATCACCTTGGTGGGCGCTGCAGTAGGGAGTTCCCAGCCGGAGAGAGCTACACCAAGAAGCTTCGGGGCAGGGTCAGGCTTGGCGGCCTGAGCTAGAGCAGCCATAGCTGCTTTGCGTTGTGCTTTGGGCATCTGAGCAGAGCCCAGTAGTCCGCCATAGCCTCGGCCTATGAGAGTGAAGAGTGGGAGAGGCGGCCATGGCTATGGTGGACCTTAAGTGATACCTGCAGTAGAAGAGGGACTCGGACATTGATTCTGGATCAGTCATTCAACATTGTATTATTATTTCTTGTATGAATAAGAGAAGGGGGAGATAATGAGGAGGAGATTGTTGGGCGAAGAAGAAGAGCCTTGTCATTGCCTTTGCTGGTGTACATCTTCTTCTTCTAATCCTCTCTCTGTCTCTCCTCTCAAGTTCATTCATTTCTTTTTGCAATTGGATGGCATTGTACTTTCCGATGGATGTGTATCTCGAAATTGGCCAGGGTCATAACAGAGGAGCAATTCGCGTCCTTGTCGCGAAACTCGGGGTTGGCTTCGTAGCTGCGGATGAAACTATCCCGCAGGTCGTTGTCGATCTCGAAGGTTGAATAGACCGCGGTACAATGATCCGGACGCTGTGAAAGAGCATTCGTAAAACGGTTCGACTTCCCCGGAATGTGATTCTGGAAAGAAGTCGAACTGGTCGATGAAAGCCATCCATCGAGTGATGGTGATGTTGACGGTGTCTTGGGTCTTGTAAAAGACCAACGGATTGTTGTCCGTTACCCATCGGAATTGACTTCGACCCTGGAGGAAGTGCCGCCACCGCGTGAGCGCGTGGACGAAGGCGAAGAGCTCCTTCTTGCGTGCATCGTCAATGGAATGCACAACGGGCACTTTCTTGCTGAAGTACTCGACCGGGTGCTAGTCCATGCCATCGTGTTGCTCAAGGATGGCACCAATGCCATAGCCGGACGCATCCGTAGTGACGCACGTTGGTAATAGCGGGTCGTATATGCGCAAGACCTCCGCAGATAATAGCGTGGCTTTGAGAGCCAAAAATGATTACCGCGCATCCTCCCCGAAGTCAAACGGTCGATCCTCGCATTGAAGCTTGGTCAAGTGGGCCGCGATCTTCGAGTATCCCTTGATAAAACATTGGTAGTAGCCGGCAAGGCCAAGGAACGAACGGACATCCGTGACGTTCCGCGGCTCCGGCCACTCTTGGATGGCTTGAATCTTGTCCGATAGCGGACTGATGCCCTCCGGTGTGACAAAATGGCCCAAGTATTCCAGCTCTTGCCGGACAAATTCGCACTTGTCGCGGTTGGCTTTGTACTTTGCGTGGTGGAGCGTCTCCAACACTCGTCGCAGATGCTCAAGATGATCCTCCAATGATCGGCTATAGACGAGAATGTTGTCCAAGTAGACCAGCACGAACCGGTCCAACATCGCACGAAACTCGTTGGTCATTGCCGCTTGGAAGGTTGCCGGGGCGTTGGTGAGGCCAAAAGGCATGACCACCTACTCAAAATGCCCAGACCGCGTCTTGAACGTGGATTTGTAACTATCGTTCGGTCGGATCGAGATTTGATGATATCCCGACTTCAAATCCAACTTAGAAAAATACTTTGCGCCGCCCAATCGCTCAAGAAGATCGTCGATGCAAGGAAGAGGCCCCGCATTCTTGACGGTTTGCGCGTTGAGCTTGCGGTAGTCGATGCACAATCGTAGATCTTTGTTCTTCTTCCGTATGAAGAGAACTGACGCTCCATATGGAGAGCTACTAGGGCGGATCCAACCCTTATCCAACAAGTTGTTGAGTTACGCGTGGACCGTAAGCTACTCCTCGCTCATGCGATAAATGCAACCTTTCAGTGGCACGACACCGGCCTCTAGAATGATCTCGTGAGAGATTGGCCAATCCGGCACCACACCGGTAGGTGACTCGAAGATGTTGGCAAACCCGTCAAGCAACCACACCACACGGGGGTCCGAAGACAAGTTCGTGGGTGAAGAGTCGGCTACCGCGATGGTCCCTAGGAAGCATAGGCCGATCTCGTCGGGCTGCTCGTAAGCACAAGTAGCCCGGAATGACTTGGCCGTCACCACTTGGCACCGGATTGAAGGGTGCGGAAGAGGAATAGTACACGACACTTCGGCGCCGAAGGCGTCGCGAACGGTATCCGCCGGTGGAAGTTGACTGTGTGATCCGCACTTGCAAGCCAAGGCATTTCCAAAATAATGTCGAAGTCTGTGTCCACATTGTCAAATGTCACCGGTTTGCATGCATGAGGTGTGAAATACACCAGTACGGCCTCGATGTAGCGGTCGATAAGTTGCTGCGTCCTTCCATCCGCTGACTTGATTGTCGTCGGGTTTGCCTTCCTTCGAACTTGTGCGCCAAGGCCAGCCTGTTGCATAAAGGCTTGACTCATAAAATTGCGAGACGCGCCGCTATCCAGCAAAGCGCTGCAGGACGCTTGCCCAACTTGGATGCGGACATAGAGGAGCGGTGTGTTGTTGTCGTCGTACCGCTGATTGCGAAACTCGCGGGCCACCTTGGTAAAGGATGTCCCCCACCGGGACTTCGTCATCCGTCGGCGAAGTTGGTGGTGCATAGAAGGATAAGTACGTGTGAAGATAAGTGCATAATGTTGCGCATTGCAGTCTCGACAAGCGGCCCGTGGTCGGGAGAGGAAGCCATGCGAAATCCTCGGACGTGAGCGGGTCCAATACCTCTATGTTGAACTCGCATGCCGAATCCCGTGAATTACCACTTGAAGACAATAAGTCACCGCTGTCGGACGGAGAAGATCCCGCACACACGTCTTGTCCTTGAGGATGAGTACCCAGCGTAGGAACGAGCCGGGCAACATAGTCCTCAAAAGAATAAAGAAGAGGAGGACTATCGACTTCCACATGTGCCTCGAAACGAAGGGCGGTCATGTTTTTATTTATTTTTTTTCGTTTTTTTTTTTTACAATAAGTTAGTAAGAAGTGCACTCTATAGATTGGTGTGAAATATGGTTAAAATGACCCTTTTGTTTTCTTATAAATGGGGGTGAAAATTTGGGGGTCGGTTAACCTTCTGTCCTAATAAAACATTGGAGGACCTGCCTCCCGCAAAAAATAAGAACACCGAGAATAAGAGAAGAAGTTCTAAGGCAGCCGCTTTTTGGAAACCCCTTGTTAACGGACCTAAATCATAAACCATGGTCCTTAAACACAAACGGTAAGCATTGGAGGAAGTGGATGAGCAAGGGAGTGTGGAAAATAGAACACATATGGAACTCAGAGCAAAATAGATGGCTGACAGAGCAAGACCTCAAAACTAAACTCAAAGGGATTCACAAGGTGAAAGAACGGTTAGCAAGCCTACTGGAAAGTGTCCCATTGAAATGGGTTCTCCTCCTGAAAAGCAAAAAAAAGTGGACAGTGGGGGACTGGGCCACAAAAACTGAATCTGAAACAGACCCCCCAACCATTGCTTATAAACTGCTTCAAATAGCAGATGTAGAGGACGGAAAAGCAGACTTCGCTGCGTACGAACTAGCGGAAGTACACAAATCCAGGGTATCACCAGTCAGGGTAATAGAACCAAGGACAACGGAAAACCTCAACACCCTTAAAAGGGTACGCTCATGTACACTCAAAAAGCACAGAAATCAAAACTCTACAAACCAACTGGATCTAAATGGAACCCGGCTTTACAGACCAGACCTAGACATCAAAGATCTAGAAGTAGACCCAGCGGAATGGGGGTGGATGGTACCTAGCACTTCAGGGAGAGCCAAGAAGCTTACCCCAATTTACGATTATGAAGTTAAAACAGGCTACAAACTGGGCAATCTCACAAAGGATCCTCTCCCAGTAATCTCAGAAAGGTGGAGTAAAAACTTGGGCGAAAATGCAGGTTGGACGAATAAAATCCCATGGAATCAGTACACAAGCATAAGACCGGTAAGAATCAGAAGTCTACAGTGGCTCATTTTATTGGGCAGTGCCAGTCAACCAATGGTTGGCTAAAAGGAGAAAACAGCAAGATCCCCAACAACAAATGTCCCTGTGCAAAGTGTGTAACGACCATGCCGAAGAATCACTGGTCCACTGCCGAATATCCTTCCAACAAGCACAAGAAGTGTGGAATAAAACAAAAAACCTATAGCAAAAGCTAACGAACCAAAATCTCCCCAGCAATCCACTGTACCTGCTAACGGGAAGACCGGAAAGTGAAGAACTAGAAGAAGCTGCAGTGTTACTGGCGGACTTATGGAGGAAAGCAACGCTCTGGGCAATCTGGAAAGCAAGGTGCAAAGGCACTCTTGAAGGACAATCGTCATCCTTAGAAGAGAAATGGGGGGAAATAAAGAGCATAATACAATCAGAAGTAAGAGCACGCTGGATCAAAGAGCAAAAGGAACAACAGAAGATAATAATACCAGACAAAAAGGAGCTGAGTCTGGAAAAATTTAAAAGAACATGGCTTTTGGAGAACAGAATCGCAAAAATAGATGGAGGTACTCTACTCTTCACAAACTGGGACTAACAACAAGAAAGGCTTTACCTAATTCTCAGCCACCCACTGCTTTTACACATCCTCGGACTCGACTAAACACGCCCCTACACGTTCTAACCTTCGACTCAATGTAGTTGGCTCCTACCTTCACCAACACGTTCTAACACACATCCCCATTAAAAGAATTAGAAGGATGCAGTGACTGATCGCACACAAACCTCTTCAAGCGAACTAATGTCTGCACACTTTACAGAAAGCCGTGGACCCGACTAGCCTAAAGCCATCATCAGCCTGTACTGAATGAGTGACAGAGGAGGTGGATCATTGTTTACTGGTGGGTAAAGAGATGATAGAATAACTGGACGAGAGCCTCTTCACTCCGGGTCTCCCTGCTCACGTCTCCCTTCCCTGTTCAACCCACTCAGCTGTTTCCCCTTGACTAACATCCCGAATCAGACACAAAAGACAGAAGGGACCAGTGCTCTATTCATCAGGAAAGTGCCCCTGTGGGGCAGATGGAAGGAGAAATGCAGCAGAACAACTGAAGGACGGTCCAACCCAAGGGAGAAAGCGCAGACAGAAACCAGAACAACGATTCAAGCTGAGACCCTATGCAGACAGTGGAAGTTCAAACAAATCGGGACAGAGAGGGAAGAACAACACTAAAAGGAGAGGGAGACCTTGTATAAGAATTGGCTGGAATAAGGCAATGATGTTTATTTGCGTCAACACTAATTGGAGGGAAGAACAACACTAAAAGGAGAGGCAGACCTTGTATTTGCGTCATGCTGGAGAAGTTGGCACAGTACTCCAGAAAGACACGCTCAACAACAGACAACGTTGGAAGGCATATTCACATCATTGGTCGCAAATGAAGGTACACAACCCTCAAGAGACCCAGAGGGTACAGACAAAGAGGCAACGTGGGGAAAGCAGGACAATTTGGGGAGTACGACTACATCAGAGCAAGAACGAGGGCTACAAAGAAGGATTTCATCACAGAAGTCCGGAAGCAAACGAAGCCCTGTCGGGTCCAAAGGTGGGAAGATCGGAAGATACGACCACAGGCGAAAGTGTTAAGGTTTAGGGACAGATCGTGGACCATCCAAAAGGGCAGGGAGATGAGTGGGGAGGGAACAGGTCGACAAGGACAACGGATGAGCTCTTTCTTGGTTCAAGGGTGTTATCTGGCAGATCTGGTACCCAGGTCTGAGAGGAAAGAGAAGGGATAGGGCGAGCTGACAGTCAATTCTCCATTGCAGTGGAGCAATCAATGCTGTTTAGGGGGTCCTTCGGCCTGACGGAAGGAAGCGTGTGTGAGTGTTTCTTGATGTAATGTACTTTCGACTTGCTGGTGGAATAGGAACCGGACTGACGCTCCCCAGAATAGATGGAGCCAGGACCATAAGGCCCTGTTTTCAAAAAAAAAAAAAAAAAAAAAGAACATCCGGAAAAGAAGCATGTTGTACAAATTGCAATGAAAGCAAAGTTTTTTTTTTTTTTTTAGTTCGATGGCTCCGATCTCTTTGTGGGGAGCTGCACCTGCTGGAAACCGGGTCCAGCGTCCCTCAGAACAACAGATATTCAACAGAGACAAAAGTTCAAAACTTTTCATGTAGCCAGTTTGGATAGAGCACATAGACCTCTTCACCTATTCAGGTGCCAGACCACATAGACCTCTTCACCTATTCAGGCGCCAGATGCTTAGTTCTACGCTAGCCTGTGTAAATCCAGGGAACAAACTGGCAGATGAAATCAAGTAGGATCATTGTAGTTGCCACTTGGCTTCTTCAGGAAGATCTCATTGTCCTAGAGCCCAATCTCTCTTCCACTCGTAGGTGCAGAGCAGGGAGCCGAGGCATCCTCTGTCTCTGCTCTCTCTCTCTCTCTCTCTCTCTCTCTCTCTCTCTCTCTCTCTCTCTCTCTCTCTCTCTCTCTCT
>BFEA01000005.1:6502345-6515753 GCA_003427395.1 Chara braunii | reverse complement strand
CCTGTGTATAGCGCCAGGCTCCCTTCACACTTTGTGATGAGAATGATGTATGTTGGGTCTGCGTTGCAACATTGATTGGGCTAGTCATTGGTATTCTAGCATTCTGCTACGCTATCTTGCACTACGTGATAGAGGTCAGTTTCGGTCAGGTCAGGATTGTATCTAAGTCTTCCCTGCGCTATAAAGCACCATGTTTGTATGTATCAGAATGTACATTGCTTGTTGAGATTCTACTTGCACTGCATTGTCCATTCAGTCTTTTTCATCACATTGCGGATCCTCGGGTTTTATATGTACATCGCCCAACTGGGCATGTAACAGTTGGTATCGGAACACCGCACGTGAATCAGGACAACCCAGACATGCAAGCGCACATCGTGCAGGGGGTTCCCTACGTGCGGCGCACGCGCCCAACCGATCTCGTGCGGCGCACGACGTGTGCGGAGAATGACCGGACACCCCCCTCAGAAAAAAAAAAAAGGCCGGGGTCGAAACGGTGCGTTTGAGGCCCCCCGCCAAAATTACAACCGAGATGAAAAAAAAACTACAGGAGTACTGCCTCACCTTGCTCCTCCTCCCCTTCCTCATCCTCCATGTCTCCTCCTCCCTTCTCCTTTTCGTCTCCTCCTCCTCCTCCTCCTCCTGTTCGTCCTCCTCCTCCTGCCCTTCCTCATCCTCCTTGTCTCCTCCTCCTCCTCCTCGTACTTCCTCATCTTCCATGCCTCCCTGTCTCCTTCCCTTCCTCGTGTCCTTCCCTTCCTCGTGTCCTACCCTTCCTCGTCGTCCATGTCTCCTCCTCCTCCCACTCGTCCTCCTCCTGCCCTTCCTCTTTTCCCTCCGTCCATCTCTTCTCCTCCCCCATCTCAACTCCTCCTCCTCCTCGTCCTCCTCGTCCACATCCTCCTCCTCCTCTCCATATCCCCCTCTCCTTGCCATATCCACATCTTCCTGTCATACGCACCCCCGTTCCTCCTCCCAAAAAAAGATAAAATAATAATAATAAAAATAAAAAACCTGCACGATTCCGCACAGGCACCCCCTGCACGGAACTCCGTACAGAACTCCGCACGAATGTGCGGCTCGTGCGGTTGCAAGTATCCGACAACCTGATCTGACACGTGTGCGGGGACTAGGTAGCTGATTAGTCTTGATTGATTGATTAGAGCACACTAGTTAGCTCCCAAAATCACGATTTTGACCTCACTGCCGAAAATCAATTTTTTCTTTTCTTTCTTTTTCTTGGATTTTGTTTTCTTCAAATTTCTTGCTATTTCTGCTGTGGACAATCGCAATAGCACAACATCTGAAATTTCCGTTGTCGTTTTCCTTCTGAAAATTCGAAATTTCGTTGTTGGAAAGTCCGGAATATCTTTTTTTTTGAAAATTTCGATTTCCTTTTGCAATTTCCCATTATTTAGAAATCAGGAATACTTTTTTTTCGAAATTCGTTTAAAAGAAAAAGGTACGGGAATCCCTCTTGCAGTTATCATTCGCCAACTGCGCGTACTCTCATCTGAGTAATTCCAAATATTCGCTGTATTTAGTTTTTTTTTGGAATTCTCATCGAACAATCATTTGCAGTCTGAACGTTCGAAATTTTTCCTCCGGGTAATTTCGCACTTCAGGGGGAATTCAGAGGCCTACTGAACTTGCAAACGAGTATTTTTTTCTTTTTCTCGAATTTTTTTTGCACGTTCAAACTTTTCTTTTTGATTAGTGGCTCCTTATCTGGGCGATTTATCCCACCCACCCCTCCCCACCTATGTTGTTGCCCCCTCTGGTCTTACCTTCTCTATCTGTCTCCGGGTACCCCCTGCGGCGGCATTGGTGAGTTGCCACGTCAGCAGGCCACGTCAGCAGACCACGTCAGCAGACCATGTCAGCAGGCCACGTCAACAGACCACATCAGCAGACCACGTCAGCAGACCACGTCAGCAGGACACGTCAGCAGGACACGTCAGCAGGCCATGCCAGCCGACAGCAGTGCCACGTCAGCAGCAGGGAGTACCACGTCAGCTGGCCCCCGGCCTGATCTATGCTTTTGCGCTCGCAAACAACCGTCATGGACCAGAAGTTCGGGGAAACGGATGAGGCCTATCAGGCCTGGATGCTGCTTTTAATTACCGAAGCTAAGCAACCGTCGGATGCAGTAGCAGCCGCAGCAAAGCAGAAGGCAGAGGACGCCGAGAAGGCACGTCTGTTGGCAATCGAACAGCAGCGCCAGCACGACGAGGCAGCAGCGAGGGCTGCCGATGAAGAATGAATTCAACGACGCGAGAAGATATTCAGCAGAGAGCGAGCTTTGCTCACAATGGCAGCGGATTGGCGGACTCAGGCCGAGAATGGCAAGATGGAAGAGAGTGGAAACATGATCGCTCTACTCCTCTCCCATCTCACGGACCTCCTGGCAACATGCATTACACAGCAGGAGGACATCCACAGCCTCGACGACGCGTTGGCTCAAGTCCACAGCCGCCTCTGGCAGCTGGAGCAGCGACCCGTTGCTGCCCCCGATGCCAGCTCTTCCAACACCTCTGATCGCCTCGAGGCATTGGAGATTGACGTCGGCTCCCTCAAGGACGGCGTGCAGTTATCGCAAACCCCAACGCAACAGTTGGAGCAGCGGATCTCTACTGCCGCCAACCACTCGAGCTCGGAACCGCGCGAGACAACTCCAAAGTTCGATGGGCAGGAGATCTTCTGCGACTCAACGAAGACAGACCTGATTCCATGGTTCCACAAGTTCGAGCTCACGTTGCAGCTACACTACGTCAAAAAACACAAGCACCACACATACTTATATACTCCCGGTCGGGGGGCGCGTGCCAAGCATGGTTGGACAATCTCTTCTCCAAGTACGGAGTGGTGGCTGCCGACTTGCATACCAAGATCAGTTGGGATGATCTAAAGGCGGCATGGCATAAGCGGTTCCAAGTAGAGCCGCCGGAGATCAAGGCAATGGACATGCTGATGGTCTTCGAACAAGGCATGTTGCCGAGTGTTGACTGGATTGCCGAGTACAAACGCTTGACATCCATCCGAGACATTCAAATGGGCTTCAAAGCCATCAAACACTACTTCATCTCGAGGTCGTGTCTGGAATTGGGCAATGCCTTGACTCACGTCGAGGACACCCTGACGACACCGGCAGAACTCTTCGACAAGGCTGCGCAGATTATTGTCACGAACAAGGAGGCCAAAAATCTCCAGCGCTCGTCTGTGCCAGGCCTGATCAGAGATCAACACCGACCGAAAGTGGCCGTGGTCGCGGCGGCAACACCAAACGACCAAACTAGCGAGGCCGTGTCTGCCAATGAAGGGGACAGATTCGCAACCGCCCGGGAAGGTGGCCGCCCCGACAGAGGCCGAGGACGCGGCAAGGCGAAGACAAACACCTCATCTAGCCTCGGGCCCGGCGCAGCAGCTCCAGCCCCATGGTCCCTTTACGGTCTCTCCGCGCAAGCGTACAAGGCACGCATGAGATTCCACTATTGTATGGGGTGTAACAGCGATCTCCATGACACAATGGCCTGCCAGTCGAAAGGCAAGGGCAAATCGGGAAACTGAGCACCGCCGGGAGTGACTCGACGACACTCTCGACACCTTCGGAACCGGTCACTTCGTGGTTTATTAGTGTGGCCCAGTGCTCGCTTGTGGGATCCTTGTCTTTTGCATGTCTCCCCCCCTCTTTTCTTCTTGGGTTCCAGGAGGGGTTGAGGATCCAGTGGTACCCTTCAATGGAAGGGTCTACTTTTAAGGGTACCAGGTTTTGGATCTGGTGTAGGGCCATCTCGTGCCATGGCAACTCTCTATTGAACAGGAGTTTTATTATCCACTTGTGCTGCAGTGCTTGAAATTGCGGGTTTAAAAGTCCCAATCCCCCTTGATGCTTGGGTCTGGTGATGTATTTCCAGGCTACTTTAGAGATGTAATGTTCGTTTTCGGCCTTCCCAGTCCAAAGATAGGACCCTAGCTTCTTTTTGAGACTTGCGAAAAAGCTTGTTGGTGGGTTCTAGAGGAAAGCGACATACCATCTTTTGGATAGAATTGAAGTATTGAGTACTAAAGCTCTTCCCATGAGTGATACGTTGGCTGCTTGCCACCCTGCCAGTCTATTCGTCATTTTGAGTAGGAGACTGGTTCCTTCAGATGATATTTGGATCCCTAGGAAGCGCATCGGCTGTTGTGGGTCTAGCCATTGTAGTCCTTGTGTGTCTTGGGTTTGTTGGGGGGGTTGGGAGGGAGCTAACCACCAGCCTATTGTCTTGTTCCAGTTGATTTTCATTTCTGCTGCTAATTGAAAGGCTTGCATTGCTCTTGTGAGAGCATGGAACGAAGAGTCGGACGCTCTAATGAGGACAGTCAGGTCGTCTGCGAATAGTATGGTTGTGGGAATAGCTAGTGATCTTCCGTCTTGCTGGACTACTAGTCTTTCTATTGATGGATCCTTGTGGAGGTAGGCTGTTATTGCTTCCATCACGAAGAGGAAAATTGGTGCTGCAAGTGGATCTCCCTGTCTTACGGATCTGGTCATTTCATATTTCTCTGAGAGGTGTCCGTTAACCTGTACCATTCCTCTGGCATCTCCATATAGAACTCTTACCCATCTTCTGAAGTTTGGCCCTACTCCCATCTTTTCCATACTCTGTTGAAGGAAATCCCAATTTACCTGATCATAGGCTTTTTCGAAGTCAAAGAATAATATAGTTGTGTGTACTCTTTTGTCTTTTATGATCTTGGTGGCTTCGTTTAGTGTTACTACATTATCTAAAATATATCTTTCTGGTATGAAACCTGTTTGGTCTATGTGGAAGCATTTGTCTGTAACATTCTTGATTCTATTGGCTAGGGTTTTAGGTAGTATTTTGTATATTACTGGTAAAAGGGTTATGGGTCTATAATTCCTTATATCTTCACGATCTCCTTTCTTGTATAGTAGAGTGACTATGCCTGTGCTCAGTTCTTGACCTATAGATCTTTTAGTAAAGACCCCTTTGAAAAAAGCGGTAACATATTCCCCAACCAGGTGCCAATTTGCTTGTCAGAACTCTTTCGGTAATCCATCGTTACCTGGGGTTTTATTGGGTTGCATACTCCTGAGCGCTTCGAAAAGTTCTTCATTTGTGATTTCTTTTTCTAAGAGGTCTGTTGCTTCCTGATTGAGACTTTTGTCCAGATATTTTAGAAATTTATCTCTTGCTTTTCGTACGTTGCTTGGCTTTTCAAGGAAGGTTTTAGATGCGTATAGATTCTGATAGAAGCCTGCCGCTACTTTCAATATTGCTACCTGTGACGTCTGCGTGTTTCCCAAGGTATCCCTTAAGGCTTGTATCCTACTATTCTTGTGGACCGATTTGATATTTTGGAAGAAGAATTTCGTCATGCTTTCATTGCTTTCCCAATCCTTTACTCTGGCCCTAATGGCTAGTCCCTGTCTTCTCCACTCAGCCCATTGCCTAAGCTCTGTTCGTGCTTCCTCTAGAAGATGTTCGTACAAGCTTGCCCCCGGGTTAGCGATGAGGTTGAATTTGGCTCTCTCGACCATAACTTCAAGGTTTTGTTGCCTTGCCTTCCTTCTGTTTGCTTCCCGTCTTGAGAAAATACTTGCCCATTGACTTACCTCTCGGATGGAAGGAGGGAGGTCTCTCACTAACTCCCCTTCTTCCAGTTTATCCTTAATTTCTTCCCATTTGGTTTTGAATTCCTGTTTAAAAGATTCCAATTTAAGGAGTGAGGTGTTCAACTTTAAAAAACTTTTCCCGTCTTGAGAAGGTTTTTTGCGCTAGCGCCGTCCGGTAAGCGCTGCCCGTTCCCAACCTACCGCGCTGACCACCGCGACCGTACGCACACGGATTCGTACCAACCGACGAGGATCCCCGCTCCGCGCTCTGTTCCACACGCGCACCATCGCCAATTCAAACGAGGAAAAGAAAGGAGGGAAACGGAGGGGACGATCAAGCTCATCCACGCCACGCCTTCAGGCGTGGCAATTCATCCATAGTAAGGGAAAGGAAAGAGAGGTGTAGACGGAGAGAGGAAGGGAGAGGAAGTTGAGAGATTTGAGTAAAAAGAATGAGCAATGAGCAAAAGGGAGGAAAGAGGAGGGTACCTAAGCTAAGAAAAGGACAACAGACGAGAAGGAAAGGAGAAGGAAAGAGAGTGAGATTCTCCAAAGACGGGAAGGAAAAAGCGAAGAGAAAGACATGCAACTAAGGACGGGGCCTGCCCACGTCCGCGCCCGAGACCTCCTGCGTTCAAGAAAGCGTCCAAGCGAGCCTTCATCGTCCGCCAGTCTGGCCCGTAAACGTGCTTCGCGTGCACATGCCTCGGGTGCGTGCTCAGGGGTAGCCAGAGCAGATGTCCAAGATCGTCATCAAGTAGTAAGTGGAAGAACAGCCCGACATCAGCGGCCCAGCAATCCTCCACCATTGATCTGACGTCAGCGAGCCCTCATCAATTTTGAGAGTGAAAAGTCGTTATTCGACCCCCCACTAACACCCATCTCCGCCCTCCGTCTTTGCCTTTTATTCCCTCTCCCCTAAGTTCTCCCTCTCTCACGACGTGCTCCCCTCCAGTCTGCTATCTCTATTCGACCCCTCACAATCACCCATCTCCTGCCTTCGTTTCTTCATTCTCTTTCCTCCCCTCTACGATCTCTTTCTCCCTCGACGTTCTCCCCAACAGTCTGCTCTCACTCCTTCACGCATTCTCGACTATAACTACCTACTCGTCCCCCAGCAAGTAATACCGACCCCCCCCAAACTAATCCCATACCGACACCATCCCGATCCCATCGGCCCGATCTCAACTCCTCATCCTAATCCCGGCCTCAATCCCGACCCCGACCCGATCGCGCTTCAACCCTCCGAATACATACCATCCCGATCCTAACCCCTCTTAATCTCACCCCAACCCACCCCGTTACCAGCCCGTTCCAACCGCGACCTTAGGCCCCGACTTCAACACAATCTGGATCCCCTACCGGACCCTAATCCCACCACGACCCCGCCACCTGTCCCATCCCGATCTCTATCCCAATTTCCATTCCAACCCAACCTGTTCCCAAACAGACCATATACCAGTCCCGATCCCGTTCCCTTTCTCACCCCGACCTCACCACAATCCCCCTTCCTTCCCACCCCGATCTGCAGCCCATCTCCCCCCCTTGAAACCAGCACGATCCCACACCGCTCCTTAACCAATCCCGATCTCGAGCTCACTCCGACGCCAATCCCGCCCCAACCCCACTTCGTTCTTTTTTACTATCCTAGATTCAGTACATCCCCATCCCAGGATCATCCCATTCTACCTCGCGCCCCCGCCTCAATTGAGTTCAACCCGCCTCAACTAAGCTCAACCCGCCGCTCCGCTCCGCTACACCTCACATCATCTATCCCCCCTCTCTCTTCACCTACTCTCCATCCATAGTCAGACTACTGTTTTCCCTCCGCCATTCCGGCCACATCTAGAGATTGATCCCAACCCAATGAAGATCCCACCCCGGACCTGAAGTGTTCCCTTCCCACTCCGGAATTACCCTGCCCTCCATTGACCCCTTACCTCAACCATCTCTTATTCCACCACCCCCCCAAGCACCCCAAATCTTCCCCCCTTCAACTCCCATTCCCGCCCCACACTATCCCCCCTCAACCACATCACCGACCTCACGCCAGCCGGTAAGATCTTATCTTATCTCGAATCAGACACTCACCCAATCGCGAACCCATCTTGACCCTGATTCGGCCAGCCCGCCCGCGTCCCCATCCCGTCCACAATCTTAGTCACTCTTTAGTAGGAACTATAACCCGCCATCTTGCGCTCCCACCCCAACCGACCCCACCACGCCTCTACCCCAGACTACCAAATCTCCCCCCCAATACACCTCATTGTCTCCTCCTTCCTTCGACTCTCATTCATAACCATACTTCCAACCTCCCTCGGCCCTCCCACCCTCATCCTGAAACCGACATCAACACAATAGCATCCCCCTCTCGGACCCCAACCCCCCACAACTCCGTTTTCTTGCTAAAGCATCCCGCGAGCCCATCAGTCTCCTCCCACCTCCGGGATCCTACTCTGCCAACCTCGATCGCGAACCGTAACCAAAACGCAATTTTTCCCCAACTACGATCTGATCCAACTCTATTTCAGACCCACTACCACTCCTTCCCATTTTCAACACACCACACCACACGCCTCCGCTTCATCCAATCTCAACCGGCTCCTTCCCCTCCCTACATCAATATCACCCCCCCGCCCCACGACTCTACACCAGACTACCAATTCTTCATCCAGTCATACTCAACCTGCCACCTTGTGAACCCAACCGTTCAAACTCATCCTGCCATCTAGCGTTCCCTTCCCAACCGTCCTCACCTCGCCTCTTCCCCAAACTACCAAACCTCCCCCCCAATACACCTCATTGGCTCCTCCTTCCTTCGACTCCCGTCCATAATCATATTTCCAACCTCCCTTAACCCTTCCAACCACAGTCTGAAACCGACATCAACCCAATAGCAACCCCCACTTGGACCCCAACCCCCTACGACTCCGTTTTCTTGCTAAAGCGCCCCGCCTGCCCATTAGTCTCCCCCCCTCCCCAGGATCATACTCTGCCAACCTCGATCGCGAACCATAACCAAAACGCAATTTTCCCCCAACTACAATATGATCTAACTCCATCTTAGACCCACTACCACTCCTTCCCAGTTCCAACACACCCCATCACACGCCTCCGCTTCATCCGATCTCAACTGGCTCCTTTCCCTCCCTACATCAATATCACCCCCCCCCCACCCCCCGTCTACTCGCCACCTCCAGTCAAACTCAACAATGGAAGGAATGGGCATGGAAACGCAAAACTGGCTCGCAGAACAGACCAAAACTCCCCTCGTCAAGACCACAAAACTCATTGATCGCGGAGGTAACAACAAGGAAGAAGTGGTAATCTACGAATGCCCCAAGGAGCTGTCATCCAAGCAAGAGGAGCTCCACAGCAAACATGCGGTTTTATTCACCTTTTCCAAAAAAAAACAGGATTTGGATAGACAGGCAAAACTAAAATGGATTTTGGAAAAGCTGAAGTCACGAGAACCAATCCAAGGGCAGGAACCAAAAGTGTTTTTTCACCCAAGAACAAGAAACGTTATCATGGTTTTGTGCATGGAGGAAACACTTGCCACATTTTTGAAAAACAAGTGTTTCACTTGTAATTCGTCAGTGGTGACAGTTCACCCGTGGAAAAAGACGACAAATTTCCAGCAAACGCCCTTCAAGTACAGACAGGAATTGATCAAAAAACATTTCTGGATTCAATTTGACAATGTGCCAGAAGGAATGCACGACAACATTAAAGAGAGATTCACAACGGAATACGGTCACTTCAGGGAAGCACAGTGGATTGTTTCAACACCGGACTTTCTCACCCCACAACACAATCAGATGACAGTAGTACTGGACACGGGAGACAGTCCTCCACCTTTCACTCCTGACGAATGTTTTTTCTCTCAGGAAAACAAAGTCATCAGGATTACTATGTCCAACAAAACCAATCTGGTGTGCTTCAAGTGCAGACAAAGAGGTCACCTGGGCACGGATGTCAGCTGCCCGAAAACAAGAGAGAGCACAAAGCCCAAACCTCTAAGAACTGCAAATCTGCAAGAGGTAGAGAACAAAAAGGGATATTGGTACATCTCTAATCCACAGTACGTGGGCTGGGTATTCAATGACAACCTGGACACACCAGACGGGGTCTGGACCATCGATCGGGAGCCTACCCCCAGGCAAGATGTATACCCTCCGTATGACAGTAGGTTGCAAACGCTCAAAACAGAAAGAAAGCCACCCAAATGCTTCACCAAAGATCCAGTAATAAATATGGACACGCTGAAGCAAGAGATTTGGGAAAGAGACTTGTGTGCAGACCTGCAAACAGTGCAGGAAACTACAGAAAGACAATGGGTGGAAGCAGTCAAGAAGCACCAGCAAGAGGAACAGGCATGGAAGGAACAACCCAAACAAAAAACCTACTCCAGAAGGGTATAAAAGGGAAGAGGAAAAGTTGTCAGCGAACAGGGAGCAGAGGCAGAAGGGACAGATGAGAGCACAGGGGGGGAGGTAGGTGACACAACTATGAAGGAGGGGGAGGGGGAGAAAAACCCGGTGGTGGGGGAGAAAAGGAAACACGTTGAAGACCAAAAGGAGAGAGAGGACACAGAGGAGGAGCAGGAACACCCAGAGTCTGAGGGCTATCCATGGTCAGGACAACAGGAAAACGAACTCCTAGAATACATTCATTTCTTTGAGAAAAAAAGGCAAGACAAGTATGAACTGCAGCTAATACTACACAAGGAAGAGCAGGAAAACAAGCAGAAAGCAGAGATCTCCAATCCATCTCAGCTAATCCCATTGGCTGAGAACCCCTTCGCACCTCTAGAAAGAGAAGAGGAGCTTGCAACTTTCTTTGCAGAAAAATATTGCGCAACGAAAGAAGACCAGGAAATGGGAGTTGGGGAGAACGGTCTAAACACACTGAAGGAGGCAACTCAGAATAAAGGAAAAAGACTGCCGAGTTACAAGCCAACTCAGCTCCTAATGGAACAAGGGAAACAAAAGGGGCAAGAAGAATCTGGCAAGGCACTGACTACCACCACGCAATTGGGCATCCAAGTCGAGGCCTTGCATGCACAGAATGCACGTCTCACGGATCTCAACAGAGAAATGCAACTTCGCACAGTGGTTGTTCAGGATTTGCAACACAAAGCACACGAAGCATTCTGGGAAAGGGCCAAAAAGGAAGCAAGTATGTTGTTGCCATCTCGAGCAGTAATCCGCATTCAGAAAGATCCGGTAACAGAGGAATGGAACGTGGCAGTACACGAGGACCTGCCAATACTCAGATGACAGTTGGGACAAAAGAAGGAGGAAGTGATAGGAAAGATCAGCAAGGGAAGGGAACCAAACCTGATGGGTTTAGCTGGCAAAATGCAAGAGGCAGAGGTGTCAGGTCAAACAGAATCCACAGGGGCAAAGAAGGGAAAGAACCAGGCACAGTATGACGCTAGACCTCTGGTGGTCCGCTTGGACCAAAGGGCAGAACTCCTTGAAGACTTGCAATGGAAACCCTGGTGGTGGATGGCGGCTTTACCAGTCACAACACTGGGGAGTGAAACAACCATGACTCAGAATGCAGCAGCACTAGCAACTCTGGTGGAATCATGTATCCTAGAACAGGAGGAGAGCGAGCTACCTTCCCTCCTCACTCCACTGGAAGAGGAGACGCCGAGCAGTTCTGAGATCTAATCAGAGCCCCATAAATTCAAATGAGGATTAGTCCAGGTAAACTATGAAACCACCATGAGGGGATCGTTTTTTCCAAAGACGACCACATTGGCCGGCCCTTCGGCCCTCTTCTATCCAATGTGGTACTTCATGAGCTTGAGAAATTTGTCATGCGACTGAAGAGCATTGCCGATAGAGGGCCGTCGATAGAGAGGGCAACCGTCGCAGGTTGCGGACAAAAAGGCTCACTGCGAAGATCCGGTAGCGATCGGAGAGCAGCCTTCAAGACGCGCCTTCGGCCCTCACGTTTGTCGGCTCGCCAGAGTCATTTTAGAAGGATTCACTATGTTCGCTATGCGGACGACTTAGGCTTGCCATAAAAACAAAATTTAATAAAAAGATTCCTCGTTGCAAATCTGTGGCAAAGCTATGAACAGATGCAAGTCCAGCTTCGTGCCTACACATTACTGTGTAAGTACCCCAAGACGATGAGGTGCCAAACGACTCCGTCGATATGAGCTCTTGGGAGTCATCAGCCTGTTATCCCCGGCGTACCTTTGATCCGTTGAGCGAGAGCCCTTCCACACGGGGCCCCCGGATCACTATGGCCGACTTTCGTCTCTGTTCGACTTGTAGGTCTCACAGTCAGGCAGGATTTGACCATTACGCTCTACAGCTGCGCAAAGCGCTAGCTTGAGCCTACCTTCGAGCGCCTCCGTTGCTCTTTAGGCAATTGTGTTAATCTAATCCCGCTTGAAAATGAAAATTGATAGGTCAAGTACCTACACTTTGATAAATCAAGCCTGAGCCTGGTGGCACGAAGTGTTGATTAGATCCTAAGCGACACGCTTGAGCTTCCAGTCGCCTGGAAGTTCAAACTGTATCATCATCCCATCTTATATATATGGGATGTCTGACGTGCATTCGTTGAGGCTTTACGGTCTTAGACTTCCTTCCCTGCTGATTGTCCACAAGCGAATTTTAGAGTCAGCCTTGATGGCCTCCAAACGTTCGATTTCATGGTCGCAGCTGCAAACGAGAATTTGGAACCCAGATACTTTGCTCCCCTTCATTGTGGTTGACCGAGGGTCCACAAGAGACTACTATGAGAGCTCCGAAACCAATCTCGAAGCGAAGATTGATTTTCCCGCAGTTTTTTTCATGTTTGCCTTTGGGTTCTCTTTAGGCACGAATTGCAACCATCTAAACTCTATAAGCAACTTGTCAGAAATTGATCTTAGATTTCTGGCATTATATTATAGTGGACTCCTTCCTGAGCCTTTGAGAACATTTTACCTACGGACAAGCTATCRGTACCTTTATTTTATTTTATTTATGGTAAGTCCTAGGTATTCACCACATTGTTGCAGTGGTGTGGTTGCAAACATCTAGCACAGCGGCGCACAGATCATTAAGAAAGCGTGAGCTGTTATTARCACATTATAAAGTTGATGATTTCCACCAAGAATTTGATTTCCTGGCTGTGCTAATTCCATGCGAATTAGTACAGAGAAGCATATGCCCATTACTCCAGCAATTGCACCAAAGATTAGATATAAAGTACCTATATCCTTGTGGTTTATGGAAAACAGCCATCTCTGTGCAAATTTTGTCATATCAGTTGTTCCCCATCTTTCAGTAATAAAATGCTTTGTTGGACTAGTTTTGACTGATGTTTTCGCAGTTTTGAAAAGCGAAATTCGTCACAAACAGTTTCGCGAAAACAAGCCTCTAGCGAGGCCTGTAAATGAATGGGAGAATTGACTTGAAAAGTCAATAGTGTTTTGAACTTTGTTCCACTTGTTGACATAAGACTGCTTGCACGGTTTGTTTGCAATTTGGTGCGCAGCGTCTAATCATATCATTTATACATGATTCTCCAATCATTTGCGTACTTGAACGCTAACTAATACTACATAATTCATACCACAGTGATCTTTCAGCTTCCCACTTTCATTGATTTCATGCGCAGTGTGTTATTTTTGTTGAGTTTCGGATACACATAAACAAAAACCAATAGTACTGGCAACGTATCCTGCATAAGTACAAGGAGGATGTATAGCCAATACGGGGTCTTGTAGTACAGGGTTGAATTCTTTTCCCGAATCAGTGCTTAAAAAGGAAATTC
>BFEA01000005.1:6484241-6498335 GCA_003427395.1 Chara braunii | reverse complement strand
AGAGAGAGAGAGAGAGAGAGAGAGAGAGAGAGAGAGAGAGAGAGAGAGAGAGGATTGTGCAAGGAACATGAATGTGGACGAAGCACAGAAATCCAGATTGCAAAAATCACACTGAAGTCCAGGTAGTCAAAGCAAGAGCAGATAGCACAATGGAACTGAGTAACCATCCATTTGAGAACGATACAGAAGAATCGTGAGTCAATGTCCAAGCCCAATTGGGCAACACCAACAGCATAACCCAATGTAGCTCTCTGTCTTGAATGGCGCCAGGCGCCCTACCTACTCTACAGCCTATCACTACAACTACAGAATGGAAGCAACCAGACAACTTGACGACCAGCGAGTGATGATGTCAACACCAATGCCGATCTCCTCTCCACCAGGTACGTCTCTCTCTTCTCCCTCACTCTCCCTTGTTATCCCACACAGCGCCCTTCACCTCCGAAGCACCACCTTCGCCCTTCACCTTCTCTGCGCCCACAGGCAGCCCGGCTACGGCCGCCAGCGCCCTGCGCCCAGGCTGCGCTCTACCGCTTAGCGCCAGCCTGCCCTCCCTCAGCCTAGCACAGCGCAGGCACACTCGCGATGCAGCAGCGTGCCGCCCTTGCTCACAATGGCCAAGATGCCTGCCCACTCGTCCTCCCTGCCTATATGCCAGTGTTGCGTGTGGGCGGCCTCCCTTGAGCCTGCGGCTGGGCCCCAGTACCTGTACCCAGGCCCAATGCGGTTGGGGCCCAGGAGATGCAGTTGCGCCTCTTTCATCAAGGCCTGCGGCCAGATTCAGATAGTGGACCGGTTTCCCAGTGGCATTTTCGGCCTCTATATCCAGCATGCATTGTCGGACTCACGTTTATGTGCCCAGGGCCTAACCAACTCTGGGGCCCTGGGATTTCTGCATTTGCAGAGATCCGATACTCGGTGCACTCCAACCAACTGGCGTGCAGCAACTGTATGGACCCCACTTCGTGAAATGTTTGAACAGAGGGCTCTCTTTGATTTGCAGGCCCGCCTTCACTTAGGGGGGGCACGAGGCTTGCTGGGGGCCTTAGCCCAGAACATGTACATCACGGCAAGGCCCCTTTGAGGGCTCAATCCTCACAATTGGAACTATATAGAGAAGATTAGCATGTCCAAAAATAAAAAAGGTGCGAATGTATCTGGCGCAGACAATGGACCTGATACATTCGCACTTTGGTGTGCCGAGCAGCAGAGAGAGAGAGAGAGAGAGAGAGAGAGAGAGAGAGAGAGAGAGAGAATGGGGCGGGTGTTAACGGGGCACGTACTGACAAGGTGGGATCGTTTTCCAGCCCGCCAGAAGCCCAAAAGGGAAAAAAAAAACCAAAAAAAACGGGAGGGCCTGTTACGGGTACCTGTAAGGCCAGGCCACCTCCCGTTTTTGCCGATTATCGAACCGGTAGGCCGTCTAACGCGCAGTTCACTGTTTTTTTTGCTGTTTCGAACTGCTCACGGCCCAATCTTGCAGTGGACTGTTATTTCTGCGAATTTGGAACTGTGCAGCGGTCACAGGGGCAGTTGTCTCAAAAAAAAAAAAAAGTCTGCCGAAGATTCCCGCTGTGTGTTCAGATTTCTCAGTCTGTGTACCAAAAGTTAATGGGTTTCATGTACTTGCCAAAAGACCAGCTACCATTGGGTATTGCTGCCGCTAGTTGTCAATGATCGACCGATGTTGAAAGGCATGCATTTCTGTTGGGAGCTCCTTGTTGATACAGCTGCTGCCAACAAGACAATATCGTCGCTAACCTCCACCACGAACCTCCAAAATGAATGTCGTGAAGAGCCTGCCAATGCACGGGCTGAACACACTGCTGATTTCCGGTTCTATCATTGGAAACTGATACGTTGCTGAGGTGTCGCCTTATGCTGAGTTCTCCAAGACTGTGTGTGCGCACGTGTTGACTGGTCTTTATACCTATCTGAGAGCAAGACGGTCTGAGTTTGTGTGAGATCCGCAAAGGCACTTGTTTGTGTAAAGGTCCCCCGGAGCCAGTAGGTGGCCGTGACTTTGAGAGTAGCAGCGGGGAGAACGTAGCGGGAATAGGCCCGCGATGCTCAAAACAAAAAGAAACCTATAGGCATGCAACACTTAGAGCGACGGAAAGGGGGGGAAGAAACACTCAAGTAGCCGTAGTCCCGCAGATGTGTCAGGGCCTGAAGACCGAGCACAAGGTACCGGGAGGAGACAGGCTGCGCGCGTTGCTTGGAACCCATGCGGCACGCTCAAGCAACCAACCGGAGACTAGTTGCTTGCTAGACGAGAGGGTCAACGTCGTGATCTTGCATGCTGCTGAAATGCTGGTTGAAGCAACGCTGGAGTAAGCGGGATTGCCAGGTAGGAGGAGGAGAAAAAAAGAAATTTTAAACTAGGAAAAGCAGCGCGAAGAGGGAATCATCTGGCTATGGTGAATGCCATCTTCATCACCTTGTTAGGCGTTGCATCTGGAAGGCCGTAGTGGGGGCTGCACAACACCAAGTAGGCTTCAGGACCAAGTCAGGCATGGTGGCCTGAGCAGCAGTGCACATAGCTGCTTTACCTGTTTTTTTTTGCACAGCAGGGATAGACCCTTGGTAAGCTCGCCATAGCTTCGGCCTAGTTTTGGAAGAAGGAAATAGAAGCTATGGCTATAGTGAACCTCTAGTTATGCCAAGCAACAGAAACGGGTTTTGGACATTGATTCTAGTTCAGCGACTCATTCTTATTAATACTAATAGTAGTGTGAATTAGAGAGAGGAGGGGATGAGGAAGAGTTGGGTGATGAAGAAGGGAGGACTATTATTGATGCACATCTTGCTCACCCTCTTCTTCCCCTCTCTCTCTCCTCTCAGGATCATTCATTTCGTTTCGTAATTGTACGACATTTTATCGGTCGGGTTCATAACGTTGTTGTTTTCCTTCTCTGGATGCTATTGGTCAAAAGGGTTAATTACTTTTATTATGTCTTCCTCCCTTTCATATCAAAAAGGTTTCCGACAGTTAGGTTGCTATCTTACCTCAAAGAGTCGCTCTGCCTGGAACCGGCCAGTGGTCGACTAAGAGGAAAGTCATGTCTCTATTACTAAAGGTTACAGTGCATGACAACATCGTTCATTCACAAAGGGACAGAGGTATGGCTGAATAGCCAACGTGGTATCACAACTAAGATTTTGAAGGCCCGTGGGGTTGCGCTAGGAGTAACCTAGAGGCTGTAGCTTCAATTCCCTTTACTATTGCAAGAGGATAGAGGGTGTGTCCAAATTTATGATTTGTACAGAAAGGAGAAAGGGAGGAAGATGCTCACTCGGTTACCCACCTAGTTGAGGCAGGTGGATCATACGTTGTTGAGAGTTCTTAAAATATGCTAATGAGATGTTCGCATCCTTGTTTCTGGATTAAGTATTCCTGTGAACTTTCCATATTGCATGCGTGAAGGGAATGAAATAAAGAATTCATGTTCTAGTATAGTAAACATTGTTTCTTGGTTGACTATCGTGGCTGTCCTTTACTGCATCCAATGACTATTTAATAGGTTGTAGCATACTCTATTAGTCATGCCTTCTCCGACAAGAAGATGCCCCCATTTCATTCCTTTACAGGTGGGGCAAAAACCATTACAGCTTAATGATGCTTATCTGAAAGTTGTGCCTATTAGTTTACTTAAAATGATCAGTCTGGGACAATCCCATGCATTAATTGATGCTTGATTGCCCTTCATGAAGGGTTCGAGTGATGTTCCTCTTAGCAAAATCAAACATACATATAAACAGTGCGATTGCGGGAGCTCTGCCGGCGTCCAGGCGGAACTCCAGAGGCAGGGAACTTTCAGGTATCCGATAAACCACGACGACTACACGTCACTATCTTTTTGCATGCACATGTGAATGTATATTATTTCTAATTCTTTTTGGGCTAAAGAATCTAAAAGGAAGAAAAAAATTATGAGAATGTAAGAAGAGTTTGTATGAAAGAGAAAAGGGGAAGGTAATATCCTAAAGAATCTAAGGCTAAGGAAAAAAATATGAATTGTGAGCTTTCTGCTGAGAGAGGTGAAAGTTGTCTGGAATTGTGACAGATAGGGTGAGTCGCTCTGTTGTTCGTCTGAGAGTGCTGATTGATATTGAAAGGGTAGTTGGATAAAGGGCCAAGGAGTATCCATCCAGCTACTCGATGAGGGTGGTCTAAATGATGTGTTGATTGGTATTGAGAAGTAGTTGGATAGAGGGTCAAGGAGTGTATCCAACTGCTTCACGTGTGTTGTTTTGACTTGATGTTTTGAATGATATTGAGAAGAAGTTGGACAAAAGGCAAAAAAGTGCCCATCCAGTTCCTTCCCGTGTGATGTTCTAACTTGACGTTTTGGTGTTAAAAAGTAGCTGGATAGAGGGTCAAGGGGTGTCCATCTAGTTGATTCATGTATGAAGAACATTAACTCAATTGACATTAACATGATAAGGATTTGATTTAATGAAGTGACTGGTTTGGAGAAAAACTTGGATAGAGAGTCAACGAGTGTCCGTCCAACTGGTTCACGTGTGTTGATTTTACTTGATGTTTTGAATGCTATTGAGAAGTTGATGGATAGAGGGTCAAGGAGTGTTTGTCCAGTTCACGTGTGTTATTTGGAATTGATGTTTTGAATGATGTTGAGAACTAGCTGGATACAGGGTCAATGAGTGTCCGTTCAGTTGCTTCACGTGTGATGTTTTGACTTGATATTTTGAATGATATTGAGAAGTAGCCAGACAGAGGGGCAAGGAGTTTCCGTCCAGCTGCTTCATGTGTGCAAATTCTGACTTGATGTTTTGAACGGTATTGAGAAGTAGCTGGATAGAGCACCAAGGAGTGTCCGTCCATTTGCTTCACATGTGTTGTTTTGACTTGATGTTTTGAATGGTATTGAGAAGTAGTTGGTTAAAGGGTCAATGAGTGTCCGTCCAATTGCTTCACGTGTGTTGTTTTGACTTGATGTTTTGAATGGTGTTGAAAAGTATCTGGATTATACTGGATAGAGGGCCAAGGAGTGTCCATCTAGTTGCTTCACGTGTGATGTTTTGACTTGATATTTTGAATGACAATGAAAAGTAGCTGGACAGAGGGCCAAGGAGTGTCCTTCTAGCTGCTTCACGTGTGTTGTTTTGACTTGATGTTTTGAATGGTATTGAAAAGTAGATCGATAGAGGACCAACGAGTCTCTGTCCAACTGCTTCATGTATATTGACTTGATTTGATATATTAACTGATTTTCTGACGGAGATGCACAAAGGGTCAAGGAGCGCCTATCCAGTTGCTTCACTTATGAAGATTTGATTTGATGAATTGACTGGTTTTTAGAAGAAGTTGGATAGAGGGTTAAAAAGTGTCCTTCCACTTTTTCCATGGTTGATGATTCGATCTGATGTGCTAAATGGTATTAGAGAGTAGTTGGATAAAGAGCTAAGGAGTGCCCGTCCAACCGCTCGGTGTCTGCTGATTTGACAAGATCTCTTGGTGAGTGTTGAATGGCATGGTATTGTGGGGCTATTGGATAGAGGGTCAAGGAGTGTCCGTCCCGTTGTTCTATGTGTGATGATATTGTTGAATTGATTGCATGATGTATGGTTGGCTGAGTAAGAGGGTGTTGAAGACTCGAGGACGAATCATTCTTCTCACAGTGGCAAAGTGACATTAGCTTGGGACCAATTGTTTGTTTTTTCTTAGGAAATGAAAAAAAAGGGGGAAGAAGTGATGGGATCCGATCGAGGGGAAATCCGACCGTTAAGAACATAAAGAACAATGTAAGGGAAAGCATGCGCACAAACAAAGAAGAGTTTGAAGGGAAAGAAACCCGGTCTCTCATATGGACTTCATGACAATTAAGGACAAAGATAGTTCGGGTCTTTCGTAACCCGACTTGTACGAAGTAAATGGCGGGAATAGCCTACAAACCGGTGGAGAGAAGAGAGAGAAAAAAAAAAGAGAGAACTTTCATTCTATAATATGAGTAGGAATAGAAAGATGGATTACAGGTAGAAAAGTTAAAACTGGATTTTTTCATTAGTATTTGCCAGATGAGGTAGGGAAAACCTGAAGTAGTGAATTTCAGGGAAGAATGGACTATGAGAAAAAAAAAGAAAGGGTTGAAATTTGTGGGACCAGGTCTGTTTGTGTGCAAGTCACGAATGTTGGGGTACACCTGGATCAAAAGGATTTACTGAAAGTCTGTGCATCTACTGCATTTCATATTTTTCACCTGGGTAAACAGGTAAGTTTAGCCAATTCGACTATCCTTCTGCTTTATACGCACTTCTAAAGAACCCCTGTAGGCAGACAAAACTTCCCTTGTGCCTCACGACTGAAAGGTCCTAGTCACTCTCAAGATTCTATTGATGTGTAGTCAAGGGGTTGGGCGTAGTTGAGTCACGGGAACAGGGAGAAATGTTGAGAGAGGTTTTGGGGGCTGAAGGTTCAGATTGGAGAGCATAAGTTGATTGCATCTAGTGCATCTTGGTTTGAAAATTTTCCCTCTAAGTGATTGTATGTGCATTGCAATTGGTATGTGCATCTCATTGGACACACCATGATTGTGAAAGTGCGATTGTTCACCTACACTACCCCTATTCTACATGAACTTATGTCTAAGTCATGAAGGGGGGCATTAGTTAGTCGGGCCACGGTCTCTGAATAAAAGGGCTTTAGGGAGATCGTTGTTAAACAGTCCAAGGGGTCGAGATCCTTTTTAAAGTTATTTGTTAGACGATTATGTCTGTGGTAGTTGAGATTGTCGTACGTTGTGGTACTTCAGAATCCCCCTATCACTCGAAAGGCATCCCTCACTATATTACCACCATTATCACAAAGAAGTAAGGGAGCTGGAGTGCTTAGTTAGCATCATCGAGTGGAAAACCACTGTGTTTTTCGCTGAGTGCCCGCAAAGTCCATGTAGTTATAAGGGCTGCAAAACTTCGCGTATGCGTGGGCGCTATTAGGCACATTACCATCACAACAGTCCGAAAAGGGCCACATATTGAATTGTTATGCCGACATCAGACCGATAACCCACTTATATCCAAGTTTGTAC
Organism: Chara braunii; assembly: GCA_003427395.1. NCBI lineage: Eukaryota > Viridiplantae > Streptophyta > Charophyceae > Charales > Characeae > Chara > Chara braunii. The sequence continues at coordinate 6,491,283 of BFEA01000005.1, read as the reverse complement.
GCTCTCGACGGTATTTACTTGTTATGGGACAAAGAGCCCTAAGACATGAGTTCCTCTTATCTCACGTGAATCTCTGTGCTACAATGAAAAGAAATGCCCTCGGCCCATCCACCTCTGGTGCGACATATTAAAGCCACCCTACGTGAGTCGGTAGCTCAGCAGGGATACCCCTACTCAAGGGTGGTGAAAGACCCTTGAGTATTTGGAAGTTGTCCCTCGTGGAGTCGAGACCTGTCATTAGGCCCCGCGAGGTGTATAACTGGCGCGCACGGCCAGCGTGGTACAAGGTTGGTTGAACGGCGATTGATCCTGCGTGTCACGACTATGAAGGTCCGACGCTTGAGACCGAGTGTGGGCTGTGTGCTACGACGACGCTAACTTCAAGTTAAACCCGACGAAGTGTGAGTGGGCTAAGCATCAAGTGTTGTATTTGGGGCCTATGTTGGATAGAGATGGGATCAGATAGGAAGACGCTAAAATTGCAGTTATTAGAGATTGGAGACGCCTCATATGTTGACGGAACTGCGTTCGTTCCTAGAGCTAGCCAACTATTACCGAAAGTTCATACGGAACTTTATAGTGATCGCTGCACCTTTACGCAGGTTATTGAGAAGGAAGTGGGATAAGGACTGCACCTCAACCTTCAAGAAGTTGGAGAAGTCTTTGATTGAGTATGCGGTTCTAAAAATAGTTGACTCGTTTCTGCCTTTTATTGTAACGACAAACGCGAGCCAATACGGGATTGGTGCAGTTCTCCAACAAAATGATGGTCCGGGGTACAAGCTTGTAGAGTGTATATCGTGTAGACTACCTAGTGAGAAGGTCGCAGCCTCGACGTATGAGAGAGAGGTGTTTGCTCTTAGAGAGGCACTGAGTCATTGGCGACATTACCTCCTAGGACGTCACTTCAAAATCTACTCTGACCATGAAACACATCGCTGGTTAAAGACCCAGACCCGAATGTCACGTAAGTTGACTAGGTGGGCTGGGGAGATTGATCAATTTGACTTCAAGTTGAAACCAGTCAAGGGTAAGTACAATATCGTAGCTGACGCTTTGAGTAGGCGTGCAAATTTCTTTGCCGTCATAGTAATCTATCTCGATGATGGCGTAGAGCTGTTGGAGAAAATTAGGGCTGCTTACGTAGACGATTCAATTTATAGCGAGTTGATTGATAAGGTGCAGAAGGCACCACACGAAGTCCCAGACTATAAAGTGACCCAGGGTCTATTGTTTGAGAATACTGATGTGCACAACCACTTGTACATACCGAATAGTGAGGAAGTCCACAGTTTGTGGGAATGTCATGATACCGAGGGACATTTTGGTTGGAGGAAAACGTACACTAACCTCCTTCGTTCCTATACCTGGGCAGGTTTGAAACACGACCGTATAGCCTATGTCCAGGCTTGCAAGGTGTGCCAGAGGAACACGAGTTCCACGCAGCCTCCCCTAGGGCTTCTGAAACCACTACCGAATCCATCAGGTCCCGGAGTCTTTGTGTCTATAAACTTTATGGACACTAAAGTAAGAAGAAGAAGTGGGAAGAGTCAAGTAAAGGTAATCGTCGATAGGCTTAGTAAATTTGTAGTTTTTGTTCCTCTTCCTGCTGAGGCGATAACATATTTGGTGATCAGAGAGTTTTTCAATCACTGGGTCAAGGACTATGGACATCCTTCAACTGTAGTGAGTGACAGAGATGTACGATTCACTAGTGAGCACTGGCAACAACTGACGAGTGTGTACGGGTCTAGACTGACTGTGTCATCAGGGTGACATCCTGAGACAAATGGACAGACTGAGCATATGAACAAAGTACTTCAGCAAGTGCTGTGTATGCACATCAGACCCAATTAGATTGATGGGGATGAGTACCTTCCGCCTACAATAACTTTGTGCACCTGGCTACGGCAAGAACTCCCAATGAATTACATAGGGGATGGAGTCCTAGGCACCCGATTGATTGTCTGAACCCGGGCCAGATCCAAAGATTACCACCTGGCACGAGGGAGTTTGCTGTACAATATGAGGAAGACTTAGTACAGGTGAGAGAACATATAAGGAAAGCTCAACTTCAGATGATTGAGCAAGCGAATAAGCATCGCACACCATCGCAGTTTGCTGTAGGTGACCTAGTCTGGGTTAAGTCCAAAGAGTTTCTCCCATAGGAGAACATATCGAAGAAACTGCTTCCTGCGTATAGGGGACCGTGGCAAGTCCTAAGACGTAATTGGTGATGTAGATGGACCCTCCTATGTTGTTGAGATTCCGCCTCATCTACATACTTATCCTGTGTTTCATACTTCTAAGTTGCTTCCCTGTGTCAGTAATGGTGTATTAAACTCTATTTCCATCTAGAACATCTATGTTCCCTCCTGATATGGATGGTAGATATGATGTGGACATGATAGTAGCAGAAGATGTCTACAGGTCCAAACGCAGAGGGAGACCCCAGTGACAGTACAAAGTGAGATTTGCTTATCAAGAACCTATGGAACATCGCTGGTTCACGAGGGATGAGTTGATTGAAACAGCCCCACACACAGTTTCCTATTATGAAAGGGCTCGTAGATGTTTCAACATAGTTGATCATTGAAATCTGTAGTTTTCTCGAAGGGCTTTGAAATTGGGCCGGCGAGAGTGAAAGGTCTATTTCACCGTGCAGATCCCAAATTCGAATTTCAGGGTCGAAGTCCCCAAGTCTGAATAGGCCCAGACAGTCAAAATTGAAAAGTTGTTGCGTCTGATAACTCGAAAGGTACCTGATGACCAGTCGGGTCCCACAGTCCAAAAATGCAGCAGTGCTCCAAGGCAAAGTCTGGAAGATACCGGCCCAATATTCCAAAAGCAAACAGACCGTGGGCAACCAGTACCAGTCAAGTCAGGTCCAGACCAAGTCAAGCACATGCCAGTAGGGCCAGGGCCCAGTCCAAGTCAATAAGGACACTGGGCTGGGCTCATTCGGAGATGGCTCATTCGCGAGAAGGTCGAAGCGCTGTTGGTGCTTGTGCGCTATTGCGAGGGACAGAGCACTAGGAGACCTGCTGGGTAGTGCTATGCTGTAGAGGACAGGCGGCCATAGCCACGTAGTACACAAGCCAAAGAGAGACAGAGTTACATACCTGTTTGAGGATGCTGGATGATGCGCGGGCAAGCGCTCGATGACTCAGACTCGGAATCCGTACTGTAACTCTCGCCTTGTGTTATACGATCATTCATTGAAGTTTATGAGCTGCACTAATCTGGTCTCTCCGTATCTCTACTTCTGTGTGGATTTTTGTGTGCACTCTCATGATGCGCATGTTTGGAGTGACAATATAAGTGGTCCGTTGCAATTCTGTTTACTTTTTTTTTTCTTTAATCAAAACAGGTCTCTTATTGTCTGGGCTCCACTTCCATTGGGGGGATCATCAGTCCGCTTCCTTTCCACCGGCAAGTCGAATATTGAAATACATGGTGAACACTCTCACACTTCCCCCCGTCTGACCGAAGGAACCCTGAACAACATCGGTTGCTCCTTTTTATGAGGATTGACTGTCAGCTTGCCCTACTCTGGTCTTCCTCTCAGACCTCCTTCTGGGTCTGTCAAATATGGCTCAAAGAAACAAGAAAACCGGTAGAGTTATATATCCTTCTGAGACTGCAGTCTCAATTTTGTTGTCGTCATCCGCCTCCTTTGCATCGACCTTCTGATCCCACCATCTTGAGCAGCGGGTTCCATGTTTCTTTCCTTGCCAGCTCTGAACGCTCAATTGTCTGGGTGCACCTCCTGTTCACGATGACCCGCAGGGCCAGCATCCTGAGCATGTGTAGAACCGGCTGCCATGTTTGAGCTTTGAAGAGCGAGAGCCCTTAGGGACCGTCTGTCTGAGACTCCCAGTCCTTTCGTGTGTTGCTCCCCATGTGGAAACCTCCCATCCTCTCTCTGTCATTCTGTCACATGTAGGGTGACTGTTGAAGACTTACCGAGCGTGCTAGCGGGAACTGTCTTACGCCCATATCGGAGTTGGTGCTTCCTGTTCTTGGATATTCTGCTGGACTGAGGGCTTGCCGGAGTTGTGGCATTCCTTCCATCTCAAGACCGGCCTGTTCAGCCACGCCACCTTTTCTCGTACCAACCAGACTCGTTTGAATTAGACAGTACCATCGTTTGTTCTTGATCTGGGTTGTTCTGAGCACATAGTTTGACCTTCCTCCGCTGGCCGAGTATTTCCGCTTCAATAAGCCCTTTAGTTGAAAACCAGACCTTCTCTCATGGTTTCCTCGTGCCTTCTAATGGTGCGCTGCATCTTTCTTTCCATATGGCACACAATGTGACTTTGTGTAACATCCCAAACCAGATTCTTTCTGGTTTGCCAAAGTTAGAGGGTAGATTAGTCCAGAGGAGGAGTTGAAGGGGGTGTTTAGGGAGGGGAGAAGAAAAGAGAGTGACCCATAGGGCTGCCAATCGCGCCCAGTATTCTGTGGCTTCTTTACAGTTAATCAAGCAGTGTATTAGGTCTTCCTGTTCTTGATTAGAGCAGACTACACAAGTATCAGAGCTGGTTGGATCATTCTTCCTTCTCCTAACATGCAGCCATTGGTTAACCAGTGGAGCAGCGTATGTGATGAGCCACTGCTTGATCACTGGGTCTGGGTTCTTCGTTTTTAGCAGCATTTTGTAACCTAGCTTGACTGTGTAGAATAGATTGGAATTTGTGGTTTGGCAGTTCTATTTCTTTCTGGGCGCCATGCCCATTCTGAGGGGTCAAACTCAAGGTCTTGAACTGCCGTGCAATTATTATTATTATTATTATTCTAAAAACAGTTGCAGTTTTTATTGTATAAAAATCCATGAGGACGGGTATTCCTCGACAGCTCAACCCGGACAGAGCTGGGGCCATTACCCAGATTCGGCTCGAGCTGGAAACTGGGTCCAACGCCCCCTTATCTGCAACTTCAACGAAAGGGAAGCTGGACTAAGACATGGCAAACAGAAATAAAGGAACAGCTAAGGTACTGAAAGTCTGAAACCCAGGAGGTAAAACCAGACTTTTCCTGTCCCCTTAACCGTTTTTTTTTTTTTTTTTTTTTTTTTTTTTCCCCTTCTGTCTACCCTGTGCAAGGAATATGAGTGTGAATGATATACAGAAAACCAAGTTGTGAAATCACACAGATGTCCAAGTAGTCGTGTACAAGCAGAGAGCATATTTGCACCGAGAATCCATCCAAATAGAGCAATACAATGAAGTAATGAGCCAATGTTCAAGCCCTCAGGCCACACCAACACAATATCCAAAGTCGCTCCTCTCTGTCTGGCGCCCAGCGCCCAGCCTACTCCACTCGACTATCCTACCTACAGCTGTGTTCACGCAACAGGCTCACTTAGACTCTCGAAGACCAATGTACATGATGTCAACACCATACCCGACCTCTCTTCACGTACCAGGTACGTATCTCGTCACCCTCATCAGACCTTGATAACCCACACTCGCCTCCTTCCCTGAAGACCACCAGAACGTCCACATTACCCCCTTGTGCCCAGCAGCCCGGCTATGGCTGCCAGCGCACCGCTGCCCTGCAGCGCCCCTCTTCACATCTATGCGCCCCGTCAGCGCCCTTGGCCGCAGCGCTGCAGCGTGTCCGCATTGCCTACGCGGGCCAGAATGCCTGGCTTGGGCTGCCTCACTTCCTATATGGAATTGGCAGCCTCCTGGATGCTGCGTGTGGCCTGGCTGGAAGCTTCCAGTAGCTTCCGGTTGGGCCTCAGTCCCTGCGCCCAGGCCCGAGACTACAGTTGAGGGCCTGGGCCCCTTTTACAGTGGGCACGGCCTGAGTCTCCGGAGTTGGGCTGTTTGCTGCATCTGTGCAGGGCTCCGGGGAAGGTGCGTCGACCGTACTGCTTTTGCATGGGCCGGTGGCCTGCTTCTCAATGTATCGGCCCTGCTTTGTGTGTATGTGCCCAGGCGCAACTGTCAAGGCCTGGGCCAACTGTACGACGCAGCTTAGTGGGGCTCACGCGTCTACCCAACCAACTGGCGTGCTGTAAGAGCCTGAATACCCACATATGAAAGTGTCAAATTCTGGCCTCTGACAAATATTCAGTCCCGCCTTCACTTAGGGCCGGCACTCGGCTTGCTGGGGGACTTTGCCCAGAACATGTGCTGTCTGATAGGGTCCTGTGAGGGCTCGTTCCTCGCACCTGTCCTTCCCCTCTCCCTATCCTGAACCCTTCTCCTTGAACCCTAAAACCCTATGCCTATTGATGCTATTTTTCCCTTGCTTCCTGTCTCCTTAAACCCTAAATCCTACTGCTGTTGCACTTCTTTCCCTTTACCGTCACCGCTCTGTCTCCACTGAAATACGAGGCCTGAGGCCTGGATAGTTGCCACTTTGCCATTCCCCAGAATTCTGCGATCAAACCTGTCTTTCAATTCCTGTTCTTGGTCCAGCTGTTGTCTGATCTGCCTTTGCGCTCTTTTCCACTGTGTGCCCGGACGTCGGTTTCCAATAGGTTTAGGAGGACCTGCCCTGCTTCCTGCCTGTGCATCGTCCTCCTTTCTTTCCCAGAACCCTGCCCCGCCCTGTTTCCTAGATACTACCCCTCCTTAAAATCTGAGGTTTCTCCAGGAAACGGGAAGTGTTGGGTTTTCCCTTGTGGGCCCTCTACTTTATGCAGGAGCAGCCAAGCCCGGTTCTATGGAAGACTGAGATGGGGGGTACTTGATGGGTCTTCCATGGAGAGCATACTTGCGGCGCATTTGTGCGCTGCGCCATGCGGTGCGCCATGCGCGTGATGGAGATGCGCACGCATTGCTCACATCGCGCATCTCCATGCGCGGTGCGCATGCGCCATGCGCCATTCGCGGGTTACACATGCGCATGCGCTGATGCGCGCGCACATGCGGGCCATGCCCGGGGGTGGTGCGCCAGATGCGCCGCCTTGATTTTTTTAATTATTATTTTTTTTGATTCCCCTGGTATATTGCGTGGTTCCCCCACCCGTTTCAGATTAGAAACAGCGGGGCAACTCTCTCTCTCTCTCTCTCTCTCACACACACAC
>BFEA01000005.1:6405583-6445197 GCA_003427395.1 Chara braunii | reverse complement strand
GAGAGAGAGAGAGAGAGAGAGAGAGAGAGAGAGAGAGAGAGAGAGAGAGAGAGAGAGAGAGAGAGAGAGAGAGAAAGAGAGAGAGAGAGAGAAGAGAGAAGCTTTTGAGTCTTTCTCTTGAGGGAGTGAGGAGAGGGAAGAGGAGTGTTCGTCCTAGAAGTGTGGGGAAGTACGGACCCCTCTTGAGAGACTTATTGACACCTTCATCCTCCATCATGGCATCTGTAGCAGAATGGAAGCTGCAAATGGACGCTGCCCCTGAGGCAGAAAAAGCGGAGTACCAATTCTTTTATGAGAAAGCATTGAAGAGGGAAGAGGAAGAGAAGGAGAAGGAGATGGAAGACAAAGTAAAGGCTCATGAAGCCGTCTTCAGTATCGTGCCCGCCTTAACTGATGATGAGGTAGAAGAGAAGACTGTTCTACTCCTCAGGGCCTTAGTAGAAGTCCGGGTTGTTGAAGACCGTACTGGCCAACTCACAAAGGTGTTTGACGAACTCAAGAAGTTGCGTGAGGATATGGCCCGAATGGCGCAGCAGCACCGTGACTAGCTGCAACAGTTTGCTAACTTGCAGCCGGCCCAAAATGTCCTTCCGCCTGCTTACCCTGCTTCTAGTGCTGCGTGTCAGTCCGTTCTTGCCCCTCTAACCACGTCTTTTTCTTCTTCTTCCTCTTCTTTGAGTATGGCCAGCAGCCTACCCCGTTGTTGCTTTTGTTGTTGCTGCTGCAGTGGCAAGTGGCAGTGCAGGGCATTCTGGAACTGTTGCGGCCCCGAATTCGGACCCAGCAATCGCTGGTTCTAGTTGCAGTTTTCCCTATGTGGACAGAAAAGCGACACAGATTTCGTCTAAGTATGACGGAAAAGACGACATTGAATCTTGGATCAGCTCCATGCGATCCTACTTTGATGTGCAGGGGACACCCCCAGTGACTCAGTCGTCGGTCCTAGGGACCAATGTGGAACCCGCCGTAAGGGGCTTCTTAGAAGTCCAAGCTGTACAGTCAGGCTATAGACTTAAGCTTGACAAACTCAAGCACAACAAGTGGACCGACAACATGCATAACCTGCAGCAGTATGTTAGTAAACTCTTTGCTACTCCGGATCTAGAGATGACTGCGCAGTCTTGCTTGGATGTGATTAAAGGTACGGTCCCCGCTACTATAACACATTGCCTGGGAATCAGACTCATAGCATATACAGATTGGCTTACCCTCATGCGGGACTTAGTCAACCTGGAGGCACAAGACCTCCCGGGTGGATCGGGTGGCAAAAAGGTCACCGACCGCAAACGGTTTCCAGGCAGCAACCGTTTTTCAGCACACGATCTACTTGAGGATGACGAGGAGACGTTCAAAAAGGATCCTTCTCTTGATGACGATCAAGAGCAAGCCTGCGAGGCATCTTGGTCTTCATCAACTCATGAGTCTATGTAAATGACGAAGAATCCATGAATGCCTTCAAGAAGACTTCCTTCAAAAGTAAGGGACCCAGGACCATAATGAAGAACAACACTAACACCATTCTTTTTCCCAAGGGAGCGAAGATTCCACCCAAACCGGAAGATCCTGCCACAAAACCACGGGTAGATCACCGGATAAGTGAAAGTGAGTGGAAACATAGGGTGAAGAAAGGAGTTTGCCTGCATTGCACCAAACCGGGACACTCAGCTCAACATTGTTTCAGATTGCAGCAGGGAAACTAGCAACGGGGGTAGAGATATCATCAACACGCTCTACAGACAGAGAGGCTGAACAAGTAAGTGCAGATCCTTCATTGGATTCTGATCCCACTCGGCAAACCTCTCTTGAGACCCCATCCGATGCTGATTCCAAGGCTAAGAAAGTACACATCCTATACAAGGAGCCTTGGGTGGAGTTGGAAGAAAATGACTCTCATTCTCTCTTGTCGTGCTGGGCTCACATGAAGCAAGAGCGCGCGCAAGGGAAAACGAAGTTGTTCTTCTTCCAACTCCCCATTAATGGTCGTTACATCCATGCATTGGATGATTGTAGCGCAACCGCTAACTACTTCTCACCGCACGACATTCATAAGGCACGCTTGGGAATGAAGCAAATGACTTTGCAAAATCCTTGTCGGACCCAAGTGGTTTACCAAGAGGTTATCACATCTACGCATGCGGTCAAAAGTTTGTGCACTACCTTTGACGCAGACCGCACAATCACGCATGAATTGAATTTCTATGTCCTTGACCAGTGCCCCTTCGACGCGGTTATTGGCTTGGGCAGGTTACAGACCCAATGTGAAAGAACCACGTGGAAGGACTCACAGTTCATGGTCAAAGATGCCATGGGAACCGAGCGTCCAGTCCTCTTGGATGAGCCGCACGAGTCCCAAGTAACTTTTCTCAATGCAATGCAATTCCGCAAAAAGTGGCGCAAGCACAAAGTTGATAAGCAAATGTATATAGCCTTTGTTAGACCTGCTCATGTGCCGTTTATTTTTGCTGTACATAATGATTCTACTTTGCATGCCGTTTCTACCTCTAATGCAACTACTTCTACCTCTACTAAATCTACTTCTAGTCCAAACGACTCTACTTCCAATTCTGTTGTTTTGGTTGAACGTATGCAATCCGGTATGCTTGCGCCTGAAAGTGATGATCCACCTCCGGAAGTCCCATTAGAAATCCGCAACCTTCTCGACCGATTTTCTGAAGTCCTGGGCGAACCGCATGGAGTTCCCGTGCGTCCGGTCCGACACAATATCGAGTTGATAGAAGGTAGCACTCCTCCAAAAGGTTGTGTCTATCGAATGGGCTCAGGCGAATTGGAGGAGTTGTGAAGACAGATCGATGACATGATTGGGAAGGGATGGATCAAGCCAAGCGAATCCGAATTCGGTGCAGTGGTTCTGTTTGTCCCGAAGAAAGGAGGCACACTACGGATGTGTATCGATTACCGCGGACTGAATAGAATAACAAGAAAGAATGCGTATCCTTTGCCACGTATTGATGATCTGCTTGATGCTGCAGGTGGGTGCAAGGTCTTCAGCAAGATCGATCTCAAGTTTGGCTACCACCAGATTGAAGTCGACCCTGCAGACCAGCACAAAACTGCATTCAAAACCCGCGATGGGTTGTACGAGTTCATTGTCATGCCCTTTGGTCTCACGAATGCACCGGCCACCTTTCAAAGTCTCATGGACAAGGTGTTCCGCAATCAGATCAACCGATTTGTTGTTGTGTATTTGGATGACATATTGATCTTCAACAAGTCGATGGAGGAGCACATGAGACATCTTGAGGAAGTGTTGCAGATCCTCAAGGATTCACAACTCCATCTCAACTTGGAGAAATCTGAGTTTGGGAGGGACAGCGTCATCTACCTTGGATATCGGTTGTCTGCTGCGGGCCTAGAGCCTAAGGCAACCAAAGTTTATGCCATCCGCAAATGGCCTCAACCAGTGAATGTCCGCGAATTGCGTTCTTTTCTTGGTCTCGCGTCATACTACCGTAAGTTTGTACCCAACTTCTCTATCATTGCCCGACCGCTGTCCAGATTGACAAGCAAGAATGTATCCTACACATGGAATGAGGAATGTACAACAGCCCTCCAAGCATTGAAGGAGGCTTTGGCGAGTCATCCGGTGCTCCGCATTGCAGATCCCAAACTTACATTCGTAGTAACTACAGATGCCAGTTTGTATGGGATTGGTGCAGTGCTGCAGCAAGATGATGGCGACGACTTATGTCCGCTCGAATTCTACAGCAAACGTATGCCCAGTCACAAGGTAGCTGCCTCCACTTACATGCGAAAGCTCTATGCCTTGAGAGAGGCGCTAGATCATTGGAAGCATTATCTCTTGGGTCGCCATTTCAAAGTGTTCTCATATCACGAGACCTTGAAATGGATTCAGACACAGACCGTTCCCTCAACTACACTGACCCGCTGGCTGCATGAGATTGTTGTGTATGATTTCGAACTTAGGCATAAGAAAGGTTGTTACAATCGCGTTGCGGATGCTTTGTCTTGCCACCCTGAGTACATGACTTGTCTTGTGGGTTCCTAAGATCTCCGTAAGAATTAGAAGGAGGAACTTATTGAGCATACTGCCAAGGACCCGAAACTCAGTCCCATCCTTGAGCAGATTCGGGCTGGCCCCAATAGTCAGCCTGATTTCCATGAGTGTAAGGGCTTACTTTTTCGACGATACGGGAAGCACGACCTACTGTGTGTACCCAACCATGAGCTGATCCTTACTCACTTCTTGGACTTGGCTCATGGCCGGAGTGGACACTTTGGTTTTGAGAAAACATACGGAAGTCTGCCGCAAACGTTTGTATGGCCTGGAATGAAAGGAATGACACGAAAGTTTGTGGCTAAGTGTGAAGTTTGTCAATGCATCAAACCGTCTCGGCAAAAGCCCTATAGGCTACTGCATCCTCTTCCTATTCCTGATGGCCCGGGTGAGTCTCTTTCCATCGACTTCACGGACATGGGGAAGAAGAGTAGGAATGGATATTCGCAAGTAATGGTGAGCGTTGACCGCTTTTTAAAATTTCTGAATCTGATTGCATTACCACCTCACGCCCCAACTGACCTTGTGATCAAAGAGTTTCATAAGAAGTACATTCTGCAGTGTGGACCCCCGAAAACTCTCGTGAGTGACCGGGACACTAGGTTCATAAGTGCAGATTGGAAGGACTTCACCTCCCAGATCTATGACATCAAACTCAAGATGACATCTGGTCAACATCCCGAAGCCAATGGGCTGGCCGAGGAGATCAACCAGACTGTGATCCAACTTCTACGAGCTCTAATTGTGCCTGATCAGAACTCTTGGGATCAGGAGTTGCCGATTGTGCATGGGTTGTACAACAATTCCATACACTCCTCCACCAGGATGACACCTAACCAGCTGCACCTGGGGTGGAAAATTCGCAATCCTATATCCTATCTGTTTCCTGAACAGCTACCTGGCCTGGCACCTGGCCAGCCAGGCTAGAACGCTAAGTGTGATCGTTTGCTCAAAGTTGTTGTCGCAACTATGGAAAGGTGACGCAGTGCCATGATTAAGCATGCAAACAAAAAGCGTCAGCCTGACCCTTTCACAATGGGAAGTTATGTCTGGGTTAAGATGTCTGAGTTTTCTGAAGAAGAAGGTGTATCACGAAAGCTTCTTCCTCAATACTACAGTCAGTGGAAGGTACTGAACCAAGTAGGAGATGACTCCTTTGGTCCTTCTTACACGATCGACGTGCCTACTCATCTGCGCACGTACCCAGCCTTTCATGCGTCAAAGTTGTTTTTGTATCCACCACCTGAAACTTTTCCGTATCGAGAATCAATGATTCCCCATGCAATCAATGGCGGTCACGAGGTTGATAGAATTGTCGAGCACAGTGGATTTGCTAAGAAAGACTTGCTGCAGAGTGCCCCGTGAGTCGTCAACGCATATGAGCGATTGATTAGTTCTGAACAGCAGCCTAAATTCACTGCTACCCTCACGCCTACGGAACATACCCGATCTCTCTTTGCTATTTACACTTATGATGCATTATGCGAGGACTCTGATTGAGTTACTCGCTCGAAGGGACCTCGCTCTTGAGGGGGGGGTAGTGTAATGATCCGCCATAACACAGACTGAGAACACTGCTGATTTCTGAAGTTCTGCCGATGGAATGGATGCCTTGCTTAGATTCCCGCATTTTGCTGTGTTTTCTAAGTCTGTATGTGTGTGTGCCTGTTGACTTGCGTGCCTGTCTGAGTGCTTGCCGGCATGAGTGTGTGTGTGACCTGCAAGGGTACTTGCTTGTTTGGAAGGCCCGTAGGGCCGGTACTTACCTGTGGCTGTGGCATTGAGGGTTGCCGCAGGGAAAACACTCAAGTAGCGGAGCCAGGGGCCCGTGGTGCTTAGAGCAGCGGAAAAACATTCAAGTAGCAGGTAGGCCGGTACCGCACCCAATAGCAGTAGATGTGTCGGGTACTCGAGGCCGAGCAGAAGAAGACAAAGTTGGCATTTTTAGAGGCCCAGTAGCGGTAGGCTAGGCCTAGGCCAGTACCAGTCCATCCAGTCTGAGTCTAGAGCCTGTGCGGGCAATATCAGAGTCTGCAATGATGTTTCCCTCCGAAAGGGAGGAGGTACCGGTTGCTTGGGAGGCCGAGCGGCATGGAAGTCACCGCCTAGGAGGCAAGGAGGCCACTATATCAAGAGGCCGAGGGAAGAGCTCGGCCTCATTCTTCAGTGTGCAAGTTGGGCGTCACGCTGTTGGAGCGCCGGTTGGAAGAGCGCTGGCTGCTACAGTGCTGCTGGGAGGAAGAAGCCGGGAGCTTCCACCTCGGCTATGGTGGAGCTCGGCCGGTAGGAGGAGGAGGGAGAAGGGGACCAAGGGGGAGAGTGGCGAGGTACGTACCTGGCTTTTGTGGGCACCATCTTCATGACCTTGTCAGGCGCTTCATCTGGAAGGCCCCTGTTGGGGTAGTGCCGCACCAAGGAAGCTCGGGGAGAGTCAGGCATGGCGGTTCAGTGAGCAGCGGCAGCGACATAGCTGCTTTGGGTTGTCCTTTGGACAAGAGGCTGAAGCCTCGGTAGTCCGCCATAGCCTCAGTCTGCAAGAAGAGTCGCCATGGCTATGGTGGACCTCATGTTGTACCTGCAATAGAAGTGTGATTCGGACATTGATTCCGGTTCAACCATTCAACATTATTATTATTATTTCTTGTTTGAATAAGAGGGGAGGAGATAAGGAGGAGGAGATTGGTTGGCGAAGAAGAAGAGCCTTGCCATTGGTCTATGCTGGAGTACATCATCTTCTTCTTCTTTCTTAATTCTTCTTCTTCTTCTTTCCCTCTCTCTCCTCTCAAGTTCATTCATTTCTTTTGCAATTGGATGGCATTGTACTTTCTGATGAATCTATACCTCGAAATTGGCCAGGATCGTAACAATAATATCAATTTAGAGAAATGTGAATTTGGTCCCACTAAAATCTTGTACTTGGGTCATAAAATATCCACTGAAGGTATTAGGCCTGAAGATGCGAAGGTGGCTAGCATTAGGGACTGGTCACGACCCCAGTCTGTGACTGAGGTCAAATCTTTCTTGGGGATGTGTGGTTATTACCGCAATTTTGTACAAAACTACAGTACGATCGCATCTCCTTTGACTGATCTAATGCGCCTTGACACGCCATGGAATGGATAGGCGCATGTGAGGCTACTTTCAAGAGATTGACGCATGCCCTCACCCATCATGAGGTTGCCATGGTTCCCGGTCCTCAAACGCCTTTCGTAGTGACCACTGACCCAAGCCAGTATGAAATAGGCGCAATCTTGGCTCAACCGGAAGGGAAAAAGTTAAGGCCGATCGAGTACATGAGCAAGAAGATGCCATCTAAGAAATTGGCGAAGTCCTCCTATGAAAATGAACTCTACGCCCTCTACAAGGCACTTGTCCACTGGAGGCACTATCTGTTGGGACAGTTCTTCTATTTGAGAACTAACCATCAGACACTCAAGTGGATCAAGACACAACCTATTCTCTCTTACACACTCAAAGCTGGATTGAAGTCATAGACCAGTATGACTTCAAGCTAGACTACATGAAAGGAGAGTATAAAAAGGTTGAAGATGCATTGTCCTGTAGGGCAGACTACCTAGGTCCGTTGATTACTAAGTTTGGCTTATTTGACAATGTCACTCGATCCTTGGTGGAAGCCTACAAGGAAGACCCTGTCACGATGGACATCATTGGCAAACTCGAGGCCCAGGACAAGGCCACATCTGACGAGTTTGTGATGGTGGATGGGTTGCTCTTTCTTGAGAAGGCAGGATTTAAAAGGTTAGTGGTTCCATCTAGAGAAATTTTACGTAGTTTATTTTTAGGTGAGTGCCATGACGCGACAGGTCATTTCGGCTACAAGAAGACTTCTGCTAATTTAGTACAACGCTTTTGGTGGCCTAACATGCTTGACGATGCAAAGACTTACGTGCAGACTTGCCAAGTCTGTCAGCGGGACAAGCCGCGGACTCAAGGCCCGCTTGGGTTATTGAAGCCCCTACCCATTCCTGCTGGTCCAGGACAGAGTGTTTCCATGATTCTCATGGATACGCTCGTGACCAGCAAGAACAACAAAAGGCATATCTTCGTCATAGTGGATAGGTTCACTAAGTACGCTAGACTAATCGCCATGCCAGAGACTACCAGGACTGAGCACGTCATCAAGTTGTTCATGGACAACTGGGTGCGTGACTTTGGGCTACCAAAGGCCATCGTGAGCGGAGTTCGCAACTGGGATTTTTAGGAGTACCTGTACCTGACCTAACCACACCCTCTTTGAAAACCARCCACCCATACCCACTGTATACCTGGTCTGTCGGAGCTGTACCCATCTCCACCTGTTAAAAAAAAAAAAAAAAAACTATACCCAGACCTACCCTACCTGAACCTCTTCAACATGTAACTGACCATACCTACTCATGAACAATTTTTTTCAAAACCACCCATGGCCACCTGAACCCAAACCGTTTGCTAACCACCCATACCCTACCCTACCACCCACCTGTACCTACCCATAATTGTATGCACCCACCCATAACCACCCGTGCTCGTTGTCCACCCTCCTCTAACTGCCCATAACTGCCCCTAACTGTCCTTAACTGCCCCTAACTGTCCCTAATCGCCCCTAACTGTCCTTAACTGTCCCTAACCGCCCCTAGCTGTCCCTAACTGTTCCTAACCGCCCCTAACGTTTTGTTTTTTTTTTTAACCCTCCCTAACCGCCCCTAATTGTCCTTAACCGCCCCCAACTATTCCCAACCCCTATACGTCACAGGATTGACGTGGTAGTTTTTATTATTAATATTATTATGTTATTTTATTTTTTTTCGAGATGTGGCAGCTGCTGCAGCTACTGCCCCAAAAGCAACATTTGTTACATCYCGTCACTCTGATGCTGCTATGGATGCATCTGGTGCTACAACAGCCTATGCAACCTGTATAGCATCTGCAAATACAACAACCCTCGGTCTGTCGCACACACATACACACTCTCTCTCTCACACACACACACACACACACATGAATATTATATACACAAGGTTACACACGTATGAAAAAAGTCTGAAATTTTGAAAAACAAAAAATAAAAAAATGAAGAGATATAAAATTCACCCTTGCGAGAAAAAACGTTTGCGTCATGGGAAAGCAATAAATTTGGCATATGAGAAAAGCATCACGCTTGAGCAAAAATACAAAGCCTGCAAAGCTACAAGTGCGAGGCTACGCCCGCTCAGCCCCTTCGGGGCCCTTTTTGCAGCATGTCGGCCGCCCTAAGTGAAGGCAGGCGCGACAGGCCCTCAGGGCCTCGATTTTCAGGGTACCCYGCAACTGGTGAAATTCAGACAGTTGCGCTGCGCCAGTTGGTTGAAGGCGCCCAGGCCCAGGCCATATTTTGCAAATGTATCTGAATGGTGACCTGGGCCAGATGCGAAGGAAA
The DNA here is from genome assembly GCA_003427395.1 of Chara braunii. NCBI lineage: Eukaryota > Viridiplantae > Streptophyta > Charophyceae > Charales > Characeae > Chara > Chara braunii. Next base: position 6,435,745 of record BFEA01000005.1, on the reverse strand, counting down.
GGCTGTGAGCAGGCCAAGGGCAGTTGGGCACATGCAACCATCAGGCCCTGGGCCTGCGTGTGAGGTATGGGCCTGTGCCTACTGGGGCCTACTGGAAGCTTCTTGGACTGGACGTAGGCAGGCCACTTCAATATAGGGAAGGGCTTGCCTCCTCATTCGGCATTCGGGTGCTGGCTGCATGCTGCGCGAGCGCTACTGCGCTATTGCTGGCTGGCACTCACGCTCTCACGGGCGAGCAGGAAGGAGCGGGCAGCCATAGCCGAGCTGCTCCGCTGTAAGCTGGGTGCGGCGCAGGGTGGTCCTTGGGTGCTAGTGGCATCTGTGTGGTGTGGATCGGGGTTGTGAGTGTTGCGAGAGACATACCTGGTGCTGGAAGCGTGCGGCATTGCCCACTGTATGCTCGTACCTCAGGAAGATGTTGATGTCAACATTGACATTGTAGTATTAGGCTAGATAGGATCTGCCACATGTAGTCTGGGCGCCGAGCGCCAATAGGATATCAACTCTTGTTCTTCGTTGATGATGATGAGAGACTATTTCAGCATTGTCAATTACGAACTATTGGTGTGTTCTTATTTGGTGAATCTCGTGATGCATTTCTGTTCTTGGTTCGAGGTCAAGACTATCTGGACTCGTATGTATGATGCTGTTTGATTGCTGGAGTTCGCTAATGCTCATCTTCCTTGCACAAGACTCACATCGGGTATAGCACGGTTACCCGATCGGAAACTCTGCCCGCCCGTACCCACCCGTTTTGTTTTTTGGCCACCCGTACCTGCCCATACCCGTCTATTTTTTTTTCTGGCCGCCCATACCCGTTTTTTTTTTTTTTTACCCCTACCCCTATCTGCCCTTACCCACCTATGATCTCCAAAAGGGGCAACTGTGCCCGCCCTAACAACCACCACCTTTTGTTTGTGTCTGCCCATACCCAACTCCCCCTTTGGAAGGGGTACCCATACCCACCCGTAACGTGGCGGTTACAGCCTGGTACGGGTAACGGTTACCCGTTTGCGCTCTCTGATCGTGAGTAATAGAGATGTCCGGTTTAGCAGCGAGATGTGGAAGAAAGCCGTTGAACAGATGGGCAGCCAGCTGCAGATGACTTCTGGGAATGGGCAGGCTGAACAGATGAACTGAGTGGTGCAGCATCTGCTGAGGCACTACATCAAGCCCAAGCAATATGACTGGTATGAGAAACTTCCTCTCATCGTCAGCCTGTACAACAATGCTGTGCACAGCACCACCTGCGCCAGTCCTAATCAACTGCATCTGGGATGGAAGCCGAGATCTGCTCTAGACTTCCTCCTGCCTGAAAACCGAACTGCTGCAACTCCTGGAACAATTGAATTTGGTGTCCATTATGAGAAATAGTTGCAGCAGACTGTCGAACACATCAAGAAATCTCAGGAAGCCATGATTGCTTTTGAGCACAAGCATCGTTGACAATCCACATTTCAGGTAGGGGAACATGTCTAGGTAAAGGCTAGTGAGTTGGGACAGGAGTTTGGCATCTCTAGAAAACTAATGCCTCAGTATTTCGGTCCCTGGGAAGTCTTAGACATTGTGGGTAATGATTTGGATGGTCTCTCGTACGTGATTTGTATCCCTGGTCACCTACGCACTTACCCTGTGTTTCACACCTCAAAGCTCGCACCTTTCGCTGACAGAACAGTTCCCATCACTGAGATCTGTGCTGGCCCCAACCATGGATGGCCACGTGGACGTCGACGATATCTCGGAGCTGAGAGACATGCCTGTTCCCAAGCCAGCTGGCAGGGTAGGCCGCCTAAACTGGTGAGAGAATACAGAGTACAGTTCAGGCATCATACGGACCCTAAGGAAGATCGATGGTTTACAAGAGAGGAACTGGTCAAGACAGCTCCTCAGATCGTGGCCGAGTATGAAAGGAAATTGAAGGTGAAGGGACCAGCATGAAGCATCTCAGCGGACTTTCGAAGCTAAGGGGGATGGAATGCGAGGAACGAGTCCTCATGGGCCCCCTATCAGACATACACATGCTCTGGGCAGAGGGCCCCAGCAAGCAGAGTGCCCGCCCTAAGTGAAGGTGGGGCCGAATATTCATCAGAGGCCAAAATTCAACATTTTTTCGTATGTGGGAGCCTCCCTAAGCTGCGTCGTACTGTTGGCCCAGGCCTTGGCAGTTGCGCCTGGGCACATACACACAAAGCAGGGCAGATACATCATGAAGTGGCCACAGGCCTATGCAAAAGCAGTACTGTCGACGTACCTACCCCGGGGGGCTGTGCAAATGCAGCAAACGGCCTAAGTCTGGATACTCAGGCCGTGCCCAACTGTAAAAGGCCCAGGCCCTCAACTGTAGTCTCGGGCCTGGGCTCAGGAACTGGGGCCCAACAGGAAGCTACTGGAAGCTTCCAGCCAGGCCACACGCAGCAACGCAGGGGCTGCCACTTCCATATAGAAAGGAGAGCAGCCAGGGCCTGGGCATTCTGGCACGCACAGGTAATGCGGTCACGCTGCTGCGCTGCTGCGTTGAGGCCAGAGCGCGTGCGGGCGCGTGTGGTGAAGTGGGGCGCTACAGGGCGCTAGGGGGTAAGAGGGCGATTGGTGGTTTTCAGGAAGGAGGAGAGTGTGGGTGGACAGGGTCTGATGAGGGGAAGCGAGATACATACCTGGTACATGTAAGAGGTCAGCTATGGTGTTGACGTCATGTACATTGGTCTTCGAGAGTCGAAGTGAGCCTGTTGCGAGAATGCTGATGTAGGTAGGATAGTCAGGTAGTGTAGCCTGGGCGCTGGGCGCCAGACAGAGAGGAGCGACTTTGGATACTGTGTTGGTGTGGCCTGAGGGCTTGAACATTGGCTCATTACTTCATTGTATTGCTCTTATTTGGATGGGATCTCGTTGCATTTGTGCTCGCTGCTTATACACGACTACCTGGACATCTGTTTGATTTCGCAACTTGGTTTTCTGTACATCGTTCCCACTCATATTCCTTGCACGTGAATTAAACTCAGACCTCGTAGCCTGTCTTAGGCTATTCTTTATTGCCCTGTGATTCTTTTTTTTTTTTTCTAATTCTGTCTCAGTTTATGCGAATGGTCCGTGTCAGGTTGGCTACAACATTTCTTATTTCTGCGGGCATGGCCCGCACCGCCCGCACCGCGAGCGCTTAGCTAGTTTGTATAATAGTTAGATGGGTAAGGTGGATGCCTTGGGACATAAAGAGATGGTGTGACGTATCATACTGGCTAGGGTAGTAACAGGAGGGAGGGAGGAGGTAGGTTAGGATGTAGAAGGGGAAAATTGATCTACGGGGATAAGGGGGAGTAGGGGCGGCGAGGAAACACAGGGGAATGGGGTGATGGGGGTAGGGAGGGGAAGGACGGGAAACATGAAACAATTTATAAAACTAAAAACAAAATCACCAACAGTTAGGCGGACTAGTGACGGGGTAATGTAAGTGCTGGGGTATGGATCATTTGTGGGTCGATTCCCAGATTTGGTATAGGAAATCATAGGGGTACAAGGCAAGTAACGTATGAGGACAGAGTGTGAACAAGGTGAAATGGTGGTAGGCAGTGGCTGGTATGGGACTGGTATGGAATCCGTTGGAACCAAACATGAGATACAGGCATTGGTAATGCAAAGACAATGAATGAGGTTGGATTAGACTAGGAACAGTATGCCAAGTGGCCTGAGGAACTGTTAGGGGTGCGCCCCTCCCCCCCTCGCCTTCGGGAAGGCTGCCCTGCTGCATGACTGAGTGCTGCCAGTAAGCCTCCCAGTCAGCAGGGCAACCCTCCGAAAGGCCAGGTTTGGGGGGGAGGGCGGCCCCGAAGCAGTCCCCCCCTTGCCTGGTGACTAGTGCCACAGGGGATAGGCTGACCCTCTGTCCTGTCTGATTCTCCCTCCTTTCTTTAGTTGTAAAAACATATTTGCCGGTGATAAGCAACCGAACCGAGGGCCGCCAGAAGAGAAGGGGCATGTGTTTTGTGAAAAAAAAACGAAAAAATTGGAGCACAATCTGGTTAAGTTCCCACAAGATACACAAGGTATGGACAGGTGTCTCTGGAAGGAACTTACCTACCTTCTGCAAGTGTTATGCATGCCCCTCTCTCACGCTTTACATCAATGTCCATTGCTTGCCCAGAAAGCAGCCGGCTACCAATGTATGGTCCATGGCTCCGGTGCTGCCTTCCTCTCATTCCCCCCCGACCAGCATTTCTCTGCTTGTACCAGTGCGCATTACGACAGTTGTACTTGGCAATGCTCTGGTGTAGCATCTGCACTTCTTTGGACCCCCCTCCACCGCTTCTGCCATGATGAGGATAAAACAGCGACTGCTCATCAAGTCGCCCCCTTTCGCCATGGCAAAATGCTCCAGGAAGAGGTTCACTGAGTCTGGGATTTGCTCCTGGAGAACCTACTGACTGTGAAAGGAACACTCTTTTGGTTTCCAGTTCCTGAAACTCGTTGCATCGGTGATCCGGATTACTGTGAATTTGCCTCTGACTTTTGCTTTGGCTTTGACTTTGACTCGTAGTTGACGAGGTGTCGACACAGTCGTCGCACTCTTTCGTACTCAGCTGCTCCTTTTGCACCCGTCCATTGCTCTGAAAACAACTTTTGCAATTTTCGGGTTGTCTCGCCGTCCTTGCCATGCTTCCCCGATTCCCTGAACCGCAGTCACTCCCAACCTTATCACCATCATTCCTAGCTAAGCAGTGTTCATCCAGACTATGCTGATCTCTCTCAGCTCTGCAGCAATTGACATGATGCCGATCTTGCTCAGCTGTACCGTGACCATAACCTTCCATCCATTTGCTCGCGTGCGTGATACGAGATGCACTGCGGCTATCCCAACAATCCTTGACTGCCCACATTTCTGATTCACTGAAAGGCACTTCCCGAAACGGAAAACAGATTGTATCGCTGTCCATATTGTCATGATAATCTACATATGGGTGCAGAAACCCTCTCTCACTGCGATTATGATGGTGTCTAGGAGAACTCTGACATCTTTCCTGAGGACGGTTGAATCCTTCATTGCCTGTAACGAAAATCCCCCCACGAGCTCCTACAACACCTTCACAGTCTTTCCGTGCAAGATGAACGAATGTTTGTGAATGTGTTAGAAAGTCGTCAATCATGTGCTGCAGCCGAAGACGATGCGGCAGCAGCAGCGGCCCTTTCTGTGCAGCTTGTTCAGGTGACTGTGGTTGTCCTCCATCATCCGAAGCAGGAGGTAATCGTTCAGATTTAGGAGAAGATGGAAGTCCAGATTTGGAAAGGCCTTGGGGTTGCTGCGATCTCTCACCTGAACATGATTGCAAACAATCTGCACGCACCATGCCCTGGTGATGTGCAGTCGAGTCACCACTTGAAGCTTCGGTGTCTCTTGCTTTCAAGTTGCATCTTATGTTTGCATGAGCAGAATTTCGGCAACATTTTCCAAAGTTTGTGCCACTTTTTTCATCTGTTGTGGTTTGACCATTAATCAGTCTCATGGAATGACCCGGAAGCTCAGTCACGTTCGCAGTACCAAGTCTCTCTCCTGCTTGGTCAGCAGCCTGGGAGAACCTCCTGTTGGTCTCAAGCTGACAGAGTGCTTCCACAACTCGGCCACCGCGAGGTTCTGCTTGTTTATCACCGCCAGCTTTGCAAACGTGCGACGAGTACAAGCTTGATTTCATCCATGTGTAGTGAGCTGCTGGATTTTGTGAAACAGAATTATGATTGTCTTCTCGCTTGAAGTTGCCCTTTCTGGTATCACCATGTACAAATAATACCCTGGTGGGACGATGGTTACGGGATGTAAGAACTATCTGTAATGCCAAGCGCTTCATCTCCTCGGTCACTCGCGTGTTTCGAACATCATCAGGAAGGTCGCGGAGAAGCTCAATTGCTGACAAACGCTCGGACTCTTCTTGGGTGCTTGTAGCTGGCCGCACAGGACTGAAACTGCAGCCTGCAATCAAGTTCGTGTCTGCTGTTGGCACTGGCATGGGATAATTGCCAGCTCTAGCAATCCCTAAGTCACAACCTTGTGGCACTGGAACTGCAGTGGGAATGGACTGAAAGCTGGGACTCGAAACTTGTGGCAGTTTCAGTCTTGCATCAAGGGAGCAGCCATACCCAGAAGATGTGTCAGACCCGATCCCCAAAGGTGCCCTATTTTTTGTGTTGCCATCGATGCTGCAAACAGTAGAGTTTGGAACCTTTATGCTGTGTCTAGGACCATCTCCTACTCGATGAAAGTGTTCAGGTGAGCATAGCCTGTGACCGAGTGTTTCATCTTTACAGCTTGCAGCTGCGGGAGGTGACTGGCACTGCGATGCCCCTCCAGCTTTTGACCCTGTTCTCGGAAGGCTTTCAGTACCGACAGCAGACTCGGCACAAACCGCTTTGAAGCGATCCAGGAGGAATCTTGCACACACGTATTGGTTACTAGGCTCGGATGAGTCATTTCTTCCCATGAAGGTTGTGTCTTTGTCTTTCCGAGTACCCCTCCTCACCTCGGTCCTTGCCCCTATCTGTCCCTCGCTATGACCTGAGCAATCATTGTGATGAGGTTGATAAGGTTTCTTGCCACTGTGATATTGTACGTTCTTATCATCAACTGAGGGATGTCCGGGTTCGAACCCTCCTAATGCAGCACCTGTGTGGGGACAGCTCACACCCTTATCATTGCAACCTGCGGGATGTCCTGGTTCGAACACTCCTAGTGCAGCACTTGCGAGGGGACTGCTCACACCCTCATCATTGCAAACTGAGGGATGTCCTGGTTCGAACCTTCCTAACAGAACACTTGTGTGGGGACAGCTCACGCCCTTATCATTGCAAACTGAGGGATGTCCTGGTGTGAACCCTCGTAATGCAGCACTTGTGTTGGGACAGCTCAGGCCTCCGCCCACAGGTAACCCATGATAAGTGCAGAGTCTGCAGGCCTGATCATGGTGATGCTCTGCTGGCAAAGGCCTTCTTGCTGGTCGTGCAGCCTGGGGGCGCGATGTTAAATCCTGCTTAGGGGCAGCTTCCCCTGGTGATAGTGATCCTGGTGGCAGCATTGATGTTTCCCTGTTGTACGCAGAGTGTGTCCCAGCTGTGGGACTGCCACGCATAATGCTCTGGGTACCAGAACTCCCACTAACACCATTGGAATCGAGAACTTTTGCACCAGGTGGTTCTGTGGACAAGCGAGGTGAGATTGCTCTGAGACTCTTTGATATGGCGGCTGTCAATTCTGCAGCCTCCGCCACTTCTCCACTCAATTTAGGAGTTGCTTCTGTCTCATGCTTGGTGTTCGCTTCATTTGGAACCCCTTCTTTGTGTCGTTGAATGGTAAGTGTTGTGTCGCCAGTCGAGGACACGTCCTCGATCCTGGATGACAACTCACACCTTGAGGCGGGCTCATAACCACCATGTGATGTTCCATTGAGGCGATTCAACCTAGTGTCTACGATGCTTCCCATAACGAGGTTTGACGATTGAACAATTTGATCTTTCGCCTTTGCTGACATATTACCCCCCGTTACGTTGTGCCGTTCTCGGCTATTGTTCCCCTTCTTGGCAACCGTTAAGCCCGACTCAGAGGAGGATCCGACTACGAGATCGTTCGCCCCCCATCCCTCCAGTTCAGAAGTGTAAATCCTAAAGCAGCCACGTTCCTTGAAGTGAACTGGACTGGGATGAAGAAAGTTCCTCCTCTCATCTTCCTCCGAGTCGTCCTCTTCCTTCAGATCCCCCTTCGCGGATATCGCAGACCCGCAGCGATGCAATGCTCCTGCTCCCACCGGGTGACAATGCGATTTATCCTTTGATGGGCGGTGCCCCATCACTCAAGGCTCAGGTGGAATGGCAAATTTCACACCCACATTTGGATTTGAGGTAATAGGCGCATGATGTGGATGCAGAGCCGAGGGGCTTGAGATGAGCATTGGAAATTTTCATGATCGGTGCTCTCTATGTGACCAAGGCTTGCTGAGGCAGGGCAAGCCATTTAGTGTGAGGATATCAAACAGATGCAGCAGTAGTACTGGCAATGGAGTGAACATGCTCACTGCGTCTTGCTGAGGCAGGGCAAGCCATTTAGTCTGAGAGTATCACACAGATGCAGCAGTAATACTGGCAATGGGGTGAATATGCCGACTGCAGCTTGCTGAGGCAGGGCAAGCCATTTAGTCTGAGAATATCACACAGATGCGGCAGTAATACTGGCAATGAAGTGAACATGCCCACTGCCTCGAAGTTCTTGTTTATGAACTGTTCGCCATCTGTTCGACGTTGATTCCCTGATGGCTCCTTTTTTTTTTAACAAATTAGCACCGGAACTTCCCAGCCTGAGGAGGTCACCCCGGTTAGTGCGCAGTTCGGCGCCGTAGCTCTCTCACCATGGATATTTATTAAGCCTTTCACAGGCTTTCAGAGATAATCTCACATGATGATCGGTTCCCAAACGTCCACTGATCTCTGATCAGATGTCTGATTTCCAAATCCATTCTCCAGTTCTCTGTTAGTGCTAAGATGTTATTGCCAAAGAGATAAAATGCATTCTATCGGCACAAAAGATGGCGCTATGCTGTGTCAAGGTGGCCAATCGGTGAGCGGCTGGGTTGCTCTATAAATCATGGCGATAGTAGAACGACCACAGTAGCAGTCATACATACCCACAACCTGGTGCTTTGGTGAAGATCGGTCTTCTAGCCAATGGAGCACATCAACATTCTTATTTTATACAGAGCTCTGCTCGAGCGATAATGCGTAGGTGAGTCATGTTCACAACAAAGAAAATGGTGCTTGGTGATACAGCAGCCAGCTGCCATCGGACAGGCCACAGTGCTGCAAGATGGTAGGGATAATGTCACTGGTCCATGCTGTCTTTGCTTTTTCTTCCTCTTCCTTCTGCAATCACTCGTCACATCCTTGCTGTACTGAGCTGTTACCGCCTAGAAGCTCCACTATATCGGCTCATAGTCCACATTTCTCTCATCCTAGCAGCATATCACATTCACAACCTGCAATCCCATGACCAGCACAGACTGGGGCCACTGGGCCAGGCAACTCAAAGGTAAATGTGCTGCAAAAGAACACTGGCAAGGGGCAAAAAAGGGTGTCATGTTTTCCAGTTATTGGAGTAAGTTCGCCTCTTTCCCACTGATAGTATCTGAAAGAAGGAAAGAGAGGGAGGAGGGAGGGAAGGAAGGAAACTTGAAGGTGAGGGAACAAGGGAGCAAGGACACACAAGGAACTGAAGAAGGGAGCGAGGGAGTACAGGAGGGACGGAAGTGGGGGAGTGAGAGAGGGAAAGAAGAAGGGACATGGTAAGGCAGGGAGGGAGGGAGGGAGCAAGATAGGAAATGAGGGAGAGAGTGACAGAGGGAGGAAAGAGCAGGAGAGGAAACAGAGGAGGAAGTGAGCAAGGGAGCAATAGAGGGAAGGAGGGGGAACGGTGGAGGGTACAAGGGAGGGTGTGAGGCGGGATCAAAGGGAGACGGAGTAACCAAGGGAGAGAGGGACGGAGGGAGGGAGGGGGCAAGAGCGTGAGAGAGGGAGAGAGCGAGGGAGTGAGTGAGGGAGTGATGGAGCGAGGGGAACAACGGACTGACAGAGCAAGGGAGAAGGAGGGAGCAAGCAAGGGTTTGCAGAGGGAGGGGTGCAGTGAATTGCAGTTTCAGTGGGCTGTATCCTAGCTGAGGGCTCAATGGCCCTTAACTGCATGACCACATAACAAACACACAAAAAAAAAAGACCAAAAAAAAGAAAAGAAAGGAAAAATGCGGTGCTGCTGTTTTGAGTTGATCCCACGACCTGTGCTAACGTAGCTTAGGTCGTTCTTGTCCTTTTCTGCACTTCTGGAAACGGGTAGGCGTGTAGGCCTTTTCTTTTGTTAAATTCCCTTTGGTCTGTATACTGTCTAGATGCGTGTAGGTAGATAGACCGTAGATATGTGCGGCTTGGACGGTCAGAGAAGTCCGTAGGGAGTTGCTGTGTGCTAGGTCTAGGATGTCTGATAGAAGTAGTCAGAGGCCGACTTCGAACAGGTTTTATTTGGCCGTTCTTTTTTTTGGGAAGGCTGGAGGGAGCGGGCTGGCGACTGCAGCAGTGCTAAAATTAGCGCTCGTCATCTTGCGGGTGGTAGCCATGGCTGGGGCGCCGTGGCACCACGAGGAACAGCCACTGATTGCGGGCTTATCAGTGAGCTGTGTGCCATCACCGCTACTGCTGCTGTTTGGGAGGTTCGAAAGGAGCCGTTGTCTGTCTCAAACTGCCATATCACAGCAGTCATCTTCTTCTTTACCGAAGTTCATCTTCTTCGTTTGGCGCTGCTGATTGGGTATCTGACCTACATGGGATCAGCGCCTGCAGCTACAGACACGTGGGGATTGGGGCACTAGTAGATTAGTGTGCCATACTTGTGCGTACGGGTTGCTGGAGGAAGGAGGAGTTTAAATGAACAATTCGTTGAAGTTTGTTGGGGGTTAATAGAGGGTGGAAAATAATTCATGGTTGAGATCCTGGGGTCGTACTCCATTGTTGATGGAGGAGAGCACAAAATTGATGGAAAACATTTTTCATTTTTAATTTTTTAAATGATTTTTTCTCTCAATTTTTGTATCTGGTTTTGGCTTCCACTGTGCAACATCTCTCCATGGCTATGGTGTGAATCGGCTCTCTCCAGTCTGCCTGTCGTTGCAGATGTATATGGGAACATTAGAATGTGGTTTTCGATCATGAAACAATCGAGCACATAACAGTTGGTATCGGAGCTGGACCACAGCCACCTGGGGGTTGACTTGGTGGCCACTTCATCTTGGGTCAGCGGTTGGAAAGTGGAACAAGAGATCTGTTTTCAAAGGCGAAAAGGCGGTGGGATGCCGCAATTGGGTGATACGCAGAGGAGTGTATAAGTGCGAAAAAAAAAATGTGGAGAAATTTTGGAACAGCGACTGTAAACGGCGGCCAGGTGGCTTGGCCAATCAGAAGTGTCAACCCTAATTGGTCCGATTGAGGCAGTGACCCTCAAATTCTGCGCAGGCCACTGGACTTATAGTTTCCAAGTAGGAATAAATATTTTGCAGACGGTATTCGACAGGGAGCAGCACTGCTGATTGGAAGTTTCAGCGAGGATCCGTAAGAGCGCTGACTGGTAAATGTCAGCGGGCCAATGGAATTACGGTCAGAATTGACCGGCGGCAAACCTCCAATCAAGAGTTGCATCACACGAGTTCATCCGGCGACCTGTTTCCCTGATGTCAGTCTGTCAGTCAGTCAATCTGTCAGTCTGTCAGTCCACAGTCCATGAAAGGGTAGTTAGTAATTGTCAGTCTGCTGTGCATCAGTCAGTCAGTTTGACTGTCGAGTCTGACCTTGCTACCGTGTTTTGACCTGCAAAACGTGATAATTACGGGATCTGTCTGTCAGTCCTGTCAGTCTCAGTCTGTAGTAACAGACTGCGTTGTCAGTCCAGTCCATGCAGTCAATCCAAACCGTCTATCTGTCCGTGTCAGAACAGTCCCCGTTGCCAGTCTGTTGTCAGTCTGATGCGTCAGCCCACTGTCAAAATGTTAGTGGTACAGATCGTGTAGCCAGCAGTCTGCAAATCTGCAACATCTGCTAATTCTGAAAATTAATTCCAGCATCTGATTTCTCTGCGGTTTTTGAACTTTTCCGCTATCAGTGCGGTTTGCGGGGATTGTGTAAGCAGTGACCATTGCTGTGTTTTCTGAACGGTTTGGGTACGGGAACAGGGATTCAAAGGAAGTTTTTGCTACTAACCTATATCTGTTACCGCCTGGTTTTGCCTGCAGAAACTAGTATTGCCCAGCCTGTATACTTCTTCTAACCTTTTCTGCGCTCGGCATACAAACAGCATTTTATGAATTTTTATCTATATTGCAAGGAAGATGAGCAATAGCGAACTTCAGCAATCAAACAGCATCATACATATGAGTCCAGATAGTCTTGACCCCGAACCAACAGCAGAAAGGCATCACGAGATTCACCAAATAGAACACACCAAGAGTTCATAATTGACAATGCTGAAATAGACCCATCATCATCATCAACGAAGAACCAGAGTCGATATCCTATCTGGCAGATCCTATCTAGCCTATACTACAATGCCGAAGTTGACGACAACAGCTCCCCCAAAGTACGAGCATACAGCGACCCAGCGACCAATGTCGCACGCTTCCAGCACCAGGTACGTCTCTCGCTACACTCACAACCTCGTTCCCCAACACACATATGCCACTTGCACCCAAGGACCACCCTGCGCCTCACCCAGCGTACAGCAGCGCAGCTCGGCTATGGCTGCGTGCTCCTTCCCTGCTCGCCCGTGAGAGCGTAGGCGCCAGAAAGCAAATAGCGCAGCAGCGCTTGCGCAGCATGCAGCCAGCACCCGAATGCCGAATGAGGAGACAGGCCCTTTGCTATATCGAAGTGGCCTGCCTACGTCCAGTCCCAGGAAGCTTCCAGTAGGCCCCGGTAGCCTGAGCCCCAGCACGTTCGAGAACAGGCCTTGGGCCTGAGGTGGTTGCATGCGCCCAACTGCCTTGGCCTGTGTTCGGCCCAGTACCCGTATCCAGCCCAGGGCCTGCTTTCCATACATTGACACAGGCGGCCCGGGGCCTGGGTTCTCTCAACCAACTGGCGCTGCGCAACTGCCTGAATTTCATTGGTTGCGCAGTGACCGAAATAGGGCCCTGAGGGCCTCGTCGAGCCTGCCTTCACTTAGGGCGGCCTACTGGCTTCAAAATGGGGGCTGAATGGGGCTCATCGAGGCATTGGCCTCGCATTCCCTCCTCCTTAGCTTCAACAGTCCTCTGAGAAGCTCAATCTTCAATCATAGGGCGCTTTCCTTTCTACAGAGATTTCTCACAATGAGCTACAACTTGAGGAGCGGTCTGCATGAGTTCTTCTCTCGTGAACCAGCGGTCCTCCTTCGGATCAGTATGATGTCGGAACCGAACGCGGTACTGCAGCTTCGGTTTCGGAGGACGTCCCCTGCCTGCAGGTCTCTGAACTGGCAGCTCCCTGTGATCCACGATGTCATCAATGTCCACTTCTCCATCCATGGTTGGGGGCAGCATTGAGCGACGAGAAGGAAACTCGTCTGTTTCCTTCAAAGGTGCAAGCTTGGAGGCGTGAAAGACAGGGTAAGTTCGGAGATGACCAGGGGTCCGGATAACATAAGATGGCCCATCCGGATCTGTCCCAACGATGTCCAAGACTTCCCAGGGTCCAAAGTCCTGGGGCATGAGTTTGCGGGAGATCCCGTGCTCCTGTCCCAGTTCTGAAGACTTAACCCAGACCCTGTCCCGAACCTAAAACGTAGAAGGACGGCGATGTCTATTTTCAGACTCTATCATTGCAGCCTGTGCCTTCTGCATCTGTTCTACAACCTGCTGCATCTTCTGTTCATACCGATAAGCAACTTCTAAGGTACCTAGTGCAGCAGTGGACTGATTCTCAGGAAGAAGAAAGTCTAGGGGCAGTCTAGGCTTGAACGTTAGCAGTAAGCTGTTTGGGCTCACCCCGGTGGCGTTGTGTACAGCGTTGTTGTACAAACTGGCGATGAGAGCAAGCTTCTCATCCCAGTCCACCTGGTTGGGCTTGATGTAATGCCTCGACAGGTGTTGAACAGCGCGGTTCAGTTGCTCGGCCTGTCCGTTGGCCTCTGGGTGATTCCCAGAAGTCATTTGCAACTGAGTTCCCTGCTCTGCAGCAGCGGCCTTCCACAACTCGCTGGTAAACCGGACATCCCTGTCATTGATAATAGACTTCGGTAAACCGAAGTCCCTGACCCAGTTCTCTTTGAACATCCTGATCACATACTCCATCTTTGTTGTTTCCGACATTGCTACTAACCTAGCATACTTACTAAACCTATCCACGGTGATGAAGATATGTCGCATCCCACTCTTGCTGGTGACCAGGGTATCCATGAAGTCCATGGACAGACTCTCACTAGGCCGTTCCGGAATCGGAAGGGGCTTCAGGAGCCCAAGAGAAGCCTGCGTACGTGGCTCGTCTCTCTGACAGACTTGACAAGTCTCCACGTACAACTGAGCATCTCGCATCATCGTGGGCCACCAGAACCGCTGCAGCAGATTGGTTGCGGTCTTCTTATACCCAAAATGGTCGGTGGCATCATGGCACTCACCTAAAAACAAACTACTCAAAGACTCGCTATTCGGGACACACAATCGTTTATTCCCTTCCTTCTCAAGAAACAGCAAGCCATTGATCAACTCAAACTCGGCAGAAGTCTTCTTGTCCTTCGCCTCAAGTCTGTGTATGATCTCAAACATGAACTGGTCCTCGTGATAGGCTTCCACCAAAGACTGAGTAACACTGCCCGTCAGATCTAACTTAGTAATCAGCGCACCTGAGGTATCAGGTCTACGCGACAAGGCATCAGCAACCTTGTTGCACTCCCCTTTAAGATACTGAGGGTCAAAGTCATACTGCTCAATGACTTCGATCCAACGCTTGAGAGCGTCAGAGAGTACCGACTGAGTTCTCATCCATCTCAGAATCTGATGATCAGTCCTGAGGATGAAAAACCTCCCAAGGAGATAGTGCCTCCAATGGGTCAGAGCCTTGTAAACCGCATATAGTTCCTTCTCATAGGTGGACTTAGCCAACTTTTGAGACAGCATTTTCTTGGACATGTACTCTACAGGCCTCAACTTTGGCCCCTCCTGCTGCGCCAGCACGGCGCCAATGCCATATTGGCTGGCATCCGTGGTGACTATAAACGGCTTATCAGGATCAGGAAGTTTCAAGACCTCGTAGTGCGTCAACGCATGCTTCAGATGTCTGAAAGCAGCCTCGCACTCATCTGTCCACTCCCATGGGGTGTCAAGGCAAGTCAGATCAGTCAAAGGAGCGGCCACTATGCTATAGTTCTTAACAAAAGTCCTATAGTAGTCTGTCATTCCTAAGAAAGATCTCATCTCGGTCACAGACTGAGGACGTGGCCAATCACGAATGCTGGCCACCTTCGCGTCATCGGGCTTTAACCCTTCCGCGGATATCTCATGACCCAAGTACAAGACACGGGTGCGGCCAAACTCGCACTTCTCACCGTTGATCTTGAACTTGTGCTGTCGCAAGAGGCTGAGGACTTTGTCCAAATGTGCAACATGCTCCTTGACAGTCTTACTAAAAATAAGTATGTCATCGAGGTACACGATGACAAACTTATCCAAGTAGTCATGGAATATCCAATTCATAGCGTGCTGAAAGGTGCCAGGCGCATTGCAAAGGCCGAAAGGCATCACCACAAACTCGTACAGACCGTACCTGGTCTAAAAAGTGGTTTTGTGTTGATCCTCGGGCCGGATTGCAATCTGATGGTACCCGGACTTCAGATCTATCTTACTGAAGTACCGACACCCTTGCACTCTATCTAACAAATCGTTGATGCGCGGTAGGGGCTCTCTGTTCTTAACAGTGATGGCATTGAGGCCCCTATAATCAATGCACATCCTAAGTGTACCCTCTTTCTTCTTAGGTACGAATAGTACTGGAGATCCATAAGGAGAGACACTCGGTCGGATCCAACCCTTCTCTACGAGTTCCTTGAGTTGTCGACGAAGCTCATCGAACTCGCCTGGAGACATCCGATAGATCCTACCCTTCAGGATACTAGACCCTGGGATAATCTCTATCGAGTGGACGACCTCCCTGACTACAACCTCTGTCGGCTCTTCAAATAGATCAGGGTACTTAGCAACTACTCCCTCTATCTCCGGCGGCATTTTCACCGGCTCGCCTGCAGCAGAGACATAAACTAAGTACATACCCTCCTCCTGATTTTGCTTATAATAATTGTAGAACACGGCCGCACACATGCACCCATAGGACTCAATCAGACTACTAGCTTTGAACTTATGTAATTGGCGGTCCCTCCGACTGGCGAAGTGTGTTTGACCACTTTTCGGTCCCAATCAAACTGGGGCTGAGCCACAGAGAGGTAGTACATTCCTAGTAACATATCCATTGGGAGCTCGTCACTCACTAGGAACGAGACGCGATGTCTCAATTCCCCTCCCGCGTACGGGAAACAACACTCTACATCCTGGAGGTAGTCGTTGACTACCATGCGCTGTTTGTTGGTACAGGTCGACTTCACAGGTCGACTCAGGCGCTGCACTCGCCCCTGTAAACGCAGCCTCTCAACGCACGCGCGACTGATAAAGTTCCTAGTCGAGCAAGTGTCATAATAGGCCCCGGCCTTGCGGCCGCCAATGACAACCTCACTGACGAACATCTCACCCTTAGGGGCTTTGACTAAGGTCGTCCAAGAAGCTAGGGGGTCTGATCTAGACCACTTCACCTCTAGCTCCTCTAAGGACTCAAACACATTCATCGAACAGAGGCTCGATCGGTCTGAACGTGTTTGCAGGACGACGCTGGAGTCAGTAGCTTGGGCCATCTCTCGAGATGGTGAGGGTGTCTCCACCACCTCGACCCTAGCAGGAACAACTACTATTCCTACTGGCCCGATGTGTTTCCCGGAGCACTGCCTGAAGTACTGGCAACATTGCTACCGACGGGGTGAGAGGATCCCAACACCTGCCCCATCATAGGTGGGATCTTTTCAGTTACCTTCTTGTTGTGGCACTTGTACTGGCTATGGCCATATTGACCACAACGAATACAGGCCTGCCGTGAGTACCGATCTCTCCACACGTCCTCAGTGAGACCCGCCTTCTCCCATGGGGGAGAGTTGGGGTCTACTTGACTCCTTGACCGGGATCCTCCGCGGCGTCTACCGGTCGCCTTACCTTTCTGAGCTACGGCAGCGACTACTTCACCCTCTGAAGCTTTTACGCTGCCCGCCTCTGAACCTACTCCTTCCTGGAAGTGTTCGTCTACTTCGATAGTAGAACCATCGTTATCGACAAACATTAAGCGGCCCTTCGCCTTCCAGTTGGGAGGCAGTGTCTTCTTCCTACCATCCGTAGTGGGTGCCTGTCCATGCCCTATCTTCGCCTCAAGGTCTAGGGCCATCTTGCTAAACGAAGGAAAGTTGTGCATATTGATGTTGGCCTGACTTGCCAACTGGTTC
The DNA here is from genome assembly GCA_003427395.1 of Chara braunii. NCBI lineage: Eukaryota > Viridiplantae > Streptophyta > Charophyceae > Charales > Characeae > Chara > Chara braunii. Next base: position 6,418,680 of record BFEA01000005.1, on the reverse strand, counting down.
CTGAGAGGCAAAGAGAAGCATCTCAGGTACGAGGTACGTAACACCTGGGGGTCATAGCGCACCCCTAGGACACAGATCAGACGCTCAACAACATCGGTGGCTTCCCTTACTGACTTAAACTGCCGAGTGTGCAGTGTCAGGATCGCGTCAGTGGCCCTTTGGGCCTCCTGAGGATCGTGCCACCTTTCCTCCACCATCTTCAGGAAGTCCTCCAATTTCTGGGTGACCGCCCAAGCGCGGAAGTCATGACCATACCCCTGGAGCTGCACTAAACCGCTCAACCATCTTGCTGCACTACCCTCTAGGTAGGAGGCAGCCACAAGCACTTCTTCGTGCGGCTAGGTAAGTTTACACCTAACATAGACTGGCACTGACCTCAACCATGTGTCGAGGTCTTCGCCTCTCTTGTCCCCTGTGAAGGGTTTCGAAGCGGCGATGGTCGTCTTTGGAACCCACTGTGTTTGTCCCGGTCCTTGCATCACTCCGGGCTGTGGACCCGGTCACACAGGTTGTTGTGCTAGCTGTTGGGGCTGTGTGCCCTGCGGCTGCACAGGCTGCGAGACAGCAGGCTGCGTGGTGACCGCAACCTGCAACGGAGATTGGGTGTACACTGTCTGTACAGGAACCTGTAAACTAGTCCCTGCTGATACCCCTCCTGAAAGCGGCATGCCCAGGGAAACGATCGCTACCGATGATGGAGCTATATATGGGGATACCCCAGTCACCGGTGGGACATAAGGAGGAGGATGTACAACGGGCCAGGCACCAGGCCCGGACATTGGCGATGTTGCCTGCGCACGACCAGCCAACAGGGCCAGACTTTGCTGGATGTCCTAAAAAATGGTCGTCTGATGGTCCTGCATCTCAACTACATTTAGCAGGACAGACCATATGATCCTCACATCATCGGTCATGAGCGTCAGGTCCATCTCCTCTAACTCACTTACGTCCTCTTGTCTCCGCTGCATCCTGGCTCTTCTTCTAATCATTCTTTCTTTCTCCGCTTTTATCTGTCCTAGTGCATGCTGTAGCTGTGCCTCTTGCAGAGCCTCCTCCTGTATGGCGATCTCCTTGGTGGTCAACACTAATGGCTAGCTCGCCATTACGCCAGTGGACTGACTCTGGGTCTGAGCGACCTTTGACCCAACATACCTTGAACTACCGGCCTGAGTAGACTGTTGTGCTGAGGTGGCCATGGCTTCTGAAGCTGCAGCTTCACTCACAAGTGCCCTGCTAGCCTCTGCTGCTGCTGCCTCTCCCTAAGCTGGCGGAACAGATGTATGTCGTCCTCTGGTCCTAATGCCAAGTGGGCTACTGGGCGCCTTGCCGATCGCAAGATCTGGTCGTCCGGTTGTTGTTCCTCCCTATCGCTCATAAGCTACAGCATTGTACACAATCTGCACTAATGCACACTGGATGCCTACCGCAGCATAGTGCACAGACCAACTAAGTAATTGGTTGCTATTTCGGAACAGATATCACTCGAGGTCAACATGTAAGTCAGATTCCTACAAACGAAACTATTTTTTAGTTTGAATAGTCCACAAACAGAAGCACCATGAACAAGAAACAGTTCTAACTAATGTTGTCTGTCAGATGTCAATGGCTGTACACCTAACTAATCAAAACATAAAAATAGAATCATTTGTGTGGATAGGACAGCATGGAATTTTCTCGAACTTATCACCTGGAATTTATCCCTCCCTTAGTTCCCCTAAGTATCACTTGACGTCAGCATCCCTAAGCAATCTGGAGAGCGTCGCGTGTCTAAAGGTGTGTGTCCGGCCCACCCTTGTGCCCCGAGTATCTGCTGAGCTGGCCAGCCCTGCACTGGATTATCATCGCGTGCAGCGAGCCTTACAACCATTGGCTGATCCAGAGGCAATTTAACGTCCGCCCCCAAGTGACTCCAGGAATTCTTTTACGTCGCAGCCGGACGACTATCACAGCCAATGGTTCCCCTTCCGGTGCTTATTTAAAGACGTCCGGTCTGGTCTCCCTTAAGGGCTGGCCTGCCCTGCAGTACCCATCTAACAGCGCAGCAAGCCGAACAAAGGACAAGCAGCAAAGCATGCGTACTCTACTCCCGATGGGTTGGCATGGTGACCGTGACCCATTGCTTCGTCCAGGGCCCTTCAGAAAGCTCCGCCCATCTTCTCCCAGATGCTCCATGTGAACATTGTCGACTCTCAAGGTTGAGCGCACTCGACACCTCACAAGGAGAGGACTCTCAAGAAGGAACACACAACCTCACGGTAAGAAGTGTCGGAGAGGGTAGATAAGGTTAAGAGCAACATACCTCAAATAGCTGCCCCCAACCACAGAGATAATCTCACCAGATGACCTGATGGCGATTGCGATGACCAGTCACTGCATCGGCACAACCAGCATTATCTCACCGTTCCACCTCAGCATTACACTGTCCAGACCACATTACACCCACGTAGCCTTCCTAGCGATCCCCTCACCTCCTGGGTCGCCACTTCACTCGTCTCCACCCTCCTGGCTACACACTACTTACGGCCAAACTCGCCAAGCAGACCGCATGTATGTACCGCGTAAGGCAGAAGACAAGCGGCAGATGAGTGCAAACGTACCACAGCTTCGATACCAAATTGCAAGGAAGATGAGCAATAGCGAACTTCAGCAATCAAACAGCATCATGCATATGAGTCCAGATAGTCTTGACCCCAAACCAACAGCAGAACTGCATCACGAGATTCACCAAATAGAACACACCAAAAGTTCATAATTGACAATGCTGAAATAGACCCATCATCATCATCAACGAAGAACCAGAGTTGATATCCTATCTGGCGCTCGGCGCCCAGACTACTTGTGGCAGATCCTATCTAGCCTATACTACAATGCAAAAGTTGACGACAACAGCTCCCCCAAAGTACGAGCATACAGCGACCAATGTCGCACGCTTCCATCACCAGGTATGTCTCTCGCTACACTCACAACCTCGTTCCCCAACACACAGATGCCACTTGCACCCAAGGACCACCCTGCGCCTCACCCAGCGTACAGCAGCGCAGCTCGGCTATGGCTGCGTGCTCCTTCCCTACTCGCCCGTGAGAGCGTAGGCGCCAGCAAGCAAATAGCACAGCAGCGCTTGCGCATCATGCAGCCAGCACCCAAATGCCGAATGAGGAGGCATGCCCTTTGCTATATCGAAGTGGCCTGCCTGCGTCTAGTCCCAGGAAGCTTCCAGTGGGCCCCGGTAGCCTGAGCCCCAGCACGTTCGAGAACAGGCCTTGGGCCTGAGGTGGTTGCATGCGCCCAACTGCCTTGGCCTGTGTTCATCCCAGTACCCGTATCCAGCCCAGGGCCTGCTTTCCATACATTGACACAGGCGGCCCGGGGCCTGCCAACTGGCGCTGCGCAACTGCCTGAATTTCCTTGGTTGCGTAGTGATCGAAATAGGGCCCTCAGGGCCTCGTCGAGCCTGCCTTCACTTAGGGCGGCCGACTGGCTTCAAAATGGGGGTTGAATGGGACTCATCGAGGCATTGGCCTCGCAATATTCTGTGTGTGAACATTGCTCTGAGGTTTTTTTTTTTTTTTCATCTTCTTTGAAAAGGACTGTTTGGGATTGTTGATAAGACTGGCACCGGCAATTCTGGGAAGGAGGAAGAGGGGGTCCCTCCTCCACCTCCACCTCCAGGGGATGCATAGGTGGATAGGGGCAAAGGCCCTGCCATTCCCAAGACCGAAGTGGAATTAGCGTTAGAAGTTGCGCTCAAGGCTGCAGTGCAATCAGACTCGTTCTCATTCACACTTTTCATTATGTAAACAGTAGCGCAGCAAACTGGCGACATGCGCCCACACAAAACTCAGAGATGGTCGGATGGGGACCTTTGTGAAGCGAGTGTGAACGAGGGTTCCATGTGAACGGCCGCATAGTCTGCGGCCTCCGTCCTGGTTCGCCTAGGCAGATCCCAAGGGGCATATCCACACCCCGGCCCCTTCACCCTGGTGAGCTAAGCCTCCCATCGGTTTCCATTCACGTTGAACTTCTCAGTCCGTATTTTTTAAGACGGCGAGATAGAGGAATTTCACCAGCATCCCGATCACACAGAAACCCGCAGGTCAACCAAACGAGGCGCCCGCTCAGGATCCTCGACCGCCACGACGGCCTCCGAATCAGGTGTCGCGTCTGAGTCAATGAGCGTCGGAGCAAAAACAATAATAAAACGACAAATACATAAAAACATTTAGAAACTTTTAGTCGTCCGAGTACGATGAACGAGGAAGAGGAATTGTTGGTACCATTTCGACGTCGCCAACGACAAAACCAAGGGGGGATAACTCCGTTCGGCCCTCAACCCAGCAGTTCCTTTATGCCACTCTCACGCTCCCACGTTGTCGTCGCCCGGTCTCGATCCTTAAATCTCTTTGATGAAAACCAGACGCCATAATCTCTGATGCTAGGCCCAAGTCTGAGTCTAGCTCTAACGGATGCCTAAATAAACGGACACCATGCGGCGCGCGGACTTACTGAAAACACTTCAAAGCCTCCTCGTTGCTGATATCGTTCTCCACACGTAAGCACAGGTCACAGACAAGCGCATCAATCAAGAGGCATAATCCTTTTAATCCTAGTTTAATCAAAAATAAAAATTTGGCCGGTGACTAAGCCGACTTCGCCATCATCAATAATTAGAGAGATCACGCGCGCCTAAATCTGCGCGCCCACACACTCTCTTCTTTAGTCAGCCACTTAGTCAACGTAAACCACAAACACAACCACGCCTCACGTGATATACTTCAACTTTAAAATCAAAATTATTTTCTATCACTTGCAAAACCCAGAGCGGATACCCTTATAAGGGTATTCGCACCGACAACTTACCGGACCATATTAACCGACGTCCTCGTCACTTCGCAGAATCAAAAAGCTATTAGTTCAACCATAATCCAAATGCTGACGAGAAAGGAACCAATCCGATCAGCCGTGCTGATTGGGCGGACTGTGATACGCAATCGGTCATGAAGACAGACTCAGGTTCGAGGTCTCCAACAATCCATGCCCATACAACTATATGCTGCCAGGATTCTAACATGGGCCTCCATTGTCCTGACACTAGGACGTTGGGATACTCATCACTATACTACAACATAAGTCCTAGTGAATTTTTCAACTGTCCTCTTCCCTTTGTCCTAAACAAACGCCGACTTCTCGTTAGGTGTCCTGGTTTCTACCCTGCAAGCAGGGCCAAAATCAAGGACACGGGCCCTAACCGAGACCTTTGAAGGCACTCTTGCCTCCCTCCAACAATTCTCGCAATCAAACATATATATATACACAAATATCATCATAGACTCTTCCTGCAGTCTAGTATAGGAAGGTCAGGTCTCCATCCTGGCCCACCATAGTCTGGGTGATCGTGCCCGATCTACGGCCCACCGCGTTGTTATTTTAACGGTGGTGCCCTCGCAGGTTGCGCCACGATAGGCTTTCTCCTGATAAGCATTCAATCAGGACTCAAAAAGACTCGACTCGACTCCTATCCCACGTTGTTCCGCAGGAGTAAAACCCTCCTAGGTGGCCACACCCCTTTAAGTCTTTACTCTCTTGGCAAGACGTAGGCCCGCTCAAGTTACGTCGATCAGCAGCCGACACTAGGGGTTGTGCCCTAGTGATGCTAAACTTTACCGTTAGCTTGGTATTCTCATAAATGCCCCAAGATTAGCACAAGCGGTTGGACGGTGTGTCGCAATAATACAGGCTTACCGCGGGACTACGCAAAGGTCTGTCACACATAAAAGACATTTATCAACCCTCTGTGGGACAACACAGAGAGCGCGGCAGCCTCTCCACTTTCACAAAACAGAATCACCGCCAGATTCACAAGGTCGTGACCTCCCAACTTTATCAGAGCAAGAAAGTCACCTCTCAGTGATATCTCCCAAAGTAAATCACATTTGCGACCTCAAAAATTTCACCAATGGCCAAGCAAAACTTGGTCCTTCTCGTGAGACCTTATCATTCAAAACCAGCTTACCATGCCATTAAATTTGTTAACCGCCTTTCATATGAGAGATGTCTCACTCAATAGGTTTAACATCACTTCTCTTTCTAGGATGAACTCTCACACAACCTTTTCTTAAAACATCTTCCTCTCTGAAGATAAGTCTCCCAATAAACACAAGACTATCTCCCTCACTCGAGGATGTTTTAACCATAAAACAACTCAAACTGAGAGACCAACTTATGGGTCCTCATTACAACTCAATCAATAAGCATTCGGCATGGTAAGCATTCGAGTCTCAAAGACTCATAAATCCCTTAGGATTCTCATAATCTTTCACAAAAACAGACTGCACCCCCTCTCCTTATACCTGGCCCTATCACCCGCCCGTGGGCAGATCGCACGAGTATACCGAAGAGTAGACAGTTCACATTCATTCACATTCACAAAATACACAATACACGAGATGTTGCCCACACATCTCTCACACAAAACCATCATACATCAGGATAAACTCATACATGTGAGAGTGATTATGATCGTCATATACAAGCAGATAGTCTCAGATAAAACCTTAATTCAATAGATACTCAGGGGTGTAATATCCCAACTTTAAAGCGAACCAAATATGGTCTTGAATTACATATATACACATAAAGTTGAACAATCTCAACTCAAACTGGCACCGGTATCACACAAAAATTGTGGTCTCCCTGACCAGAGTTAAAACTGAAACAGTCCTAGTCAGGCCGTAATTCGCTCCCAAAGGGAATCCAAGTAATTCAAGACATATCCAAAACATTCAAAAGTGATACAAGGCCCGCTAAGCCTTGGTCATTAAAAAGTTTATAACGGCCTCTAGTGAGAATGTTGTGCATATTTCTCTCTCATAGGCTATAGATTCTCAGAACTCAGATTCAAACTCACCAAAACTTCATACGTATCCTATGTACAACACATGGGTGTGTACACCCTTATAACTCAGGGCGGTATGGCAAAAAGAAAACTCATCCTTTAAAACACAATCACCTTATTTTGAATCTTATGGTGATATTCTCAACATACATGTCTAAAGGAATCAAGTATCACAATCAAAGTCAATGCAGCGCCCCTAAATAATATCACAACCTCATATGATCTCTCACTGCACTCAAGTCTATATTCTAAGTCATACCTTCATTCACCTTTTGCCCTCAGCAACCCATAATATTACACGCACAAGGCTCATTCTCATACTTTGATCATGCTCTAGGCATTCTACGCTTGAGCAACCACAAGAGCCTGAAAGGCGCTTACCTAGTCTAAAATGAAGCTTTTTATAATCCGACATATCTACATAAGGCACTAAAAGCACGCACATATATGTTTTATAGGCTCATACATCATACATTCAGGTTTCTGCTGACTAAAATATGGTGTTAAGTTCACACAATTGGCTAGCCTGCTATTCTAACCCTCATGTCCATGTGCATACACAGATTCATGAGAATCACACTTTGACAAAGTATCAGGGCACCCTCTATCGGTTTGCTACTGCCCGAACCTCATCCCAATCTACAACCTTTTCATCTGGATCGTGGGAGCTCGCGTAGGCGTCAACAACATTGACCATGTTCTTGAGTTCTTGACTATGGGGTAGAAACCTTTGGTCCAGGTACATGCCATATATCAATTCGCATGTGTACCGCGCATATCCCCATTCCCACGTCTTCAAAGCGTTTTTTGTCGTGGCCTTTACCCTTGTCTGTCCTACAAAACACTTCTCTACCAGAAACTCCGGTAGGATGACTCTTAACGAAGTTGAAGGAAGCTCAAACTTTTCGGTACGCTTGACCTCTACATGGGTCACCACCTGCTCCTCTCCCTCATGGGTTCTTCCTCTTGCTCATTTTGTTGCAGCTCCCTCAGCTACCCTCAGAGACCTTGCAAGTAGGCTATCATGCCCAAGTGCCAACTCGACCACATGCTTGACCAAAAATAAGGAAGATGCATATAAGGTCACCCTCACGATTGCATAATCCTGGTCATCATCAAAGCCAGACTCGATCCAGACGAAGACCCCCTTGTCTATTAACATCCTCCACCAGGAAGAGATATATTCTCGTTCCTTGATTTGCCTTGGCAATGATATCTCAAATTCACCTTCCCTTTTAACTGGTAAGGCCATATTGGGATCTTCTTTAGCATAAGGCATTCTGAGTTGCCTTTCCCTCTGTCTGGGTTCTGCCCATCATAAAAAAAGCGCTTTGCATACGCCTTCCCTCATTATGCTGACAATCGCGTTCTACAATCTCTACTACTAAAGCCTTAGCTTCAAATCATCTTTCACTAAAATTTATCATTTCCACCGTTTACGACCACCCAGCTTAGAGGGAATAATAATTGTAATATATCATGGTAATAATTCGTTTATTGATATCAAAAATTCGTAATCATAATAACTTATGGAAACGACATATCACCTTAGTGGCTGACATCAGAAATACTTATAAATATCAAATGCCTTATAATCAAGCTAGTTAGTTACCCAAAGCAAATACAAATATCTCATAATGTTATGCTTATACCATCAGATATATCATATAATAGCCACGTTATGATCAAAGATAAGATCGCCAACAATTAGCACTCTCAGACATAACACCAACGAGAGTACCACATTTTACTCCCCTAGCTTTGACAGAAGTATAATGTGGCGAGGGGCTGTGTAATCCTTTTTAGAAAGGATAGTATCTCAACTCCCCGAGCCCCGCTTAAGGATCAAGCCTCACCTCACTGCTTCTCCCTCTGATTTCAGCACTTGCTCCTTGCAGACCCTTGCCGTCAAAGTAAACAACCTCACCATACATGCTTCGGGATGCGCTATCCCGTCCTGTGCTTGTGAACCCACTTGACGCAAAAATAGTTAGGGATTCACCCCCCCCCTTACCCTTTTCGCAACATGTAGTAGTAGCTTCCTTTATGGACCATGATCTGACAATGCTCAAATACTTTCCTCCTGTTCAGTAGTAGTGTAGTCATTTTATCAGAGAGGATACAAGGACAACACCCCACTATGGACCAGGAACAAAGTTCCGGCGTGAGTTTCACTACCACCTACAAGACAAAATTATAACTTCTTCAAAGCCTTCTCTCGGGGGAGACAATAACATAGGATTGCTTTCTTCCTCGAGGTAGACCTTACACATTGACCATTCTATTGGAAGAAACTCATCTCAGGGAAGTGGTCACTCCATTCACCTCTGAATCAGAATTAGACGTGGATTTTGCGCAGTGCCTTCAACTCTCTTTGAAGAGCAATCCAAACACACAAACTTTAACAGACAGCCATAAGCCGATAATTGGACTTGAGATGCTCAAATACGTGCCTTAGATAAATAGCCCAAGCGAGATATTCCTGAAAAGGATAGCCATAAGATGAAATAACATCAACCACATAGCCTCACATAAATAAACATTAAACAGGCTTATCCAAATAAGATCTGGCATATATGCAAGGAACATGAATATGGACGAAGCATAGAAATCCAGAGTGCAAAATCACACTGAAGTCCAAGTAGTCAAAGCCAAAGCAGATAGCACATGGAACCGAGTAACCATCCAATTGAGAATGATACAGAAGAATCGTGAGTCAATGTTCATGCCCTACAGGGCAACACCAACAACATAACCAAAATGTAGCTCTCTCTTGTGAATGGCGCCAGGCGCCCTATCTACTCTACAACTATCCTACAACTACAGCAATGAAAAGCAACCAGACAATTTGACTACCAGCGAGTGATGATGTCAACACCAATGCCGACCTCCACCTCCTCCAGGTACGTGTCCTCTTCCCTACACTCTCCCTTGTTACCCACACAGCGCCCTTCACCTCCGAAGTACCACCTTCGCCCTCACCTACCCTGCACCCTCATGTGGCCCGGCTATGGCCGCACTCACCCCATCTTTCATGCCTCAAAGCTTGCACCTTTCGCTGAGACTGATAAATTCCCTTCCAGGAGATCGATGCTGCCCCCAACCATGGATGGACAAGTCGACATCGACGACATTGTGGATCACAGGGATATGACTGTTCCGAAGCCGCTGGGTCGAGGAAGACCTCCTAAGCCCAAGAGGGAGTACAAGATCAGATTCAGGCATCATACGGATCCTAAAGAAAATCAGTGGTTTACCCGGGAGGAACTGATGGAAACAGCTCCTCAGGTGGTGGCATATTATGAACGGAAGCTAAAAGGGAAGGCACCTGCGAAGTAAGCATCTCAGGGGACTTTCGAAGCTAAGGGGGATGGAATGTGAGGATTGAGCCCTCAAGTAGGGGCCTTGCCATGATGTACATGTTCTGGGCTAAGGCCCCAACAAGCCTAGTGCCCGCCCTAAGTGAAGGCGGGCCAGCAAATCAACAAGAGCCCTCTATGCCAACATTTCACGAAGTGGGGTCTATACAGTTGCAGCACGCCAGTTGGTTGGAGTGCACCGAGTCTCGGATTTCAGCAAATGCTGAAATGCCGAGGGCCTCTGAGTTAGTTAGGCCCTGGGCACTCGAACGTGAGGCCAACAATGCATGCTGGGTAGAGAGGCCGAAAATGCCAAAGGGAAATCGGCCCACTATCTCAATCTGGCCGCAGGCCTTGATGAGAGAGGCGCAACTGTATCGAGTAGGCTTCAACCTCTGGGCCCCGGTCACAGGCTGAAGGGAGGCCGCCCACACGCTGCACTGGCATATAGGCAAGCAGGGCAAGTGGGCAGGGATCTTGGCCAATGTTGGCACTTACGGGCACACTGCGCGGATGCATGTGTGCTGCGCTGTGCAAGGCAGTGCTGCGCTAAGAGCAAGCAGGCCAGCGCTAGGTGGTAGGACACGAATGACATATGTGGGACCATCCAACTCATCTCCCACATCCAAGACTTCCCAGGGACCAAAGTACTGAGGCATTAGTTTGCGAGATATTCCGAACTCCTGTCCTAACTCACTAGCCTTAACCCAAACAAGTTCCCCTACCTGAAATGTGGACTGTCTGCGATGTTGATTCTCAGAAGCAATCATTGCTTGCTGAGCTTTCTTTATATGTTCAACAGCATCTTGCAGCAACTTCTCATATTGCACACCGTATTCAAGTGTGCCTGGAGTTGCAGCGGGTCGGTTTTCAGGTAGGAGGAAGTCTAATGTTGATCTAGGCTTCCATCCTAAGTGCAGCTGGTTAGGACTAACGCCGATACTGCTATGTATAGCATTGTTGTACAAGCTGGCGATGAGAGGTAACTGCTCATCCCAGTCATCATGGCTGGGCTTGATGTAATGCCTCAACAAGTGTTGTACCACTCTATTCATTTGTTCGGCCTGTCCGTTGGCTTCGGGATGATTCCCTGAAGTCATCTGAAGTTGACTGCCCATCTGTTCCGCAGTCTTCTTCCACAGCTCACTTGTGAATCGGACGTCTCGGTCACTAATGATGGTCTTTGGTAAACCAAAGTCCCTTACCCAGTTGTCCTTGAACAACTTGATGACGTATTCTGTTCTGGCTGTCTCTGGCATTGGTATTAGTCTAGCGTACTTGGTGAATCGGTCAATGATGACGAAAATGTGCCTCTTACCACTCTTGCTGGTCACAAGAGTGTCCATGAAATCCATGGAAACACTCAATCCTGGACCATCAGGAATAGGTAAAGGCTTCAATAACCCAAGCGGTGCTTGAGTTCGCGGCTTGTCCCGCTGGTAGACCTGACAGATCTCAACATACTTCTTTGTGTCATCTAACATTCTGGGTCACCAAAATCGCTGTACTAAGTTAGCACTCGTTTTCTTGTAGCCAAAGTGCCCAGTTGCGTCATGACATTCGCCTAAAAATAAACTACGCAACTGTTCACTAGATGGAACTACCAATCTCTTTACTCCGGCCTTATCAAGATAGATTAGCCCATCCACCATCACAAACTTACTTTCTGTGGCCTTGTCTTTTGCCTGAAGTTTGTGGATGATGTCCATCGTGACAGGGTCTTCCTGATAGGCTCCCACCAATGATTGAGTTACTTCATTTGATACGCCAAATTCAGAAACTAGCGCACCTAGGTAGTTTGCTCTACGGGATAGCGCGTCTGCAACCTTGTTGTACTCTCCCTTCAGGTACTCAAGCTTGAAGTCATATTGGTCTATGACCTCAATCCATCGCTTGAGTGCATCAGAAAGGGCCGGTTGAGTCTTGATCCATTTGAGGGTCTGATGATCAGTCCTCAGATAGAAGAACCTTCCCAAAAGGAAATGTCTCCAATGGACAAGTGCCTTGTAGAGAGCATAGAGTTCCCTTTCGTAGGTGGACTTAGCCAACCTCTTTGATGGCATCTTCTTACTCATGTACTCAATCGGTCTCAACTTCTTCCCATCCTGTTGAGCCAGCACTGCGCCAATGCCGTATTGGCTTGCGTCAGTGGTCACTATGAATGGCTTCTGAGGATCGGGAACCATGAGGACCTCATGATTCATGAGTGCATACTTCAATCTCTTGAAAGCACCCTCGCACTCATCACTTCAGTCCCACGGTGCGTCAAGTCGAGTTATATCAGTCAAAGGAGAGGCGACTGTAGAATAGTTTTTCACGAAGTTTCTATAGTAGCCGCACATTCCCAAGAATGACCTGACCTCAGTGACTGTCTGAGGTCGTGGCCAGTCTCGAATACTAGCCACCTTCGCATCTTCCGGCCTAATTCCCTCCGCGGATACTTCGTGACCCAAGTATAGTATCTTAGTGCGGCCAAATTCGCACTTCTCTAAGTTGACCTTATACTTGTGCTGTCGCATGAGTGAGAGAACTGTCTCAACGTGTTGTGCATGCTCCTCGGCAGACTTACTAAAGATCAGAATGTCGTCTAGGTAAACCACAACAAACTTATCTAAATGGTCATGGAAGATCCGATTCATAGCGTGCTGGAATTTACCCGGCGAATTGCAAAGACTGAAAGGCATCACTACAAACTCATACAGACCATATCTAGTCTGAAAAGCTGTCTTGTGTTGGTCCTCAGGTATTATCGCGATCTGGTGATATCCGGATTTCAAGTCTATCTTACTATAGTACTTGCATCCCTGCACTCTATCCAATAGGTCGTCTATGCGAGGTAGAGGCTC
>BFEA01000005.1:6385752-6402050 GCA_003427395.1 Chara braunii | reverse complement strand
CCTTCCTGTCCATGTGATCTGGCTGATCAGGAGGAATTTATAGAGCGCCCCCATCTCTTCAGGAATTATTTAACGTCGCAGTCAGGACGACGATCACAGCCAGATTCACAATGAACTCCCAACCAGAAATATTTATAGACGGTCTAGTAAGCGTCTGTCATGGGCTGGCACACCCGAAGGAACTTCTATCAGCGCATCAAGTGCCAAACAGGACAGCAACCATCGCATGCGTGCACTACTCCCTGTGGGTTGGCATGGTGACCGTGACCCAAGTGCTTCRACCAGGGCCCTTCAGAGGCACCGCCCTTTCTCCTTCCAGATGCTTCTGGGAAGATTGTCGTCTCTCAAGGTAGCGCGCTCACGACACCTCACCAAAAGAGAGGACTCTCAAGTTGGACTCACTTCCTCACGGTAAGAAGAGATTGAGAAGGTAGATAAGGTAAGGGATCAACATACCTGGAGATAGCTGCCCCCAACCACAGATTTCTCACCAATTGAGCTGATGTTGCATTTGATGACCGGTCATGACCTCGGTACCACCCACAACGCAATGCAGTGCCACCTTAGTCCAATGCCACATCAGCATGCTCTCATCACCAATCGAACATTCCGCTGTAACCCACGGCATACACTGCCGTAATAGCCTTCCGGTGCACCCCTCTCTACCCAGGGCGTGCACCTATAGTGGCCTGACGTCACAAGTACCCACTGCGAAGAAGCATCATCAACGCACCAAGTCTGTATAACGCCAGCGTGCCAAAGGTAAGTGGCGATCAAACCAGCTCCGATACCAAATTGCAAGGAACATGAATATGGACGAAGCACAGAAATCCAGAATGCAAAATCACACTGAAGTCCAAGTAGTCAAAGCCAAAGCAGATAGCACATGGAACCGAGTAACCATCCATTGAGAATGATACAGAAGAATCGTGAGTCAATGTCCATGCCCTACAGGGCAACACCAACATCATAACCCAAATGTAGCTCTCTCTTGTGAATGGCGCCAGGCGCCCTATCTATTCTACAACTAGCCTACAACTACAGCAATGAAAAGCAACCAGACAACTTGACTACCAGCAAGTGATGATGTCAACACCAATGCCGACCTCCACCTCCTCCAAGTACGTGTCCTCTTCCCCACACTCTCCCTTGTTACCCACACAGCGCCCTTCACCTCCGAAGTACCACCTTCGCCCTCACCTGCCCTGCACCCTCATGCGGCCCGGTTATGGCCGCCAGTGCCCTTCGTGCAATCAGCGCCCTACCGCCTAGCGCTGGCCTGCTTGCTCTTAGCGCAGCACCGCCTTGCACAGCGCAACACACATGCATCCGCGCAGCGTGCCCGCAAGTGCCAACATTGGCCAAGATCCCTGCTCACTTGCCCTGCTTGCCTATATGCCAGTGCAGCGTGTGGGCGGCCTCCCTTCAGCCTGTGACCGGGGCCCAGAGGCTGAAGCCTACCCGATACAGTTGCGCCTCTCTCATCAAGGTCTGCGGCCAGATTCAGATAGTGGGCCGATTTCCCTTTGGCATTTTCGGCCTCTCTACCCAGCATGCATTGTCGGCCTCACGTTCGAGTGCCCAGGGCCTAACTAACTCAGAGGCCCTGGGCATTTCAGCATTTGCTGAAATTCGAGACTCGGTGCACTCCAACCAACTAGCGTGCTGCAACTGTATAGACCCCACTTCGTGAAATGTTGGCATAGAGGGCTCTTGTTGATTTGCTGGCCCGCCTTCACTTAGGGCGGGCACTGGGCTTGTTGGGGCCTTAGCCCAGAACATGTACATCATGGCAAGGCCCCTACTTGAGGGCTCAATCCTCACATATATAGATGAATTCAACATATAATCCAAAAAGAAATGCCCTCACAAGAAAATAGTCTCAAGTCCTTAGCTCCAACTCATAGATTCAAGTGGATGGTCCAAGCCTGGAAAGGTCCAAGTGAAGGTCTAACATCAGCTACAAGTCATCGCCCCATTAAGGGTGAGCAAATTAGTCTAAGCGCTAATTATTTCACTGTTATCCCAACTGCCTCTAGGATCAAATACCCCCTTTCATCAAAAAGGCGTCATGCAAATCTACTATTTCCTGTAGTCCTTTCCATTGAGGTCATGACACAGTGTTTACTGCATTTACCTTCTACCTTATATGCCTAATTCTCAACATATCACGTGGGGCAGACCGCACACTTTCATGACTATATAAGTCGAACAACCCCTTAGAACCCAGACTCAAGGATCCCAATCCATGTTGATAAAGGCTTTCAACATTCTTAGTCTAACTCTCTTCAAAGTCCTTTTGACGACTTCTAACGTAATAGGCTCCCTTTACTCATCATAGGTCTCACTCTAATGCAAAAGCACCAAGTTGCTCTCATGACCACTCAGATAACCCTTTCGGTCATAGTAGGTATCTTATAGAGTCAGCTCCCTCAGTTTTGAGCCCGACGTCACCTTATCTTACCCTAACCATACCAACCATGCAAAGCAACGTTCAAACCCGTCAACTATCGTGGTCCGACGGGGTACCAACTCCAACTTTCATCCTACTAGTCAGCGTACATTAGCGCATAGTTAAAACGCTCATCCCTCTTGTGCTATCCCTACTGCACTAGCCAAAACCAACTCACACAATCAACACTCACTTGCTCTCCATCCAATACCATCAATCGATTAACCATAAAATTTCAAAGAAAACTTTACATTTTGTCAAGTTCTCACTTCCTCATGCCCGGATGTCGTTCCACCAAGGACAACGGTATGCAACCGTTATCCCTGGCAACGGTGCCAACTGTCGCGCGTATTCGTCCGGCACCGTACGAAACAGGGTGGACCCTTCTGGCCGCATCACTTAAGAGTTGGTCTTATCCTCGTCGCAAATACATAATGGAGCTTCCGCAAGCCACTCCGGACGAGTGCGCCAGCCATACCTCTCGCGAGCCCCTATGACAGGATAGGGTCTACTCGAGGCACGACTTACCTCCACCTTACGGGAGTTGTCACCTCCCTTCGGTGGGCGTATCCCCGCCGAGCTAGCAATCCACAATACGAAAGTTAATCGGCTGTAATCGCAGAGGTGGACCAGCCGAGGGCGTTTCTCGTACACTGTAGCATAGGGGGTACGCGCGATTTTACACCTCTATCGGACCCAGAGAGATGAAAATATAATGTAGTCAGAGGTTTATTATCGCAGCATAACCACATCGCATGAGAGCGCGAAGTAACCCGTGCCACAGACCTTCTCCTCTATGCTACTCAGTCTGCCTTCGGAGCCTAGCTCCAACTCAATAAATACCACATCTTCAAAAATTGTTCTACGGTGACGCCCGAGCATAACGAGGATCGTCCCGCCCAAATTTGTAAGTACCCTGTTTGGACCTGCATGTCAGCAGGCTTAGTTACTCCAATGTGAAAACGTTTCCAGAGGATTCACCTGGGTACGAAGCCCAGTTCAACTCCTTTGCGGCCGCCAAAAGGTATCTAGATCCTGGTAACGTGGTAACACCTGAATGGGTGGTCCCGCGAAACAGCAGTCTCCGCCTTGAAATAACAAATACAAAAAATAAATTTGAATACAACAAAACAGACCCAGTTCGAAGCGGCTGAATACCGATCCTGATGGGCATAAAAAATAACCGAGATAACCAGCAATCCGGGGAATCTGTCAGAGCCCGAGTTGGTCACAAGTCATGTAGATACGTGAGTCTTAGGCGCGTGAGTGTCCGTCAGCAAACCCAACACTCTTTGTCTTGGAAACTGGTCTGGTTCAGCTGCCTCTGCCTCCATCCTCAGATCTGGTCCAGTTATTGTAACATTTCCGTAACTTGTTGACGAGCGTCGTTAGACATTCCTCACCCACCCTCCCGGCGAATTTCTCCATTGCTGACAGAATATTCTTGCTCGGAAAACTTGCACCTCTCAATTCCCTGTTGAACGTTAAAAAACAGACTGGAAGGAGTGCGTTCATGTTTGTGTTGCCCAGAATCCGATGTATTGTGCTAATTAATGTTGCGACCTTTTGTTCTTTGGGACCGAATGATTCATATCGCCTTGTTATCATGAATTTCGGTTTATCCGGTCTTTCCCACACACTTTCCGCATTCTTGAATTTATGCATAGTTACTACCTGGGTGGGGTTCTCCAGTACAAACATCCGCATCTTCAGGAAGTCTACAACGTTTTCTCCAATGTTTGTTCTTTCCAGCCTTAGTTCAGGATGGTAGCAGGATGTGATACCATCCATCACTCGTTCAGTTCTCTGTTTATCCTGTAGATTTCCTTTTTCGTAAAAACCCAGTAATAGCAGGTCATCAACGTACCTTTTTCCAAACAGGCATTTTTCATCCTTACCTATTCCGTTCAAAAATCTTTCTTTTGCATACATGCAGACCAGGGATGCTAATGGGGGACTTGTCTGTCCTCCCATTGGTATTTTTTTATCTTGCCTTAGTATGGCTCCTACAGATTTAAAGAAAACATGATCGAGCAGAAAGTTGATCAGTTTCTCCTGATCGTGCAGCCTAACCGATTTCCAACCTTTTTCGTTGGCAGCTTTCCCAAAGGTGGCGCCCTTTCCATGTGTTTTAATTCGCACCCAATGCCTTCTTTTAGCTCTCTGTTTGTCGAACATCCATTTAATTGTCGTTCTAACTTCGCCATGAGGGATTTTTGAAAACATCTCTTTTATGTCGTACGTTCGGGCAGAGATGGGGAGATGATCTCTGTCAGCCCTCCTGTTCACTGCCACGAGATTCTCTTTCAGGTTGCTACCGGACAGAAGATTGAAGTGTCCTTCTTTTTTAGTTCTGATCATGAGATTTATTGCTTTAACCAGATAATTACTTGAGAATCGTGCCGGGTTTGCAAAGGATGGGCAAATCGACCTTTTTTTATCGAGATCCTTTTCTTTACTCATGATGTATGCATTATGTAGCTTCCCTGTTTTATTCCATCGGTCGATCCGATCAAGTTTCAATTCTTTGAATTTCATTCTCATTGTACACAGAATTTCTTGTTCGGTTCTTTGGACTTTCTCAAAATTGGGGTTGTTGTTGAAGGTTTTTTTCATGCCATCACAATACATCTTTGGGCATTCAACCAGAGTAGCTCCTGGGTTTCTGTCTAAAGGTGAAAGTGTTAGGCCTTGAAGGGCCTCTTTCACTCCCAAGACGTATTCGCACGTAACAAATCCAGTTAGTGCTTCATAGGACCCAATTGTTCGGAGTTTTAGAGGAGACGCCCTGAACTCATCGCTGATTCCGGCATTCCTCAGATCTCTCAAAGCCACTCTGCAGGCCTCATTGACAGTACTCAAGTTCTCAAGCGAACCGACATCTTGGGGGGGCTCAGGTCCCAACCGCGACTCGTTGCCGGTTGACTAGGATAAAAAAAGGACACAAAACAAAACAATGTGACTACACTCCTAGTCCCTTAGTAGCCATCCCATAATTTCTCCGATGCAGAAATCGGATAGGCGTCGCGCACGAGATTTGGTATAAAATCGTGGGGACGCGGAACCTTCCCATATCGACTACCAATACATGAATAGGCAAGCAGTCGTGATGATGACATACAATGTAGTGCCCATAATCAAGCGGTCCCTCGTGGATCCGAGAACCGCCTATGACACTCAAGTGTCAAACTCGAAGTATCGTGAGGGTCTACCCCTTCACGATATTGCACGGCTGAAGGAATAGTCGTGCGGCCTCCGCGGCACCTCCGGCCTTTAGGTTGAGTGCCTCGGTAGGCAGGGCAGATAGGCTTTGCACGGGGGTTGATCCCTTCCATTAAGAGTCTAGGGTCTGGGATGTCCTGGACAAGGATCTCAAATCCAGGCCCAGGACCAATGTCTGACTAAGAAATCTTTAAGAAACATACAACAAATAGATGAGGTTTTCTTTCCTTTTCCAATCTGAACCTTAATTAGACCCTAAGGCCCCTCAGGCCACGTGAATACCCAATATAGGTGCATACATATATATATGTATATGTATATATATATGTAACACGGGAATAAATATGTGACGATCCCTTCTCACAATGACAATGGGACTCCTCACAGCCATATATATGTGCGTGATCCCAGGCAGTCAAATCCAAAATCACAACCACAGAACATACATGCAATCACATCAACGAGTCAACCAAAAGTCCACGCACTACAAGGAGTCAACTTCCACCAATCCCCAGACTCGTACCTCTCACTTTAGCCATGCAAGCCTCAACCTTTATCCAACCTTCCATAATTAAATACTCAGTACCTTTGTTAAATGGTCATTCAATAAAAGTCCGGGTGAAAACCTTAATAAAACAACGAAAATCACCAGGGCTAAAGTCTTTTAGGTTGAATATTGAGGATGAATTGGAGTTGAGTCATAGACCGACAAATCGGCAACCGACCTATTATCAGTGATAATAGAAGGTAATCCTTGTAGGATCAAGCTGAATTTAGTCCTAATTTCGAATCAAACGTTCAAGAGTACATGTAACATAAGACAAGTCAATCCCCAAGCTAAATTTATGAGTCCAAATCGAGAGTAATCTTCATATCATGATTTTACATAGAATCATTCTACCTAACAAATCCTGAGTCTATCCCTAAGTCAGTGCCTAATAAAAAAGGTAGATCTTTGGCAGAATCTTCTCTATACAAAGTGGATTGCCAGAATTGTCACCTGTCAAAATATAATCTAACTTCTTTAAACTAAGAAAATTTCGGCAGCGCTTCCTGTAGAGTTAGTGTCCTATTCCAAAATTTATACAAAGCTAAGTTCAGAATATAAAATAACTTTGACTTCGCAAGGTCCAATTTTGTCTAACTCCCTGCATTAGCAAAAATTTGGACAACACTCCCTTTAGAAAAGGAGGTTTTTCATATTTTTACTAAGCCAAAAAGTCAGAAAAGTTGGACCCTGAAAAAGACAAAATTTGACGAACTCCTTGGTTTTGTAGAAATTTCGGCAACGCTCCCCGTAGAGAAAGTGGCTTACCAAGATTTATACAAGACCAATTATAATAAATGATCCCAAAAAATGCAGAAATCAATCTACATAAAAATAAACTTCGCTATGAAAATGCATGAATTGAAACTAAGTCATATGGCTCTAGCACGCGTCGAGCAAGTAAAACAATGACCTATCAAACTAAAAATCAGACTAAGTAGTAGTCGCACTCACTCTCATGCAGGCCAAACCATAAAGGTAAGTACTCTCACTATCCCCAAAGTCAAATTATCAAACAATAGTTCATAGTCTTTCAATGATTTATCTCTTCATACCCATCTTACACAGGGCATAAAGCTAGACCACCCAAACTTATGGAACATGTCTAGCTTAGCCATGGAGTATACAAAAACACAGGGCACAACAATTTTTCTCTTCTTTTGATATATGAGTAGGTCACCCTAGTCGCCCTGAACTGTGTAAGTATCTAAGTTTTATATAATTATCTTCACTTAGTCTTTTGAGGTAACATATAACTGAAACGATAATCTTTAGTTCAAGATTCAGTCTGCCTCTTCGTACCACAGGTTTATTCTTAATTGATATTATCTTCAGTTTGTGATGAGCTATAGTCATACCACGCAAACTTATGGAACCCTATTTGACTAGCCTGTTCGCAAGTAGGATAGTAATAAGTATACTCAAGTTATAGCCTTCTGGTTCCAGCATGTGCGTGGCGTTGGACCAAGACCACCGAAACTTATGGAACATGTCTTCGCCCTCAGTCTGGTTCATTTCTCTTAAAGCCAAAGCAGGAAGAGGCTAAGCCACCCAAACTTATGGAACATGCTCAAACCTTCTCGTTTAGAACAAAAAGAAATTGAAAGAAAACCAAAGTAAACAAGGCGATCAAGCCACCCAAACTTATGGAACATGCTTGGTCCCTAAAAAGTCAATCACAGTCAGCCTTCACAAGTCAAAGTGACCAGACCACCCAAACTTATAGAACATGTCTGGTTCTCCATGCAATTCAAAAATAAACATAACACTGAGCATCCTCAAACTTATGCAGATTTGCCCAGCCTTTGATAGACCCAGTCAAACAAGCAATACTGCCTTCCTCTCATCCTTCCCCCAGATGCAATTCCGCAATCTGCTTTCAGTCAATCAATAAAACTGAAACTAACATTGCGTGTACATTCCTTTATTTAAGTCTTGTTTGTCCTGAAAGTCAAACTGAAAGTCAAAGCAAGGGTGCACACAATATACTTGGTCAAAACACAATAAGAAATACACATAGGGGTTATAACAGGGTTTATAGAAAGAGAGCAATGGTTACCTTTCAGTTCCCTGCCTCCAGAACTCCTCTTGAGTTCCGGCAGAGCTCCCGCAATCGGTGGGCAGACTCCCCACAGAGTCTTGCTGCGGTCCTACGTGTTACAATCCCGCCTGCCGCCTTCCTCTAAGATCAGGACTAGACTTAGAGTAAGAAGGGCAGAAGTAGGGGTTTCGGACTCTCGAGATACAGGAGGGGGACTGAATCAACTCCCAAGAGAGGGCCTTGATACCTTCACTCGCCTGAGGGCCCCACAATGGTGGCCAGATACACAACAACTTAGTAAGCTGAAGTCAAACTGCTGATCGTTGGCTCCTAGAAGACTGCCCAAATAGTAACAATACCCCCGCCTCTGCTTAACAATCGCGGTCACTCCCCGACGTTTCGACGTAAAATGTGAGTTAAAAGCATGATCCTTCCTTCGCACCGAACTAAAACAGTCGTTATTCCTCTTGAGCCTTTGATGTTCACATCGCACAATGTTCACCCTTAGACATATATCTGGTTGCTGGTAGGATCGAGTTGGCAGTTAGGTGTGACCAGCGGTTACTCGTGGATTTGAACTCACGCCTGTAACTTACTGCTCCTTGTTTTTGTTGGTTGAGCGGTCTGCCAGTGTGCAAAATGAACAGGAGTCTTCTCATAACGACATGGCTAGACGCACTGCTCACTTGCACAGTTTAACATACGGCGTCAGTCGATCAAGTAAACTCGTCCAGGTACGTATTACCCTCCTCCAGTCGACCTCCCTGGCTTTTGGGTTCCCCTTCTGCAGCCAGCACCGAGCCACCCTTACGGTTAGATCCAACCGGTGGCAACGACTCACACAGTCATACTTAGACAAAACATTCAGCACGACCTCAACGTGGTACGGGGGAAGCAATAGCAAGCCAAGATATACTTCGAGGGGGAGAGCCCCACTCCGCTAACCATCGATTTCATCGAAGGAGAACGAATCTCCTTTCTAAAACCGATCAGGCGCGCTCACTACACGCTCTCCTCCTTTACTTGCAGCTCCTGCTTTCCCATATACCCCGCTCAACAAAATGAGCAGCACATCAGCCAACAAGTAGTCTCCAACCTCTTGGCCTGCTTCTCGCTACTTCGGCCAACCGGTAACCTCCAAATCTCGTCTGGCTTCTCCCCTACGTCGACTATCTACACTAAGTAGAATCAAAACGAAACTTTCATCGAGATACTATACTAATCTGAGAACGGCCATGCATCAACCCCGGGTAGGGAAAACAATAGCAGCGACTAGTCAATGTACGTAATGACCAGCCGCACCGTATTACTAAAAACGAATGTGCAAATGACAATGGATCCGCCATCAGATCACAGGAGGATACATTGCAAACAACATGTGGTCAACATGCGATTTTCACGTTACAGTTCGCCATTCAATTCATCCAACAGTGTTTTTATCGAGGCAAGTACCCATTCTCCGTCCCTCTCTGTGCACCTGGCCCATATTAGTGGGCGGGCTTACCTTACCTCGTACTCTAGGAGGGTGGGCGCAACCTCATGTCCCTTTGCAGCAGACCCTTCAGCATGGTCGTCTCCTCGCCGGTACGTTTCAATCTGAATAGGTAAGACTAAATCGGAACGACTCTCCCGCTAAAAAACGGCCAGATATATCCTCGACTACCCCACCTTCTTTTTCTCTCTTTCTCTTTCTCTCTCTCTCTCTCTCTCTCTCTCTCTCTCTCTCTCTCTCTCTCTCTCTCTCTCTCTCTCTCTCTCTCTCTCTCTTTGCTCCTACAAACGTCACTCACATACTTGTGCTCCCTATGCACGTCAGAAAGAGATATCGATAGAGGCTAGTTTCATCGATACACCAAGAGACGCACCGGCCAAACAGGCATGTCTCCAACCCCCACGGTTGGCTTCACGTATGTTCTATTGATAGGATAGGTGAAACCCAATTGAATCTTCCGCTGAAGTAGTGGTAGGTTCATCGTTATTTAATACTCTTCTTCCCCCGCCACATCCCCTGAGCTCGACAGCGCCCAAACGGCGTCTTGATTGTGAAATCTAATCGCCCCATCCAATCCACAATGCTCGAAAACCCTTGTTTACGATTTTTCCCTGCCTTATTCCATTGAGGAACGGGAAAAGTACACAGTCTTCGCCCTCTTTTCCCCTTCGCTCTCTCCATCTCCGCGCATAACTTTTCCTGGCTAACTCATAATCTACTGATCTATTGCTAGAACTAACACTATATTCAGGGTCGCCCACCTTTAAAATCCCCACTTTAGTCCTTCCCCCGACCGATTCCGCCGAGAATCAAGTTGAAGTTTCGATTTTTCATTCCCCCTTTCTCTACTCTCGCCATAGCTTCACGCTGCAACTTTCTTCTCTATCTTCTTTTCTACTAACCTACCTCAAAAACTGACTTCATTGTTGAACTCGCCCTCCTTCAAAATATCGGAATAGCACCTTTCCTTACCCAATTCCATTAGGAATCGAGAGAGACGAGCGTTTTTTGCATTCCCACACTCGCACCACTTCTCCGCCATAGCCCTGCCATCGCCCACTTCGATTTCGCATGAACCTGGCAAGGTCCACGGCCGGGTAAGTCAACACATATCCAAAATATCCAAAAGTGACACAAGGTCCGCTAAGCCTTGGTCATTAAAAAATTTATAATAGCCTCGAGTCATAATGTTGTGCATATTTCTCTCTCATAGGCTATAGATTCTCATAACTCAAATTCAGACTCACCGAAACTCCATACATATCCTATGTACAACACATGGGTGTGTACACCCTTATAACTCAGGGCGGTATGGCAAAAAGGAAACTCATCCTTTAAAACACAATCACCTTACTTTGAATCTTAGGGTGCTATTCTCAACATACATGTCTAAAGGAATCAAGTATCACAATCAAAGTCAACGCAGCGCCCCTAAATAATATCACAACCACACATGATCTCTCACTGCACTCAAGTCTATATTCTAAGTCATACCTCCATTCACCTTTTGCCCTCAGCAACCCATAGTATTACACGCACGAGGCTCATTCTCATACTTTGATCGTGCTCTAGGCATTTTACCTTTGAGCAGCCACAAGAGCCTGAGAGGCGCTTACCTAGTGTAAACTGAAGCTTTTTATAATCCGACATATCTACATAAGGCACTAAAAGCACGCACATATATGTTTTATAGCCTCATACATCATACAGTCAGGTTTCTGCTGACTAAAATATAGTGTTAAGTTTACACAATTGGCTAGCCTGCTATTCTAACCCTCATGTCCACGTGCGTACACAGGTTCATGAGAATCACACTTTAACAAAGTATCAGGCCACCCTCTATCAGCCCGCTACTGCCCGAACCTCATCCCAATCTACAACCTTTTCATCTGGATCGTGGGGGCTCGCGTAGGCGTCAACAACATTGACCATGTTCCTGAGTTCCTGACCATGGGGTAAAGACCTTTGGCCCAGGTACAGGTCATATATCAATTCGCATTCGTACCACGCATATGCCCATTCCCGTGTCTTCAAAGCGGTTTCTTATGCGACCTCTACCCTTCTCTGTCCCCCAAAAACTTCTCTACCAGAAACTCCGACAGGATGACTCTTAATGGAGATGAAGGAAGCTTAAACTCTTCAGCACACTTGACCTCTACATGGGTCACCACCTGCTCCTCTCCCTCATGGATGCTTCCTCTTGCCCATTTTGTTGTAGCTCCCTCAGCTATCCTAAGAGGCCTTGCAAGTAGGCTACCATGCCCAAGTGTAACTCGACCCCATGCTTGATCCAAAATGAGAAAGATGCATACAAGGTCACCCTCACGATTGCACAATCCCGGTCATCATCAAAGCTAGACTCGATCCAGACGAATACCCCCTTGTCTATTAACATGCTCCATCAGGAAGAGATATATTCTCCTTACTTGATTTGCCTTGGCAACGATATCTTAAATTCACCTTCTCTTTTAACTGGTAAGGCCATTTTGGGATCTTCTTTAGCATAAGGCATCCTGAGTTGCCTTTCGCTATGTCTGGGTTCTGCCAATCATAAAAGAGACATCCAGCATACGTCTTTCATTATTACGCTGACAATTGCGTTCTACAATCTCTGCTACTGAAGCCTTAGCTTTAAATCATCTTTCGCTAAAACTCATTATTTCCAGCGTTTACGACCACCCAGCTTAGAGGGAATAATAATTGTAATATATCATGGTAATAATACGTTTACTGATATCAAAAATTCGTAATCATAATAACTTATGGAAACGACATATCACCTTAGTGGCTGACATCAGAAATACTTATAAATATCAAATGCCTTATAATCAAGCTAGTTAGTTACCCAAAGCATATACAAATATCTCATAATGGTATGCTTATACCATCAGATATATCATATAATAGCCACGTTATGATCAAAGATAAGATCGCCAACAATTAACACTCTCAGACATAACACCAACGAGAGTACCACATTTTACTCCCCTAGCTTTGACAGAAGTATAATGTGGCGAGGGGCTGTGTAATCCTTTTTAGAAAGGATAGTATCTCAACTCTCCGAGCCCCGCTTAAGGATCAAGCCTCACTGCTTCTCCCTCCGATTTTAGCACTCGCTCCTTGCAGACCCTTGTCGTCAAAGTAAACAACCTCACCATACACACTTCGGGATACGCTATCCCGTCCTGTGCTGGTGAACCCACTTGACGCAAAAATAGTTAGGGATTCACCCCCCCCCTTACCCTTTTCGCAACATGTAGTAGTAGCTTCCTTTATGGACCATGATCTGACAACGCTCAAATAATTTCTTCCTGTTCAATAGTAGTGTAGTCATTTTATCAGAGAGGATACAAGAACAACACCCCACTATGGACCAGGAACAGAGTTCCGACGTGAGTTTCACTGCCACCTACAAGACAAAATTATAACTTCTTCAAAGCCTTCTCTCGGGGGAGACAATAACATAGGATTGCAATCTTCCTTAGGGTAGACCTTACACATTAACCATTCTATGAGAAGAAACTTATCTCAGGGAAGTGGTCAGTCCATTCACCTTTGAATCCGCATCAGACGTGGATTCTGCTTAGTGCCTCCACCTCTCTTTGAAGAGCAATCCAAACACACAAACTTTAACAGACATCGATAAGTCGATAATTGGAGTTCAGGCGCTCATATAGATCCTTGCAGATTGATAGGTTCAAAAAGGTGCCTTAGATAAATAGCCCAAACGAGATATTCCTAAAAAGGATAGTCATAAGATGAAATAACATCAACCACATAGCCTCATATAAATATACATTAAACGGGTTTGTTCCAATAAGATCTAATATATATAGATGAATTCAACAAATAATCCAAAACGAAATGCCCTCGGAAGAAAATAGTCTCAAGTCCTTAGCTCCAATTCATATATTCAAGTAGATGGTCCAAGCCTGGAAAGGTCCAAGTGAAGGTTTAATATCAACTATAAGTCATCACCCCATCAAGGGTGAGCAAATTAGTTTAAGCGCTAGTCCTTTCACTATTATCCCAACTGCCTCTAGGATCAAATATCCCTTTCGTCAAAAAGGTGTCACGCAAATCTACTATTTCGTGTAGTCCTTTCCATTGAGGTCATACTAACACAGCGTTTACTGCATCTACCTTCTACCTTATATGGCTAATTCTCAACATATCACGTGGGGACGCTTAGAACCCAAACTCAAGGATCCGAATCCATGCTGATAAAGGTTTTTAACATCCTTAGCCTAACTCTCTTGAAAGTCTTTTAACGACTTCTAACGTAATAGACTCAATTTACTCATCCTATGTCTCACTCTAATGCAAAAGCACAAAGTTGCTCTCATGACCACTCAGATAACCCTTTCGATCATAGTAGGTACCTTATAGGGTCAACTCCCTCAATGGACGTTCTGAGTCCGACGTCACCTTATCTTACCCTGACCTTACCAACCATGCAAAGCAACGTCCAAACCCGTCAACTATCGTGGTTAGAAGGGGTACCAACTTCAACTTCCATCCTACTACCGGCTTGTGTTATCCCTATTGCACTAGCCAAAACCAACTTACACAATCAATTCTCACTCGCTCTTCATCCAATACCATCAATCGATTAGCCATAAAATTTCAAAAAAAACTTATCATTTTGCCTAGTTCTCACTTCCCTATACCCGGATATCGTTCCATCAGGGATAACGGTATGCAACCGTTATCCTCGGCAACGGCGCCACCTGTCGCGTGCATCGGTCCGGCACCGCACGAAACGGGGCGGGACCCTCCCGGCCGCGTCACACAGGAGTTGGTCTTATCCTCGTCGCGAATACATAATGGAGTTTTCGCAAGCCGCTCCGGCCGAGTGCACCAACCATACCTCTCGTGAGCCCCCACGACAGGATAGGGCCTACGTGAGGCACGACTTACCTCCACGTTACCGGAGTTGTCACTTCCATTCGGTGGGCGTATCCCAGTCGAGCTACCAGTCCACAGTACGAAAGCTAATCGACTGCAATCGTAGAGGTGGACCAGCCGAGGGCGTTTCTCGTACATTGTAATACAGAGGGTACGCGCGGTTTTACACCTCTATCAGACCCGCACACGAACCGACATCTTGGGGGGGTGAGGTCTCAAGTGCGACTCGTCGTCGGTTGACTATGACGTATCCCATACACCACTCTTGCACCACTCTAAAGAGTATAAAAATAAGCACACAGACACATATATATACATATACAAAACGACACAGAACAAAACAACGCGATAACACTCCTAGTCCCTTAGTAGTCATCCCATAATTTCTCCGATGTGGAAATCGGATAGGTGTCACACCCGAGACTTTGTATAAAATCGTGCGGACACGAAACCCTCTCATATGAACTGGCAATGCATCAATATGCAAGCAGTCGTGATGATGGCGTACTATGTAGTGCCCATAATCAAGTGGTCTCTCGTGGATTCGAGTACCGCCTATGACACTCAAGTGTCAAACTTGAAGTATCGTGATGGTCTACCCCTTCACGATATTGCACGGCTGAAGGAATAGCCGTGCAGCCTCCACGGCACCTCCGGCCTTTAGGCTGAGTGCCTCGGTAGGCAGGGCAAATAGGCTCTATGAGGGGGTTGATCCCTTCCATGCAGAGTCTAGGGCCGGGGATGTCTTGGACAAGGACCTCGAATCCAGGCCCAAGACCAACGTCCGACTAAGAAAGTTTTAAGAAGCATACAACAAATAGATGGCGGTTTCTTTCCTTTTTCCATCTCAACCCCAATTAGACTCTAAAGCGTAGGCCCCTTAAGCCACGCAAATACCCAATATAGGTGCATACAGGGTAACCGGTGTTCGGGACGGGCCGAACGCCCGAACGTATGGGACCCCTTGGGGATGCGTTCGGTCGTTCGGGCCGAAAGCGGACAAAAAAAAACAAACAAAGTCATCAAAAAAAATTGAAAACAAAATATGTTATGGAGAAACATACATTAAACAAGATTTGTCTGAGCACTACGTCCGAATTCCTTACCAAATTTGAAATAAAAATAAAATATTAATAATAAAAATAAATAAAAATAAAAAGAATTAAATTTAGTGAGTGCGCGAGCATGTTTTTGACACCGCCATCTTTGACGATTTTTCATTTTTTTTTTGGCACAGCTAAATGCCTTGAAAATTTACAGATGTCTAATTCACATAACACAAAACCCACTAAAAAAGTTTCAAAAAATAATAAAATTGTCTAGACCCTGAACTAAAGTGAAAACAAAAAGTCAAAAGTGAAACAAAACGTGGGCGAGCACGTTTTGACACCGCCATCTTTGGCGATTTTTAATTATTATTTTGATAAGCCAAATGAATTGAAAATGTATAGGCATGTACCTCACATCATAGAGAAGTCATAAAAACAAATTCAGAAAAAAAAAACATTATTTTTTGGCCCCGAAATAATTTTTGACGGGGGCCGAACGCCGTCGGGTTCGGGCCCCGTACGGGACCTTGAACGCCCGAACGTACGGAGGTCCGCCTGGGGGCCTCCGTACGTACGGGCTGGTAACC
>BFEA01000005.1:6347584-6361307 GCA_003427395.1 Chara braunii | reverse complement strand
GAGAGAGAGAGAGAGAGAGAGAGAGAGAGAGAGAGAGAGAGAGAGAGAGAGAGAGAGAGAGAGAGAGAGACGTGGGTTGTTCTTGGTTTGTTACCTGGCTGTTCTTTTGCAAGTGCAATAAATAATTGTGTAACATTTCTTCTCTTTATTCCTTTTTTTTTAATTCCTTCGTCAAAAGTCTTTATTCGATTGTTAAATTCAAATTCTGACTATTTTGTTCTCTCTGTTCATTTTGGCATACACATTTCCCATTGCTAATCGCCCTTGTTGCTGTCTCTCCAGGGAATCCAATCTAATCTTATCCAATGAAATCTTTTGTAGTCCAATTTGGATATCCAATCCAATCATTATCCAATGAGATCAGGTCATGCATGACATCGACGGCCTGTAGTCTTCTGCGCTGTTGCTAAGAAGACCCATACACGACAAGTGATAGATCAGATCAGATACTATCCGTTCCGGTCGGACCTTCTTATCAAATCCAGATACCGACGGCGTGTATCATCTCGTCTCGCGCTCAGCCTGTCGTTGTTCCTAGTAATTAACCTCCTCCTCAACACTTCAACCAACGCCTTTAAACCAACCAATCCTCTGATCAAACAACTGTTTTTCGGACTTCGAAAGGATCCCGCCCATCCACCACCCTGTACGCCGTAGGCATGTCCCGCCTTGCGGGGTGTTAATTACCCCCCTTCTCCACACTTCAACTAAGGGGCCCTTCACCAATCTGTCTATCAAGGAAGCAATTTCTGTATTCAGTACAAGGAATTTTCGGACTTCAGCGACCCGTCCCATCCGCCAGCCTGCAGGGCGGCAGGCGACATGTCCAGCCTGGCGGTAATTCCCCCGCCTTGTTGCGGTTGCTGCCTCTGCTTCATCTGTGTGCCGCAGTCCAAGGTGGGCATTTTGGAGCAATGCGGGAAGTTCAGCAGGGTGGTGGGAGCGGGATGTCACTTCATCAACATTTTTTGTTGCGAATGGGTGTCGGGACTGGTCAGTCTTCGCCTGCAACAGCTGGATGTGAAATGCGAGACCAAGACGAAGGACAACGTGTTTGTGAACGTTGTGGTATCTGTGCAGTATCGAGCCGAGGAGGCGCGAGCGAAGGATGCATTCTACAAGCTCACTAACCCGAGGTTACAGATTCAAGCCTACGTGTTTGATGTGGTTCGGGCCTCGGTACCGAAGCTGATTCTCGACGATGTCTTCGGGCAGAAAGACGATATAGCCCACTCCGTCAAGACGGAGCTGGAGAAAGTTATGGGAAGTTTCGGCTACGACATCGAGCAGACGCTGATCACTGACATCGAACCCGATCCCGTCGTCAAACGATCCATGAATGAGATCAACGCCGCCGCGCGAATGCGACTGGCAGCGAACGAGAAGGCGGAGGCGGAGAAGATCCTCCAGGTGAAGCTTGCGGAAGGGGAGGCGGAGGCCAAGTACTTGTCGGGACTAGGCGTCGCGCGGCAGAGACAAGCCATCGTCGACGGGCTGAGAGAGAGTGTCACCTCCTTCTCCCAACAAGTCAAGGGCACTTCTGCAAAAGACATCCTCGATTTGGTGCTGATTACGCAATATTTCGACACCATGAAGGACATCGGATCACACTCAAAGAACACGACCGTGTTCGTTCCGAGCAATCCGAGTGCGGTTGCTGACGTGGCAGCGCAGATACGTGGCGGGTTCTTGCAGGCCCCATCTATGGCGGTGATGGAGGGTCGGGGAAATCGTTGATCACCGTCCTTTTTTTCACACGAACAGACCCCTTCCCTCTCCCCCTCGCCCCTGGTCATCATCGCTGTGTATGTGGTGCAACTACCCCCTTTGTGGATGCACGGTTAATGACCAGGGGGCGTTGTGTTCGAGTGAAGATGCTATTATTGGTAGTGATGGCGGCGACTGGGGACGGAGTGAGTCCTGGTGGCGGTGGCAGCGGCGGCGACCGGTCGATGGCCGAGGAGGAGTCGGTGAGAAACGCGAAGGCGGGGGGGGTAAGGGCAAAACCGACCCGTAAACGTTGGTAGCTGCTGGTTCGCCGCCGGGTTACGACGACCGGTCGCTTGTCGTCGTCGAGTGACAGCGGGTTGTTGAAGAGTTGGGCGGTGGAGTTGACGTGTCGTCGCCTGCGACGATCGCGAGCAGGATGACGACGACGACAATGACAACGGTAATGACCCCTGGGAATGACCGGTCGTCGGTGGGCGGCGGCGGCCACTTGCGGCATCAGGAGGCCTCTTGCGACCAGCAGAGTTAGCAGTGACCGGTCGTCAACGTCTTGGAAATACCATACCATCTTCTCAGCCAAAGGTAACGACTGTCCAGCGGGATGCCGACACCCATCAGGACTCCCGAGGAAGGGGAGGACGAGATCCCGATCCAGCGAAGAAGAAGAAGGGAGATGTAACAAGTTGCTTTTCTTTTGCTTTCTTTTTTTTGTGATTTGGCTTTTCGTCTTAAACATGGTCGTCATCATCATCCGTCATCCCTCTCCACAGGAGAGAAGCGCGCCAAGCTCCCTCTCTGGCCGGAACTTTGCACTTGTTTCATTCTTGGCCTGACCGTCGATCATCACGTAATCTCTACATCTACCAGGCAGGCATCCGGTCGGGGGTACCGTAGGTGGCTCGCGTACCTCTCCCAGTGACACGCTCAGGCTGTACATCCCCCGTTGGACAAAACAGAATGAGTGTCAC
The DNA here is from genome assembly GCA_003427395.1 of Chara braunii. Lineage (NCBI taxonomy): Eukaryota > Viridiplantae > Streptophyta > Charophyceae > Charales > Characeae > Chara > Chara braunii. The sequence goes on along the minus strand of BFEA01000005.1, from coordinate 6,358,611 downwards.
TGAGGGGTTGGTCGGTCAAAGTCAACGCAATCAATTTATTTATGCACGTATTTAATTATTGATTTACTGGTGAAGAATGTACGGCGGAGATCGAACTCGGTCAAAGTCAACACCGTGTATTTTACTTAGCACTTGATGGTCGAACAACGCTGTCACGTATTGCATCCAGTCAAGGTCAGCGGCATTTATTTATTTATTATTTGGCTAGTGGCATTAATTCATTTATTTATTATTTGGCGAGTTAAATAAAGATATACGACCTCTGTCATATTTAGGCAAAGTCAATGCCATTTACTCGTTACTTGACAGGTCAACGATGTACGGTGGACATCGTATTTAGTCAAAGTCAACAGCCGTTGTTTATGTATTACTGGATGGGTCAACCACGCTCCACGTAGATCACGTGCAGTCAAAGTCAGTGGCATTTATTTATTTATTTATTTTATTATTTTTATTTTTATTTTTTACTCAATTTATTTATTGATTATTTGGTGCGGCATTTGTTTCTTTATTATTAATTATTTGGTGGGTCAATGATATATGATGTTGATCATATTCTGTCAAAATCAGAGCCATGTATTTATTATTACGGCAGGTCAGCAATCCGCTAGGTAGGTAGCATCCAGTCAAAGTCCACGCCATGTATTTCCATTCAGGGATAGACAATCTACAGCCCGGAACATATTCAGTCAAAGTCAACTTCAGTTGAATAACTTGATAGATGGAAGACCGGGTGATCATAGTTGATGGGTTTTCAGTTCTCTATTCCCTTCTTTTTGACGGGTTTCTAGTGTTTTTTTTTTTTTTCTTTTTTTTTTTTTTTTCGGGGGGCGGGGGCGGCTTCTAGCTCGCAGGAACTGTACTTCAAAAGAGGTGGTGGCCCCTGCGCAAGGGTGACACGCATAAATCGAGAAGTGAAAATGGTTACTGTACATTACAGATTTTAGTTTTTTCCTTTTTTTCTTTCTTTTCGACGGGCGTATAGTTTCGGAGAACTATGCTTCGAGTTCTGAAAGAGGGTGGTGAAAAAAAAAGGCTACTGTACATTACGGCTTTTAAGGGGAGGAGGGGGGGGGGTCGCTTCGAAAAACCATTATTAGGGACGGCCTTGGTTCTGACTCCTTCCTGTGTTTTTTTTTTTTTTTTTAAAGCTTCCTGTGGTTTTCAAGTTCTCTTGGTTCGTTTTACCTAAGATCGAAACAAACTGTGTTTATATTGTAAATTATTTACTTCAATGGAGCTCAAGCGCTCAATTTGTTCCCCCGATCAATATTTCCTGGTTTTTTTGTCTTTTTCTCATGGTTGGCAGGCTAGCAGCCGGGCCGCCTGGGTCACGGCCCCTTGTTTGCGCGGCCGGCCCAGCCATGCAAGGACCAAAGGTCCCAGCAAAAAAGAAGGAAATTTTTTTTTTTTAAAATAATGTCATGCAGAAAACTAAACTGAACAACTTTCGCCTCAGGGTCAGATTGAAAATTCCTTACCAAATTCAAAATAAAAATTTAAATAAAAAACATTTCTTTGTTTTTGTTTTTATTTTTTTTTCTTGGCCCGGCCGTGCAGTGGTCCCGGGCCACTCTGGTAGCCTAGGTTAGTTGTATTTTCTTGAGAGCTCCATCTCCAATCTCTTTGTGGGGAGCAACACGTTCTGGGAACCGGGCCCAGCATTCCATGGAAATACAAAACATGTAAAATACGGGGGATGGGGCCATTAGGCGGCTTTGGCTGAGAGTCAATTAGAAACATCGAAGGATAGCTGGCCTACTCAGTCAAAACCTATGTTACCTGATTGGACGTCCCGGACCCCCCTGACTGTCTGGGATGTCCGCCCGGACAACTGGGCCAAACGTCTGACTGGAGCCCTCTGTCTGAATCTACACTAAAATATCTAAATACTTTTACTTTTCAAAAAAAAAAAATCTGTGGATTCTTCTGCAGATAAGGCATATGCCCATAAATTTTTGCGGCATTTTGATAAGCTGGAAAAAACTTGGCTGTTTTTCCGGGTGCCTGGGCACCCAACTTGTGCCCGGGTACCCGCCCGGGTGCCTGGCCGGTCATGAGCCCCCGGGCAGGGTTCTGGGCAGCCCCAGCGCAAAAAAAATGAAAAAATCAAAAAAATCAAAAAATTCTGGGAAAAAAAAATGTGGTGTAGAATTGTAATACAAACGACTTTTGGCTGAGGGTGACATTTGCTCCCAGAAGAAGGCCCGGTTAGGGTACTGGGAATCATGTTGACGGCACTAGGTAAGCTTGCATCGAATGATGAGTGGATACTTGAACCCGCGTTAGAAAAGCTAGCCCACTGGAAGGACCAACACACCTCCCTACTAGGTAGCGCGCTGGTGATTAACAGTGTTGTGCTGGCGGCCCTTTAGTATAAATCCGCAATCTGGGCTCTTAGTAAGGAGGCCATCCGATCACTAAAACGACAGTTAAGAGCCCTGCAGTGGAGAGGCAATGGTGAGCTCTCGAATGTCATCAGCAGGGGAGCTTGGTCATCAGTCGTCCATCCCAAGGACAAAAGGGGGCTGGAGATTCTGGACCCGGATACACAGGTCACAGCATTAATGGTTCAATGGGTCAAGAGACTGCTCTTTACACATCCTCTCCCATGGTATACCATTGCATTGGAACAGATAGCCAGACTCGCTCCACAAGCACCACAGGATGTTAACCCGTTGACCTGGCTAGAAGACTGTTTCTAGACCATGCCACTTAACACTCGAGATAGTCAAGGATCGAACAGAGGAACAATCTGTACGGCCAGGGACGGCTTCTGGGCCAGGGTCTTAAGAGCCTGGTGCCAACTTCCAATTCCTGATACCCCCCCGCCGACGAGGTGGGAGGAAGTGATGCGCGAACCCCTCTTTGGAAATAGGAGGGTTACGGACCAGTGCGGCAGGGTGTATTGCAGCTCAGTCACCCCGTGGTGCAGCTGGGTAAAAAAAGGCGTAATTAGACGAAAGGATATTTGGGACTCACAAAAAGAGGACTGGAAAACGGTGCCGCAACATAAGGTCACATTAAAATATTGGCACAATGTTGAAGAGAACCTCGAACTGCTGATCTTCACTATTCCCCTGGACTGGCTGCCCATCCTTCGCAAAGGGCCACGACTGGTAGAAGGGGACTGGGTAAACGTTATGGGGGACTCAGAAAGTGTAGGAAATATGGTGGACGCACGAGCAAATGAAACACTTATTATTAACCTTTTCCACATAGGCAAAGATAACGTTCTCACTCGGTACACCCCTGAAGTGACGAGATGGGGAAAAAATATGGAACTACACGGGATTCGCATGCTGCGAGACAAGGACGCCTGGATTGCATATCAGCCAAATACCCCATTGGCAGAACTCCCCTTAGATCCAGAGGATTGGCAATGGGCACACCCACGAAAATGCAGATCTCAGGGAAATGCGAAGTTGTACAATCTGACGACGAAGGCAACATACCGACTGCTGCGACCAAAAGTACATTAAAGAAAAGGTGAAGGACCGATGGAGGTCCCAATTAAACGTGGGGATTGAAGCTGTCCTCCCTATTCAATGGTTCACTGCTACCAGGTTTAGGCCAGCAAAGATGGTCTTGCTTCAGTGGCAGATAGAACATCGTAGCCTTCCCACCAACGATTGGTTGATAGGTCAGACCTCTTTAGAGCAGAAGGGGAGGGTGTTACCATGGTGTAAATCGTGCCATACTGTCTTCTCCTCCCGCAAAATCCCAAACCCATAGAGCACATCTTCATGCAGTGTCCGGGGGCAGTTCTTACATGGAGTTGGTGGGATAGGATATGATCCCAGTTGGGCACTGGGTCAAAGTGGCCTTGGGATTGGAAGACCATACTATGCGAGACATGGATCTCCACCACGGATAGCACTTTTGAAAATAACATGCTTAAAATAGGGAGGAGAGCGGTCATATGGACCCTGTGGAGGAAACGTTGTATACATGTTATAGAGGGGGTTTGCATAGCGAAGGGAGAGACGACATATATGATAAAACAATATGTTCAACAAAAACTAACGGTACAGTGACAAAAAGTTAAAAATCAATTGGATTTGTTTCATTCATCCAAAGACATAACACCTGTGTGTTTGAAATTGGATTCAATGTGGGTTTCGTGTTGAATAATTAAACCGTCGTTGAATACCTCGTTTAAACGCTGAAACAACGGGTTTTACCAGCACCCCTGGTGATTTGTTTCGCGGGCTAAAAATTATCGGAAAAAAAAGAAAAATGGGGATTGTATATCTTTCTTAAATCTGCCTCATCTTTTTATTTTTTATTTTTTCACTTTAAAAATATTTAAAAAAAATCAAAAACATCAACATGGTGAAAAAAAAACAAAAACAAAAGATGAAATTAGTGTTTTTTTTTGTCACAGAGGTTTTTCTAGGGCTAAAAAAAAGGTAGAAAAAAATAAAAATAATAGGGTTATAGATATTTCAAAGATGTACAACAGCATTTTTTTTTTTTTTTTAACTTCATGTATTAAAAAAAAAAACCAACAACGTAAAAACAAATTAAACCACCAGTACCTCCGCCATTGTTGGGAAATTACATTGTCCTGGCCAGTACCCGAAGTTTTCGGGGGTCGGACACAGGGTCGGCAATGTCCCAAAAAACGTAGTTTTCTTTTGTCCGTGCACGAAAGAAAAAGGAAAAAAAAAACCCTTTGTACTGCAATGATGTCGGGCAGGGTAGTCTAGGAGGCCGTGCTCACAGTCTTGAATGCATCTTACAACAAAGACGGTCACATTCTGAAACTTATTGTTTTTTTTTTTTTTTTTCTCTTTTGTTTGTTATGTATCCCCTGCCAACGAGGCAGGGTGCAATCCGTGATCTGCTCTAGCTGTGTTTCCTCAGATGATTGTAACCCTGATGTATCCAGCCGTTTTCAAGGCCGAATCCATGTTTTCGTTTTTTTTTTTCTTGTTTTGTTTTTTTGGAATTTGACAATCTGAGTCCGTGCTCTGCTCGAGCTGTGTTCCCTCACAGGATTGTAACCCTGATCACACTGACACTTACGGGAATGTATCTTGCCATTTTCACGACCGAATCCGTGTTCCTGTTTTTTTTTTTTTTTTTGAGTTTCTAGAATCTGACAACCTGGCCACGAGATTGAGATGCCCTCACTGAGGGTACACTCACACTAACACTTCCGAGAATGTATACAGCTGCAATCACGCCCAGACGTTTGTTTCGTTTTCTTGTTTTGTGAGTTTTCACGGCCGCAATTTTTTTTTTTTTTTTTTTTTTTTTTTTTTCCTGTGAGAGTACCATAAAGAAATGGAGTGGGACCCAGGTTCGGCAAAACTCGGAGCGCAGTGAAAATCAGGGTCGGCAAAAACAGGCTTGGAGGTACTGGTGGTTTAAAAAAAGGAAAAACAGACAGACACACACATAGAAGCACACAACACACACAAACACACAAACACACATGCACGCACACATGCACACATGCACACACACATGCACACATGCACACACACACACATGCACACACACACGCACACACACGCCAATAATCATGCACACACACACACTTACAAACACACATGCACAAACACAAGCGCATACATACATATCCATGCACAAACACACTCTCACAGTGACACACACAAACACACGCATACACACATACGCTCACACAACACATCTGCACACACATAACTGGAGGCCTTAGGGGTTGGGGAATGTGGGGACGGGTAATTTAGAGGGCTTCAGGGTAGGCTTGGGGACTGGTGCCGAGGGGTTGGTCAGTGGTGGGTGGCAGGCCTGTCGGTGTTGGTCTCATTCGGTGGTAAAAGAGGTGCTTCAGGGTTGGGGGAATGCTTTTTTTTTTTAGCGGGGGGGGGGGTTGAGTGCGCAGGTGCCTAGGGCCACGTGTTCCGGACCCCGCACATCAATTCCGTTTTTTCGAAAAGCGCGGGAGCGGTCCATTTTCACGTTTAACGGGAATTCAACGGGATTTTTTCAGTTTCAATGGGATTTTTTCAGTTTCAACAGGATTCAACGAGAGTTTAATTCCCCAATTCCCCGCTAAAAAGACACACAGTATAACACAAACAATTTAGCAATTATCGGGTGACTGGTTGGGCAGTGAGAACGGGGGTTGGATTGCCTCCGTCAGTTGGGATGGCAGGCCTACCCAGGAATGCCATCAGGAAGAGTTAGAAATGGATTACCGTATTTGCTTCAAAGATGGGACATTGGTGGGTCAGGAGATCCCGCTGCGACCATCCACAGAATTTGCCAATCCCTTCCCGCCTCACCAGTTGACAATGGTAGATATTCAATGGTATGGAGCAAATTGAGGAGCAAAGACGAGCACACAGAAGACGCCCAAAGCGTACTTCATTCCAACAAATCTAATACTAACCTTGTGCAGTCAATCCCCTGGAAACAGGGTAATCAATTATGGCAGGCCTATAGACTGAAGGTGAGAGAAAGACAAAAGAATAAGGTTAAGGTTTAAGGAATAGACAATGGAAACCACCTTCGGCAGCAGATCATTTAGTATACGAAGCATACAAGCATCTCCAACATTCAAGTCCGGATTAGATAGCAAAGTAGTTGAGAGGAACAACCTGGCCAAGCCATCGTATACCAGTCAAGCACCCCATTCAGGGTACATAGAGATCAACTTATTTACAGCAGTCAGAACCTAAGTCAAGTAGGCTAACTTAGGCAGGGGTGAGGGGTGGTATATACTTCCCAAAGAAAGTAATCAATGTCGTCTACTCGGACCTCTCAACCGGAATGGGGAGCAGCGTGTGTGTGTGACTATCGTGACTATTTGTATTCATCTTTGACTTGTCGGGGGAATAGGAACCAGACTGTCGCTCCCTAGAATGGCAGGAGCCAAAACCGAGTGGTTTGGAAAAAAAAAAAAAAAAAGAATTCCTCATGGAAGCGGATATAAAAAAGAAAATAACAGAATCACACTAAGCCCCCCCTTAGACCCCTTTAGCCCCTTTAAAATCAATTTATACCCCCCTTCCCCCCCCTTGAATGCCAACTTGCGAAAAAAGAAATGAGCCCGGATTTGGCATCCTCTGGGAGAGCGCAGAAAAGCAAAAAAAAAAACAAAGTTTTTTTTTTTTTTTTTTTTTTTTGCACGTCCGGGACTGGACCGGCCGGGCATGAAATCATCCCAGGGAAAAAAAATAACAATCGCCAAAGATGACGGTGCAAACAATGTGCTTTCCAAGTCTCTATTTCATTTTTTGAAGTTTTTCTGCGTTCTTTTTTCTGTTTTATTTCATTTTAGGGCTTAAATTTTTTATTTTTTCTTCGGAAAAAATTCTTGTGGGTTCTTTGAGACGTGAGGTATACCCTTGTAAGTTTTCAATCAATTTGAAGTTATATAAAAAAAAAGAAAAATCACCAAAGATTACGGCGAAAAAAAAGAAGGCATCCTCCTCCTCCTCTTTCTCACCCTACTGTTCTTCTTCTTTTTCCTCCTCCTCCCCTTCCTCCATCACCACGGCGCATTCCTCCTCCTCCACGGCCTCGTCCTCCTCCTCGTCCTCCTCCTCGTACTCCTCCTCGTCCTCCTCGTCCTCTTCCTCTTCCTCTTCCTCTTCCTCCTCCTCCTCTCCACCTCCTCTTCTTCTTCCTTCATCTCTTCCTCTTCCTCCATCGCCTATGCCCCCACCTCATATTCCTTTTTCTTCTTCCTCCTCCTCCTCCTTGTCGCCCTCCTCCTTATCCCTCTCCTCCTCTTCTTCTTCTTCTTCTTCCTCCTCCTCCTCGTGTGTAGCAGCGGACCCTCCATTAACCCCCACTTTTGGGGCGCGAACCGCCCCAGAAAACACCTGGCGATCGTCTTGGCAGCCTTAGCATCAGCTGGCTAGTGGCCCAAATCTTGGTAGAATGCCTCCCTCCCTTGACAAATCCCTAGGTTCTGCCTCAAGCCCCATGCCCTCCAACAGGCAGCACGACCAAGCCCCAGCGTCAGCCAACGTCGTCCGAACCAGTCACAGACCATGAGAATGCCTCAGAACAGTAACAACGGAACCCCTGAACGCCACCACAGCCCCAACTCCAGATTGCATAACCTAGCAAATCCCTTTTGTTTTTTAGTACATTAGAAAATCATGGCAAACTAGGTGAGGTCATCCCCCCAAGATGCCCCCTCTACCCTGTTAATCCCACTCTGGCTGGACTTACCATGCCACAACGCTGACATACCATATTCCCATACAGTTCACTATCCCCATCACCAACTAGACGCGCTATGCCTACCCACCGAAGTACTATAAAATCTCGAGCACCAACCAAATTAGACAAATGAATTCAGATTGAACTCGCTGAAGTACGGTTAAACTTACGATCACAATTCTGAATTCAAAGACTCTGACGAACAGGAATAAAGTGATTAGAAATCTATTTGAGACGTCCAAAATGGACTTTTGATTCTTAATTTCGGACTTCAAACAATACGAAATTGAGAAACATCTAATTAGAAGGATGAACTAAGAAGGCAAAAATTAGGGATCAGAATGTAATTCTGATTTTTGAATCTTCAAATCTCGAAATTAGTCTTAGTACCTATGCATTGATATGCTTTACGAACATTTAGAATCAAGAAACCAAATCCAAAAGTTGAAGTTGTTGTTGGAATTAAGAATCATACATGCATAGTCACAAACCAGGTGCGTTCACGATCTAAAAACTGAAAAGACATAAAACAACTACTGAAGGAAATTCAAAGTTGATTGAAAATTCATCAATAGAATTTCAAGAATTCGTAGGTAAATATTTAGCCGAAAATTCCTCATGAAGTCTTCTGCCACCGTCACCATCTTCAACTTCATCGCCCTGGTAACCACATGATGTAGTTGTCCTCCTTCTGACCATACTCACCTCCACCGCCTTTGTACGAGGGGTAACCACACCTCCCCTCCCTCGTCGGCCGTTGTGTTAGTTAACCACTAGAGATGACTGGTTGCTAACATACAAAGGCACCAACCGGGCAACCCCCACCTTGAAACACTACGAGGAGGTTGTCATAGTAGTATGTCCTTGTTGAGGCTTCCGACGAGCTCCATGAAGGGTTCAAGCAACCAAAGGTGGTGCAAAAGCCACACAAAACGAGGAAAGTGAGAGGTAGAAAAGGAGGGAACACGAAGGAGGCATGTGCCACAAACGAAACTTGCTCCTCCTGTCAATATCATAGTAAGCAAGAGAAAGACTTATCTCCACCACTCACTCCTGTTGAAGACCTGCTCCTTCTCGTATCTGACACCGTAAGGCAGAAGCATCCCCCCTACCACCCCAAGTACCTCACGTTGCTCTTGCACACAATATTTTTTCTCTGTTCCTGCTCTATACGGATTTGTAATATGAAAAAGGTAGCAAACTAACAGACTCTTAAGCGCAACATGCATATCTCAGTGCACCAGACAACTTTCCCCATATCAGCACCCCGCAATAAATTGAACAATCGGAAGACTCCAAGGCCATGCCCACGAACTCGCCACCGCCAGTGAAAACCAACAAAGAGTGCATTAGAACGGAAGCCGACGAGCACGCCGAAAAATGTAAAAGATTCATGCTGGATATGCATCAACTCCCGCCTGCACTAACAACAAAAGCGCAGGAGAAGAATTGATGAACCCGCAGAGTCGGCGCAACGCACACACCATCACCACTCAAATCAACCGAGAAAGTGCAAGAAGGCGGCCAGCGCGCCCACAGAATGTCAGAAAAGTTTTTGATGCAGCGGCCCCGGTAGTGTTGTGCCGCTGCTCTCATGTGCCTCTGGTAGTGCTGCGTCGCTGCTCTCATGTGCAAACCACCGAAGCTACCTCCTAGTGCATCGAAACCTTTTTCTCTCCCATATGGATTGCATGTTGACTTGTCTTCTGTGCCATTCTCTACTCCCCCTTCCTCCCCTCCCCACACGTCTCCTAGCGCAAGCATACATTCGTTGATACTTTTGCTATGTTCACATGCAACTACCCCTTCCAATACTCAAGCAGTCAAGGGGTCCTTTGAAAACCTTTATTCTTATATGTAGGTCAAACGTCCTTTTTGGCCCACGCATCCATTCACTAAGTGCAGAATCTTAGAAGCGTCTTGGATGTAGAGGGGTGTCCCTCGACTTAGGCATGTTGACTAATTCACGTTGGCACCGATCACGTCACTGGGGCGCCCTCTTCTCTATCCTGTAGTCGATCTATGTGTTGACTTCCTCTATCTCATGCATTGTTCATGTTTCCCACATCATGACTTGTTGCTTGCCTATACACCCCTTAGTCTTTTCAGGGCCTCGCCCACACTTTCAATTGACTTCGTGACCCTCTCGGCCATCTGTTGCTTTCGCAGACCTTCAACCAGACCATATTTCTTTTCACAAGCGGGACAACATGCACAATAGACTCATTCACTAGAGAGGGTTATCCCTTGTCGCTGCCCATCCTTTCCAAGCGCTATCCAGCGCAGGGCATCCTAAAGTTACTCATGTACACACTCGATGCAATATAGACAAGCACAACTTTCATTCGGGATCAACACACAATCCCTCCCGCATGCTTATTTTCTTTGTCCCTTGGTTCCTTCCTTCTCCATTCCTTTCCATTGCCCAAACCATCCTCTTCTCTTTCACGTGACGTCGGGGTGTTAAACGAGTCAGCTGACCTTTCTTTCACTCTTCAAGTCTTTTCAAGCCTCAGAACTTGTCAATCCTCAAGTCCTTATGAATCCTTAAGTTCTTTGTACTCACAAGTTTTTCCAATCCTCAAACAATTTTCCTTCTTGGTGCCGCAAGGTACCGACAACCCTCCCCTCGATTCTCTTTCCACCAAGTGAGGCCAAAGTTCTTTCATCGTTCGTCCCCTGACAATGTGACAAGTGAGCGGGGAAGGATTAGTCCCATGCCAAAAAAAGAAGAAGGGAGAGAAGGGTTAAGATTAGACTTAGACTTTAGAGTATGGGAGGGATAGATGAGAGGGGATCAGTGAACACATGTGTGTGTGTGTGTGTGTGTGTGTGTGTGTGTGTGTGTGTGTGTGTGT
>BFEA01000005.1:6304969-6347442 GCA_003427395.1 Chara braunii | reverse complement strand
AGAGAGAGAGAGAGAGAGAGAGAGAGAGAGAGAGAGAGAGAGAGAGAGAGAGAGAGAGACAGAGAGAGAGAGAGAGAGAGAGAACCTTAATCTAATCAAAACTTATCCCCTACTTGTCCTACCATCCTACCTAAGACCCCTCCTATGTTTTGCAATCCCACATTCCTTTGAACACGGCGCCGGTCGGCCAATAAGGTGAGGGAAGAGGAAGGTGTTAGGTGGTTGGCCATGGCGGATGAGTGAAGGAGGTGGAGGAGGAAGAAGGTGTGAGGTGGTTGGCTATGGCGGATATGTGAAGGAGATGGAGAAGGAAGAAGGTGTGAGGTGGTTGGCTATGGTGGATGGGCGAAGGAGGTGGAGGAGGAAGAAGGTGTGAGGTGGTTGGCCATGGTGGATGGGTGAAGGGGTTAGAGGAGAAAGAAGGTGTGCGGTGGTTGGTTATGGTGGATTGATGGTGGTGGTGGAGGAAGAAGGTGTGAGGTGGGCGGCTATGGTGGATGGGTGAAGGAGGTGCAGGAGGGAAGGTGCGAGGTGGGCGGCTATGGTGGATGGGTGACGGAGGTGGAGGAGGACAAACGTGTGAGGTGGGCGGCTATGGTGGATGGGTGAGGGAGGTGGAGGAGGAAGAAGATGTGAGGTGGGCGGCTATGGTGGATGGGTGGAGGAGGTGGAGGAAGAAGAAGGTGTGAGGTGGTTGGCTATGGTGAATGGGTGATGGTGGTGAAGGAGGACGAAGGTGTGAGGTGGGCGGCTATGATGGATTGACGAAGGAAGTGGAAGAGGAAGAAGATGTGAGGTGTGCAGCTATGGTGAATGAGTGAAGGATGTGGAGGAGGAAGAAGGTGGGAGGTGGCTGGTTATGGTGGATGGGTGAAGGTGGTGGGAGAGGAAGAAGGTGCAAGGCAGATGGCTATAGTGGACGAGTGATGAAGGTGGAGAAGGAAGAAGGTGTGAGGTGGGCGCCTATGGTGGATGGGTGAAGGAGGTGGAAGAGGAAGAAGGTGTGAGGTGAGCGGCTACGGTGGATGGTGAAGGAGGTGGAGGAGGACGAAGGTGTGAGGTGGTTCGGTATGGTGGACGGGTGAATGAGGTGGGGTTGGAAGAAGGTGTGAGGCGGTTGACTATGGTGGACGGGTGATGGAGGTGGACGAGGAAGAAGGTGTGAGGTGGGCGGCGATGGTGGATGAGTGAAGGAGGTGGGGGAGGAAGAAGGTGCGTGGTGGTTTTCTATGGTGGATGGGTGAAGGAGGTGAAGGAGGAAGAAGGTGTGAGGTGGGTGGCTATGGTGGATGGGTGAAGGAAGTGGAGGAGGAAGAAGGTGTGAGGTGGTTGGCTATGGTGGACGGGTGAAGGAGGTGGAGGAGGAAGAAGGTGTGGGGTGGGCGACTATGATGGATGAGTGAAGGAGGTAGAGCAGGAAGAAAGTATGAGGTGGGCGGGTATGGTGGATGGGTGAAGGAGGTGGAGGAGGAAGAAAATGTGAGGTGATTGACTATGTGGATGAGTGTAGGAGGTGTCGAAGGAAGAATGTGTGAGGTGGTTGGCTACGGAGGATGGATGGAGGTGTTGGAGGAAGAAGGTGTGGGTCGGTTGGCTATAATGGACGTGTGATGGTGGTGGAGAAGGAAGGTGTCAGGTGATTGGCTATAATTTGTTTTAAGTTTCAGTCTCGTCTTTCACGTGTTGTCCCAACGTCCGAACCCTCAGAAAACGCAGGCTTGCGAATTTCATACTCGTAGCAGAAACTTAGATTTTGCCGAAACTCAAACTTGCAAAAAACTCGGATTTCTCATATCTTTGTTTTTGTTGATTTTTCTAAGGGACGAGGAGCCGAAAAACTCAATTTGTGTTTGCTGACCCAAACGACGTTAGATAGGTCTGTAACTTCACTGACCCTTTGTATATACCTTTCTGATGACCCTTTTAAAATTGAACCTCATTCCATAGTTGTTTGCCCCTACTTGCCTTTTTTCGGGCGTCGCCTAAGGCTGCAAGCGAACAGTTCGGCGAAGTTCATTTTTCGTTTTTGTGGGAACTCGACTTTGATGACCTGAGAATTTTACAGGCCATCAACCTATCCTCAGGACATGAGGCATGCCATGTCTCAACCCCCATACCCCATTGCTTGACGGGATTGATTTTCGGCATTCCCTGGTCGCGCCGGTTAGTTCGTCGTTTCGAACGGTTTTTTGGTCGGATACTGGACAACGGTTTTCAACAACAGCGACAACCAAGTTCTTGGTCAGACAACATCCGTAGGATCAACATTCCCATCATTATTAGCAGTAGCAGCAGCCGTCGCCTTCTACCTACTTTTCCTTTCCGTTTCGCACCAACGACTTTTTGGTTCGAAGAAGCATGATTTCAGTTAGTCTACAGTTGGATTAGTGTGGATTTAAATAAAACACGAAAGAGGTAGTTACATAGAACTTAGGCCCGTAGGAGACACAATTCCCGACACTTGTTACGGGAAGGAGAGAAGCGGTGTTCATATACAGCACGGGGAGGGATGGAGTGGTGTTCAAAAAGAGCACGAGGGGGGTGAAGCGGTGTTCAAATAGAGCATGCGGAGGTGAAGCGATATTCAAATAGAGCACAAAGGGGGCGAATTGTTACAAGCACACAGTTTTACCACTTAAATATAACAAGTGGAAGCATTCAACAGTGAGGCGAAATATCATCGAGTGAGAAACTTACAAAACACAAGCGTGAAACTTGATAAAACATTTGCACATGACTCGCGGAGCAACCAAGGGTGAAGCGGAACATCACCAAGTGAAGGATTGACAAAGTGCATAAGTGAGACTAGACAAGAGACTTATACTTGACTAGTGAAGCAACCAAGAGTGAATCGGATCATCACTAAGTGAAGGGTTGACAACTTGACAAGATGCATGAGTGACACTGGACAAAATATTTGCATATGACTAGTGAAGCAACTAATGAGTGAAGCGGAACATAATCTAGTGAAGGATTGACAAAGTGCATGAGTCAGACTTGACAAGATACATACACATGACTAGTGAACCAGCCAAGAGTGGAGCGGACCATTACTAAGTGAAAGACGGATCAAATTATAGCGATAAAAAAAAAAAACATATGCACAAGGCTTGTATGAGCAAACACGAAAGCATCGATTTACATATTAGTGAAAGAATGGAGAAAATAAGAGAGATGAATCACAATACACTAGGAAAAGGCAAAACTCAAAGTTGCAATTTATTTCCAAGTGGAAGATTGATCAAAACTTCGAGAAAAGAGAAACAAAACACATGCACAAGGCTAGTATGAGCAAGACCCAAAACAACGATTCACATGGTAGTGGAAAAACGAACAAAACAAGATATTTGAAACACACTACACCAAAAAAGGCAAAAATCAAAGTCACGATTTACTTCCAAGTGGAAGATTGATTAAAACTTAAAGAGAAATTAGACAAAACACATGCATAAGGTTAGCATGAGAAAAAGTCAAAGTAACGATTTACATGGTGGTAAAATAATGAACAAAACAAGAGAGATGAAGCACACTAGATTAGAAAAAGGTAGGAATCAAAATTGCAATATTACTTCAAAGTGCAAAACTGATCAAAACTTGACGAAAAGAATGACAAAACACAAACACAAACTAGTATGAGCAAAACAAAAAATAACGATTCATGTGAAAGTGAAAGGATGTATAAAACAAGATAGATGAAACACACTACACTAGAAAAAGACACTTAATTAAAATTGCGATTTGCTTTGAAGTGAAAAATTGATCAAAACTTGAAGAAAAATGAGGCAAAACATATGCGGAAGGTTAGTATGAGAAAAAAACAAAGTATCGATTCACATGGTAGTTGAAAAACGGACAAAACAAGAAAGATGAATCACACTACACTAAAAAAGGCAAGAATCAAAGTTGCGATTTACTCCAAATGTAAGATTGATCAAAACTTGAAAGAAAAAAAATACAATAAAGTACAGTATGAGCAAAAACCAAAGTAAAGATTCACAGGGTAGTGAAAGTATAAACAAAACAAGAGAGATGAAACACACTACACTATAAAAAAGATAAAAATCAAAGTTGCGATTTACTTCCACGTGGAAGATTGGTGAAAACTTTGAGAGAAATGAGGCAAAAATATGTACACGACAAATATGAGGAAGAACTGAAACAACGATTCACATTATAGTTGGAGAATGAACAAAATAAGATAAATGAAGCACACTACACTAGAAAAACGCAAGAATCAAAATTGCAATTTACTTCCTGGTGGAAGATTGGTCTTAATTTTGAGAAAAGAGGGGCTTAGCACATGCACAAGGGCAATATGAACAAAAACCAAAATAGCGATTCACATGGTAGTGGAAGAACAAAAAAAACAAGAATGATGAAGCACACTAGTTTAAAAAAAGGCAAGAATCAAAATTGCTTTTTGCTTCCAAGTGGAGGATTGATCAAAACTTAGAGAAATGAGAGAAAAAACATATGCACAAGACTGGTATGCGCAAAACCTAAATTAACAATTCACGTAGTAGTGAAAAAATTGACAAAATAAAATAGATGAAACACACTATATGAGAAAAAAACAAGGATCAAACTTGCGATTTACTTCCAAAGTGGAAGATTGATCAAAACTTAGAGAAATGAGAGACAAAACATATGCACAAGCCTAGTATGAGCAAGACCTAAAGTAACAGTTCACGTAGTAGTGGAAAAATAAACAAAACAAGAGAGATGAAACACACTACACTAGAAAAATGACAAGAATCGAAGTTGCGGTTTACTTCCAAGTGGAAGATTGATCAAAACTTGGAGAAAAGAAAGACATAACAAATGCACAAGGCTACAATGAGCAAGAACCAAAGTAGCGATTCACATGGTAGTGAAAGATTGGACAAAACAAGAGAGATGAAAGAAACTAAACTAAAAAAAGACAAGAATCAAAATTCTGATTTCGTTCCATGTAGAAGGTTGATCAAAACTTAGAGAAAAGATAAACAAAAGAACCAAAGTAGCGCTTTACATGATAAGGGAAAAATGATCAAAATAGAGACAAACTCTAGTGGACGAACTACATTCTATCCTTCCCATAATAAGGATGTTAATCACAAAGAGCAAAAAAAAGAGAGAGAAAAGAAGGAGAGAAAGAATAGGAAATAAGAGAGGAGAATGAGAAGAGAAGAAACACAAGGAAAAAAAAAGAAGGTGAAAAGGGAAGAGATGAGGAGGAAGAAGGAGATGGAGGAAAGGGGAGGGGAAAAAATGAAGGAGAAGAGGAAAGTGTCAAGAAAGGGAGCCCCTTCATTTTTTTCACTCACCTTCTTAAGTGTCATGACCTTGAGATGTCAACCTTGATGATGTCCTCTCCTCCTTTGCACACTTGCCTTTCTGGTTATGACTTCATCCTTCCACAAACCCTTACAGCTCTCCCTTCATCCGTTTCTCTATGGCTATGACAAACTCCTATCACTAAGGTTATGGAGTCCTCCCATAAAAGAGTTAAAGAGATTTCTATTAAAGTTCCGTTCTTCCTCACAGCCTGAGCGCTGTGGCAGATCACTCCCCTAGGCCAGCACCACCTCTACTAGCCTCAGTAACTCTCCTCACTAGCCTAGATCCTCAAGCACCCAAACAAACAACGGTTCTCCTTCTCTCACTCCGGTTGAGTGTAATGCTCTCTTGAGGTCATTTGACGAGCATGTACTTGCCTCATGCAAATGTGAGTGTGGCGGGTTGATCCCTCAGCTTAAATAGGCTGGGCACAACACTTTGGTCAGCCCATGGGCCTCTCCATGTGCTCCATGGAAAACCGAGGTACCCGCAAGACTCTCCCTCACTAGTAGGCCTCTTTGGAAGTACCTTGGCCTCTTTTTGGTCAAGTATATGCAATTCGAGTGGTTGGTACCAACTCGGACTTCCTCTAGAGCCTCCCCATGCCTCATTTTCATCTTCAGATGCTGCCATTTGAGTTGGAATAATCAAGGTGCAGCCTTACTTGAAAGAAGAAGACCTTATGAATTTTTTCTTAATTCTTTTTAGTCTTTTTTTTTTTGGGAGACCGAGGTATTTTCTTGTACCTCGGTTTATTTTTTGTCTTGGATCTGTCTGAGATCCAAAACTAAGAACGATCTGATTTGCCTACAAGTGCCTCATGCTTCAAATTTTAGCCCCATGACTCACTTTTTTAATTTTTGGTGCATCTGGTCTCCGTTTTCGGCCAAATATACAATTTTGTCTTTTCGTTTTTTTATTACTTTCCATTTTGGGCTCTCTACCAGAGTTGGCTGTTTGAGTTGGTCCCACAAAAAACGACCATATTGCCTCCCTCATAGATTTGAATATGAATCTCATATCTATAGTCCAAAAGAAAACCGGCCAACTCCGCTTTATTTTTTATCTCATTTTCACATTTTTAATTCAGGTATTGTTGAGATAATGCCCCAAGGACCTTATCTCTTCACTTCGAATTTGATTTCACCAAATCTAGACTGATGAGCTCATAGTAGGGACCTGTTAATCCCTACTATATCAGTCCCAACTGATCGACCCATTTTCAGTCATCTTTTTCTCCACCTTTGTCTTATTTTCCCTCATTTTTTTTTATTTTTTATTTTTATTGCTGATGTGACAAGTGTCAAGTAGATGTTGAGACCTTTTCTATGTCATGGATTTTGATCTAGATCTAGATTTAGATCAAGTTGTTGCCTTTTATTTCTCGGCTCACAATAATGAGACCCCTACAGTTATGGTGCTCCATTTAGTTTCCGTTGCTCTCAATTTTCGGCCCCACTTGCTCCAATTTTTCCTTGGCAACCTATTTTTTGCATAGAGCGCCTTGAGGCTTTATTTTCTCTTGCTTGGCGAGTCGGAGATATCTCAGACTACAAGGTAGGCCTTCTTTCTTTGTTTCTCCGTTTCTCCCCCGAATTCCTCTCACTTTAACCCTAGTAGTGCTTGCACAAGTAGTTGTTCATATTTCTCACCGCTAGATCTGAATCTTGACGGTGCAACTTGCTTCATTTTCCCATTCCTGATGTTGGTCCACCGTTCCTTTGAGACAACTCAAGTTCCCGCCACTAGTCTCATTTTTTCTAGCCCACCGGTAGTCCCGCCGGGCCCAATTTTTTATTATTTTTATTTGGTCTCATCTAGTTTACGGCATCGTTCCTCATAACGTCTTTTTTTTTTAATTTGGGATCTCCTAGTCCCCGACAATCCCAATCTCTCCTTCCGGTGTGTCTCAAGTGTGGTGAATATTCCCGGTTGCTAGATCTTCATCTCATGGTTGTCATTTACCGCCTCCACTTGCTCCTTGCTTGATACACTTCTTTCTATTGTCTTGGGCATGTCAAGGCCCATTTCCCTTGACCTAGGCATCCCCATGCGGTTTGATAAATCCCGGAGTGCAATGTTGACCATTTTTCCAGTCTCATTGCCCCCGTGCTTGCCCCAAACTGAAACAAAATGAAGCGACACATTTCCAAGTGCATCCAGACTCAATATTGGCTTCAAGTGATCTTGAAACATGTGTTTTGCTCCCCTCTTGCAATCTGTTGTATCTCGGTTGCAAAAGGTCTTGCTTTTCTTTGATTTTCTCAAGAAAATCTAAAGAAAATCAAAATTCTTTGTAACCGATTCACCCTAGGATGAATCTGGTCACAAATATACCCTCCAAGTGACCGTTTTTTTAACGTTTATGGTCATTTATATTTTCCTTTTTTTTTTTTTTTTTTCCCCCACAATATTCAGACAGTAGAGACTTGTCAGTCCCTACTGACGACCAACTCCCTCCCTCCTTTTCCTCCTCTTTTGTCTCTTTTTTTTTTTCCTCCTTTTTCTTATTTTATTTTTCTTCTATCTTCTGTCATGACAAGTGTCAATTAGTTGTACAGACTTTTTCTAGACCCTCGATCTTGATCTAGGTCAGTCTTCCCCCGAACCAAACGCACGTATGTACTATTCAACTTTTCCTAGAAAACTCGATTTCTCGAAGTCACCCCCATAAATTCAACTAGTAGGAATATATGTTCTATTCGTATAGTACACACGTATGTTTTATTCTAACACATGGGTGTCCTATTCAAATAGAACGTACGAGTGTTCTGTGTGTATGTATGTCTGTGTGTGCGTGCCTTACATGGAGATCTTCTTGGTGACTTACTGCAGTGGCGGGTGGAGGTCCTTTTGACACCTTACAGTGATGGCGGATCCTGGCCGCGTGGTAGATCTTGGCGAGTGATGACAATGCTCCAAGACTGAATCGATGTTGGACGACTCTGTTCGAATGTTGTGCACAACTCGTATTGGGGCTGACTGTTCGAATGCTACGTACAGTCAGGACCTCGCTCCACCACTCTCCACATGCATAATATATAAATAATGTGACTATGTAGAATTCCATTTTCAATGGTACGATTCATTCATATTTTTCACATTTGGTGCGTAGTGGACGAAGGTCTCGGTATCAAGCTCCGTGTGTAATGTGGTTTTTGTTTTTGTTTTACCCCTAATGTGGATTGTTTTTCGATTTGTGTGTGTGTGTGTGTGTGTGTGTGTGTGTTTGTGCATTCCCTCCCCCCACCCCTACCCCCCCCCTCCCCCCCTAATTTGGACTGTTTCTCGATTCATATGTACCGTTCCAGTTTTAACGGATACCCTGAAGTCATTGTCTATTGAAAGGTAAGTGCATATACTTCATTTTCTTGGGGGTTTCTGTATGTTTTTCTTGAGTTTCATTATCAGATAAATTAGATAATGGTAAAAATATATTCATTATATTTTTCGATGTCTGATGAAATGTTTCTTTAGGGGTTATACTTCCATTTGTCCAAATTTTTTAAATAAGCAGTCTACAAGTTGTAATATCTTCATTGCACTAGCAAGAAATGGGAAAGAAGTATACCATTGGCTATGACCCAAAACATGATAGTACGACCTGGTTCTCGAAGTTGGTGCCAAAAATTTGTAGCAGAACGCACGTGTATTGTATACGAATACAACACACTCTGCACGTTTTGTTCGGGGGAAGACTGTAGAGCATGCTCAAGGGGCAGTCCGTTGTTTCTCGGACTGCAATCATAGCACCCCCAAACTCATAGGAGCCTCATTTTGTCACCGTTAACCCCAAACTGTGACCCCATTTCCTTATATTTTCCCTTGGTACCTTATTTCTCGCATAAAGTTTTTCAACGCTCAAGTTTATCTAGACTGGCTCGTCCAAGATATTTTGAATAGCAATCTACACCCTGCTTCCTCATTTCTTCCCTTCTTTGTCTTCTTCGACTCTCAAGCTTGATCCCACTAGTGTTTGCACTAGTGATGCTCGTTAGATCTTGATCTCGACGATGCATCTCTCATTGATTATTCATTCCTCATTTCGCCCCATAGTTTTTTTGGGATATCCCAAGTCCCCGACAATTGTTCCGTATTAGTCCCCGATACTAATCCCGCCAGTGATCTCGTCGGTCCCGGTGCCAATTTGTGATTATTTTTATTTGATCCCATATGGTCCCCGACACCACTCTCCATGTCGTTCCAATTTTATTTGAGACTCCCTTATCCCCGACAACGCCAATTTCCTCCTCTCCATGTGTCTATAAGCATGCCAAATGTTCTTGGGCACGTGATCTTGATCTCGCGGTCGCCGTTCATTGTCGTAATTTGGGCCTCATGCTTGAGGCTCTTTTTTCTAGTGCCTTGCAGCCGTCAAGGCTCATTTTCTCATTGCCTTGACACTCCTTTGCAGTCCATTAAATCTCGAAGTGCTATAGTGACTTCTTTCCTAGTCTCATTGCCCCCACACTTGCCTCAAACTGAAACAAAATGAAACGGTTAATCCTCAAGTGCATGCGGATTTAAAATCGGCTCTCGATGTACTTAAAACATATGTTTGCTTTACTTTTTGTGATCCGTTGCATCACGACGTACTTTCTTCTTGATTTATCTTGATTTTGTCTTCGAAAATAAAAAAGATCAAAACATTTTGTAACCGTTTCATCCTAGGATGAATTCGGTTATAAAATGTACGTAAAATATGTGTTTCTGTTTTACTCTAGGTGTCCATTGTTGTCCGTTTTTATCCCAATTGCATCTAGATTTGATGCATTTCTGTTCAAGGTACCTATACCTCCTTTGTGGAGGGGGAAGTTGACGATGATGTGGCGGCTTACCCTTTTTTCACTCCCACACTTTCTTACCTCTTTCATCCTTCCTCTAGGCTATTTTCTGCTCATCCTTGGCGACCGTTTTATCTTGGAACGCATTAGAACCTCATTTTTTTTGTTTAGTGTACCTGGACATTCCCCAAGTAAGGCCCTTGTGATCCGTTGCACCCCTTTTGAGTCCCTTCTTAATTTCAAGGCCTAGTGACCTCAAAATTGAGGTTCATCCTCTCTTTTTCTTACCTTTTTCGTTTTGGCCCCCAAGGGTCACTTATCTTTTCAGATTGCTCGTGTTTGGACACTTGCTTAGGTAACACCTATTAATCCTTTTGCACCCTCCTTGCTTGGTCCATGACCCTCAAGCTTTTCTCAAACCGTATTCAAGTAGCCTCCAAGGCCACATGCTAGGACTTCGTGTATCGACGATAAGGCGCTCTTTTCCTTAGTGTCGTCGGCCCATTTTTTCCTGTGGTACTCTCATCTGGGTATTATTTTTTCTGAAGGATGGCGTTTGTTACTAATTTCCTGCAACACTTTTGCTAGCCTCAACTTCGTAGTTCATTCCCGATTCTACAACTTTGGCGGTCCTGAGTCTCATCTTGGATCCTTGGTGTCGGCGATCCTGTTTTAGTCCTTCGTCAAATATTTCTCTTCTCTCTTGCCTTCTCATTCCGGAATCCTCTGTTGTGCACATCTTAACCATGTATCATGTCTCAAGGGTCGAGACTTGATCCGAGAACCAGAGGTCCCGACATATTCCCTTCAGTCATTCGCGATATCCTAATCGCTCACTAGTTTGTTATTAATAGGGGAGAGGGATTAAGATGTGACAGACAATTAGTTTGCCAGAGTCTTTTTAATCCTTTCTTATACCTCTCTCATGTTTTTTTTAGTTCCAGCTCATTGGGGCGGAGAGGGGTGAGTTGCATGGTCATGTTCTCTTTAGTGACTCCTTCAAGCTCCTTTTGTGTCGCTCATCACTAGTAGTACATAAAAAAAAAATACGCGTTGCTCATTGATCTGCTTTTCGGATCAGGTAGTCCATGTTTATTTCTCGATGTTTGTCGTTCCCTAAGTGCACATGCAATCCATATTTATTTTTCGAGTTTTGTCACCCTTTCCATTGTCTTGATATAGTTTCCTTCCAACTCTCTCATGATCTCTCTCCTTCAGCCTTATGTCTGCTCATAGACCAACTGCCTTTCAAATGTCGGTTTGTTCTTTTCTTAATCTCATTCGCAGTCTGTCCCCATGCTCATTTCTGTGGTTTGTCCTCTGACTCGTTCTCATATATTCCTTTCGTTTTTTTGCTAGGTTCTTCAGACTCACATTCAGTCTTATGTTTTCTCCCTGACCATTCGTCAGGTCTCTTTAAACTCATTTTTAGACATGTCATTTTTTTGATCATTTTGTCAGGCTTCTCACACTCAAACTACATCTCATGCAGTTCCTCTATCCACATTGTTAGACTTCTCAGATTCAAACGTATGCTCTTTCACATGCAGTCCCTCTGGCCACATTGTCAGACTCAAACTTAGACTATTTCATATGCAGTATCTCTTGTCACATTGCCAGACTTCTTAGGATTAAAAACTCAAACAAAATCTCATGAAGTTCCTCTGACCTTATTGCCAGGTTTCGTATGCTCAGATTCATACAATTTTCCATACAATGCTTATGGCCTCATCGTCAGGCATCTCATGCTCATACTCATACAATTTCTCATCCAATGTCTTTGGTCGTATCGCCAGACGTCTCATAGTACGACTCATACAATTTCTCATTTAATGCATCTGGCCACATCGCCAGGCATCTCATACTCAAAACTCATAAAATTACTTATACACTTCCTCTAGCCATATTGTCACGCTTTTCAATATTCTAACAATTTTTTTTTTTTGTCCACAACTCTTTTTCGCACGTTTTTCTTATGACTCGCTTTCCCCCCGCTCAAATGAGATGTTCCCATCGCACAACTGGTTCTCACTCGGAGGTACGCAAACCTTGTCGCTGACCGAGGGAAGGATGTTGGACCATCAACCCCTAAAATAAAGGGTGATCATTCGTTTCCTTGCTGATAACTCACCCCATCCTTTCTACTTAGTCTGACTGCCGCTATCTGGAGACGAACATCATTACTAAGGTACCACCTCGCAGCTGGCAGGTAGGTCCAGTCCATGCATCCGAGGACCCCATCTTGTCGTTAGCGAACCCCTCGTGAATCGTTGGTCCCGAGGGGTGTTTTATTTGATCCGGCCTCTTCCTTTCAAAAGAGTGAGGCTCTCTTTTAGTTTGCAAGTGCAGCCACGAAGTCCTCACGGTTAGTTCCGAAGCGGTTTCAATGCTTCAGCGGGGCGGACTCCACCTAGTACCTCGCCAGACCCTCCCCATGGACAATGTTGCTCAACTTAGTGTGAGCGGTCGTGGTCAATCCAAATGACCGCGCCTCCTCTCTATGGCATGACGTGTGATTGGGGAGGGTAAGAAAAACTTAGAAGAACAACTTTTTGTCCCATCTTGGGCCCCCTAGACGTTTAGGTTCTCAACGCGAAATGCGGCTCAAACTCCCCGACTAGAGCTCATTGTCGGAGTTGGTTCCGGATAACGAACGCCAATAAAGGTGCCTTGATACTTCAACCTTTGTCCTTCTCATGAGGGACATGTTGCGGTTCGAGTTTCCCTCGAGGGGCAAAGGTCCTAGGGTCACGGTCTACGACCGGTATTCCCCCTTCCGTTGAGGCCTGAGACTAGAAGAGGAGACAAGAACTGAGCAACTCAATACGTGGTCGTCATGACTCACAGGTGCCTAGGGTCCCCTGGTATGCAATGCACTTTCCAAACACTCAATCAAAAATGCACTTTCAAATCATTTTTCAAGGCAACTTCTCATGGCCGACCCGACGACCTTTTCCATTTGACAACTTAGCTCAACAACACTCAGTCTTACTCAGTCTTTATTAGACATTCATGCAAGGGAACCCAGTGTTAATTAGGGGAGAAGAGTATCACGAGAAGAGGAGAAAAGAGACCTATAAGGGAGGGGGAAGTCAAGATAGAGGATGATTGAAGGAGAGAATCGACATGCTGTTAGAGGAGTGAGTTCATTGCTTCAAGTTGGTGTTGCTACTTCTGGCTTCGAAGTGTTGTTCTCTCCTAAGCTTTGACTACCGCCGCACCTCGGCACAAGTTGGTACTAAAGTTGTTTTTTGACTATTATTATGGTCTTCGTACAAGTTGTTGTTGACCTTTGCACTTTGTCTTCAGGATGCAGTCCAGGCCGCAAAATTCTTGAGTTGCAACTCACGAACCATTGACGTTCAGTTGTAGCATCCAAACAATTGATTCCAATTTCTAAGTTGTTGGAATCGACGCTCAGGCTGCTCGTGATTACACAACAAGGTGTTGCTGTCTCTGCAAGGTATTATCGTCTCCGCAAGGTGGTGTTGTTCTCAGTATCAATGGCCTGCTAGTAGTTTGGATAACTACAGTCACCATTGGTACTACCATTTTTATTGAGGGATCTGACTGCATTTTAGCTACCATTGCGGACCCCTAAGGAAACAAAGGTATCACGACACTCTCACACAAGTCTAAGTAACCCTTTCCGCGGGTCTTGAGGGACTGACCTTTCTTTCGCTACCCTTCTTACTCTAAGTCTGGCGTATTGGTTCGGAAAGGAAGGCGGCAGGGAGGATTGCAACTCATAATCTGCAAGAAGATCTTGTATGAGGTCAGACCATCGATTGTGGGAACTCTTCTGGAGCCCAGGCAAGGTTCTGGAGGCGGAAAACAGACGGGGATAACAATCCATTTAGTCGTATGATCCCATCCCTTAATTGTATTACTCTCTTTGATGGCTAAAGGTATTACTGAGAATATCTATTAGTCATGTTTATGTTAGTTTCAAAACTGAAATTGGAAAGTTAAGTAAATAAGGTATGCCTAAAAGTTCAAACTATGTGTATAAAATTCAAATAGAACAAATAGGGGGAAAGCGACAGGAAGTTTGATTTTGCTTGTGTCTGATGGGGTCAACCAAAGACTGAGTCCATTCTAAGTGTGTGGGCTTGGTGGTATATTTCGTTGTTGTTTTTTTTGGGTTGCGTGCTTGGTTTTCAGAGGCTAGACCTCTCCATAAGTTGGACGGTCCGGTCACATGTTTTTCTTAGGGTTTCTGAACTGAGGATGAGACCCGTAAGTTGGGTACTTAGAGTCTTTATTTCTTTTGTTATTGAATATAGTTGGAATCATTCTAAAAGCATGTATCCAGTTTTTTGTTTATTTTTTAGCGGGACACACACAAAGGCTAGTCACACCATAATTTGGCGTGACCAAGACATGAGTCGTAAATAGTAAGTGGAATGAGAGTATAAAAAACTGATATAATTATATATATGTATATCATTGGTAGGGTAGGCGTCATAAGTTGAGAGATCTAGCCATATAAGCCGGTAAAAGACAAAAGCAAAAAATAAGTAAGATTCAGAGTATAAAATTAAGAGATAACTTTGAACAAGTTAAACTTATCCATAAGTTGGATAAGTCAGTCCTATGCCCATAACAACACGAAGAGCATAGAGATAATTTGGTTATTTTCAATCATAAACTGAGGTTTGGTTGGGGATCTCCATAAGTTAGAGTGACCTAACCATTCGTCTGAAGAGAGAAAAAAATTATAAGCTTCCATATTGAATATCGTTGTGTAGCCAAGGCTGGACAAACTCGTAAGTTGGGGGTTACTTGGTCATGCGCGTTGGTTATTTGTCTAAGCAGGTTGGACTACCCATAAGTTGGGTAGCATAGTCCTATGTTGTAGCCGCATCATAAGTTGGTGTGGTCTAGTCATATGCCTTTTATTGTTGTTAAGACAAATGTTGGAGCTCCTCTTAAGTTGGGGCAGTCCAGTTATTTTTGTATGTCGAATATTTAGGCAGACTAGCCTCACCATAAGTTAGTGTGGCCTGGTCTTACGCCTTATGTCACTTGTTGCTAGTCATACCATAAGGTGGTGTGACTTAGTCATATGTCTTATGTATATTTGTTTTACCAGAGGGCATCATAAGTTGGTGCGGCCTAGCCATATAACTTGGGCATATCATTCATACCCATAAGTTGGGGTTGTCTTATCCTATGCCTTATGTGAGGAAGAGTAAAAGGGTAATAACTTGAGACTAAAATGAACTATGTAATCTGGAAAAGAACCAAAGAGTTAGTGAAAAATGTTATTGTGCTCACTTGTGTGTGCTTTGTAGGTTTATCTCTTGGGGGGTATTTTTTAAAAAACTTAGTCATTCTAAATTATTGTCGAATGCTGGAGCTATAAGCAAATTAAAATGGATGATGCAAGGGAAGATTGGGACAAGATAGGACTGAGCTTATAAAAAGTTAGGACTAGTGTTAACTTACGATACCATCTTCAAAGAAGGATCGTTTAAACTATCTCCAGTTCTAACTATAAAGTGTGTATCAGAAGTTGGTCCCAAGTATGGTTGTACTTTGCTTTCTCATTTTCAGCTTCGTATAAATCTTGACAACCTCCTTTTCCTACGCGAAGCGCTGCCAAAATTTTTACAAATCTATAAGAGTCATCCCTTTTTGAGTTCATTGAAGATTTCGAAAGATATTTTTCCTATTGGAAGCACTGCCGATTTTTTTAAAAATTTAGAGAGTTCAAATATTTCCTGTTAGAAAAAACTTGGAAATTCATCATGTTTATGAGAGATGTTGCAAAGATTTTCATCGAACTCCGGCATTGTTTACCGAAAAGTGAGAAAGAAGTGAGCATTTTTTCGTCTTCCCTTCTGGAACTCTGTCCGTGTCTGTCTTAACACCTCTCTTTTTAGCTCGTTGCTCCGCTCTCTTATCCTCTTCTCTCCTGAATCTCTCATCCTCTTCATCCTCATCCTCTGGGTTATCAACATCCTCATTTTCCCCACTTGGCGCAGGAATATCTTTTGTCGGCTCATCGAAGCTCACCGGCCCCTTAGCCCTTGTCCTGACTGCCTGTGGCGCCCTTCCCGGCCTTGACCGTGGCCTAAAAACCATCCCGGCTCGAGGCGTCGGTCTCAAGATCATCACGCCTAGTAAGTTCTCAGGCCCTCCTTGTGCTCCTGACCCCATATCGTAAAGATATACCAGCGACCTTTTACCTTTCCACCCTTTGACCTACTCACACATACTGGTCAATTTTCTCTGATACCTCCCGATCTTATCCACTAGGTCCTCCATCTTTTCCATCGACCTTCGTGCCTCGTTCCAACAACCTTCCTCTGTTTCATCGTCTGATTCTACCAAGATAGGCTCCTCTCCCATGATGTCGGATTTCCTCTCCTACTCTACCTCCTCATTCTCTCCTATCTCTTCCACCCTTACATTATGACGGACCTCCTCCTCTTGCCAAATCCGGAACATAGTTGGAGGAGCGGGTGGCATGCCAGCCTGGACTCGTTGCAAGGCCTCCTTTCTTGTTCCTCCTGGAGTCTTTGGGTCAATGTAGTACTCAAACTTATCGTACATATCCTCATCGTAATTGGTGTTAATCAACCCTTCATCTTCGTTATTTTTGCGAACATGGCAGAACTTAATTGTATTTCCTTTCTGCCCACAGTGTCAGCAAATCGCATTCCGTCAATCTATCATTCCTCTACAATACCCTCACTCACCTTCTTGACCACCTTGACTTCCTGACGCATTCCAATCTCTGTTTCCTTCTCCGCTGGAGTTACCACCTTCATTTCCTCTTCCGTTTCCTCTGCGACCACCATTGCCTCGTCCTCGACCCCATCCTTGACCTTTTCCGCGACCGCCCCTTTGATTTCCTTGCGGTCCTTGCGGCGCCGTTGAGGTTGGCTTGGCTGCGGGTTTGGTTGGCTTAACTATTGAGCTTGAGGTCCCGAACATCCGCAAGAAGCCATACTCAATGGAGTTCCTGTACAGGGTCCATGTTGTCCACTCACTGGCCATGGCGCATATGGGTTATATCCGGGCCAGGGACTTGGAGGTTCACAGCCTAGCAACGGCCCGTACGGCGCTTGCCGAGCTTGTGTGGGCACCACCGCCCCAACTTGGTCATATGATTCAGGCGGCGGCATCGCTGTTGCTTGAGGACCTTGGTCTCTCCCTGAGCCTTGACCCCCTTGGACCAGATTCCTGACTTTTTTCTGGACCTTTGTTTGTATCTGAGGTTCAGGCTCTTCCTCTTCTTCTTCTTCTTCTCGTTCTATTATTATAGTTTTTTTTGCCCTTCCCTGGACTTGTGTTACCGCCAACACCTTTTTCGAAGGTTTTGCCTCTTTTGCGGCTTCAAGTTGGGTCACCACTTCCTCTACAACTTTCTTAAGGTCTTCACCGCCGCTGGTGGTGGCGTTCAATGTCGTCTTCTTCTTCCTTGTCTGCTGCATTTGAAAGAGGTCCACTTGGTCCAGTTCTCCGTCTGTTACGCTCTCTTTTATTGTGGTCCAAGTCAGCTTCTTCCCTGGGGCGCCTTTCTTTGTTAGCGCCGAGGCTTCAAAGTTTGTAAAGTGCCCAAGGAAATTTGCGCATTGCTCCTCTTCCGCCATGCCTGGGACTTTTCTTACCATCTTCTCAAAGGTGGTAGCTAAGCACCCACCGTGGTGAACTCGGTCCTGTGTAACATTTCCAAGTCTGCTTTCGTTAGCAGACCATCCCCTAACTTGAAGCGCCTTTGCATTTCTTCTTTAAAAATTGCCCAAACCTCTGTCGCTCCAACAACCACCTTCATTATCTCTGGCCGGATCTCTCACCGGACATATCTGGGCAATAATTTGAATTTGTTTGCCTCAGACGCCTCGCTGGTGACTTGTTTGAACTGTTCTAGCCACTCTGACACTTTCTGTCCTTTGAATAAGAAAATGTCAACTTTTGGGACCTGCAGCCTTGCCAACTCCCTTTTTTCTATTGCCTTGACGATATTTTTCGGCGCCGCAGTCAGACCTCGCTCAATTCCGTCAGCATCTGCCATTTCTATCCCTTTCTTAGAACCTGTAGGGAGTAAAAAGATAGC
This sequence comes from Chara braunii, assembly GCA_003427395.1. NCBI lineage: Eukaryota > Viridiplantae > Streptophyta > Charophyceae > Charales > Characeae > Chara > Chara braunii. The sequence continues at coordinate 6,329,271 of BFEA01000005.1, read as the reverse complement.
CCATTAATATCCCATCAACTCTTTATGCACTCCATCTAAATCACAACCAATCGTTTCCTACTAAGTATATTTCCCCTTTGATCTATTAACTATTGCTAATTACTCAGGGACATAGGTATATCCTTGGTCATATTCCTAATCACCCACTCTTACCACATACATCACCATCAGTACCATGATTTACATACCACATACGCCTCTAAGATAGTTCAAACATAAGGTTTGTCGTTTTGTCTGGATCATCAGTCTGCACTTAACCTGGGTTCGTTCTCTAAGGACCCCGGTAGGCAGCCCAGATCCATGGCGATGGCGCCACCTGTTGAGCGCATCGATCCCGCGGGGGGACCCTCCCAGCCACGTCACGCAGGATTTTGCAGGACTTCGCCGTAAAGTGCAGTTTGTCGCTCCAGCCGAGTAACCTAGATGTACCTCTCGAGCGCCCCTATGACAGGATAGGGTCACGTGAGGCACAAGTTACCTCCTACCCGCATGAGTTGTCACCATTCCTTGGGTGGGCGTATCCTCGTCGAGCTACCAAACCACGTGCAAAAGTTTTTCATATGCAATCGTAGAGGTGGCTCGGCCTAGGGCGTTTCTTGTTCGTTGTAGCATAGGGGGTACGGGCGGTCAACGCCCGAATCGAACCCGTACGTGAACCGTCGCTAGAGGCGCTGCTCTCTCGAACGCGACCCTACGTCGGTCGACTAGGACGGCCATTCTAACCACACGATACTCTCTGAGAGAACAAATCACCAAGTTTCACTCGTAGATCGCGCCTAGTCCTTATCTACGCTTAACCCATAACTTTTCTTGCGTCAAGGCGCGTCAAAGCCAGATGCAGAATTTTGTATAAATAGGACGCTACTTTACGAGTCTCCCTCATAATGACCAACCATGCATGAATACATGAGCAGTAGCAATGATGGAGTACTATGTAGCGCCCATAAAGGTGAGGCTCCATCTAAATCATGGGATCGCTTTCGATGCTCAGGTGTTGGCTGAAGAGCGCGTTAAAAAGGGTAAACCTTTAGTGAGCGCAAAGGCGGCCTTAGAGCCTTGTCATCGTCTGCACCCTGCGGTGCCCTAAAGGGTGCGGTGTAAGATGGTGTCTAGGGCAGGAAGGAATTTGGAGCGGTGGTGAGTTGTATGGCGCCCCACTAGCGACACGCTAACCCTTTCGCCCGGAACCTTATCGTTCCACCAAAATAAATTAAAAGCAAGGAGAAGAAAAACAACGACAGCATCAAAGATGAAACAAAAGTAAAACGTTGAAACCTTACAAACTAAGTATGGCTTGTAGGTCTGACCCATCCAAAAAAATATGAGTGTCTGTCAATTAGGACAGTCGTGTCCAGGGGAAAGGCTTAGCGAAGCGTCGCCTTTTCTTTTGACCGACTGTCTCATAACCTTCTAACACAGCAATCGGTTAGGCGTCGCGCGTGAGACTCAATTATAAAATTGTGCGAGCGCAAGGCTTTTCTCATTTTGACTAACAATGTAAGTATACGCAGTCACAACGATGGAGTACTATGTAGTACCCATAATCACACGACCCTCAATAATCTCGGGGGTCACGTTCGCACTCCAGTGTCGGCTGACACGCACCTTGCGGGGTTAATCTCTCGACGCTAGACAACCCGCCAAGGCGGTTGATCATCACACCCTCTTCTGCACCCTGTGGAGAGTGGGTGGTACACAGGTTCCGGTATGTGGTGGCAGTCAGCTTTCGTGGCCTAGGAGACAAGCTTCATCATCCAGTGCATGGAGAAAAATCAAGGGGTTTGACTTTGACGATTGTCACAGACTATAACGTCCAACCATAATAACTCTAAAAAACAAAACGTAAAAGAGATTTTTTTTTCTATCAAGACATAGTTTGTTTAAACCTCGCATGCGGTCACAATAGACCGTACAAGCATTAAATGTATATGTAAGCGGGAATGTATACATATATGTATACGAGGGGTTATAAAATATAAGGCTATCACTTTTCACAACCACTGCAGGGTTCCCTTCAGCCATTATAGTTATGCTAAGCAAAGGTGGTTCAAACAGTCAAACAAAAGTTTGTATGGTATCAGACGATCACTCTCACATAGTAGTGCGGCTTGTCAATCAACATTTGAACAATACTCAAACTATCATCAAACTCAATCCAAAGATCTTATAGGCGTACCTGCGATCACACAAAGTTCAAACAACAACATCACACGCACTAAGGGAGTCAACTTTACTGTTTTTTGCGACTCATACCCTGCCTTATGCATACAAGCCCAACCAATTTCACCATCTCTCAATAAAGTTACTCAGTCTTTAGAAATGGCCACTTAAAAAGAAAACTGGGTGAAAATCCCAAGAAATGAAAAATACCCATAAGAGCCAAGATCTTAGGTTGAGTTGCAGAAGCAGGGAAGTTATGTCGTAAACCGACCCTTTATCAAAAGAAAACAGAATAGTGACCCTCTGTAGGATCCGGCCGAACGAATCAGTCTTCAATCGAATTCGCAGACCTACTTCACAGTCCAGGTCAAAACGGAACAATACTATGTTTAAGGAGAATCTGCCATACGTCGAGGCCTAACTCCTCTACTAACTTCTCCCTTGCCTTATTCCAATGGATTCCGGAAATTACTGACAATTTTGGTCGCATCTCCTCAAGATAGGGTTGATTGTCAAATTTTTCCTAACATAAATATTCTAACTCCCTAAATTTTATAAAATTTCGGCAGCACTTTCCGTAGGAAAAGTGTCTTTTTAAAATTTTCAAGAGCCCAAAAATGACTGACTTTTTCATATTTGTAAAAATTTCGGTTGCGCTTCCCGTAGGAACAGGAGACAACCAAGATTTATACAAAAGCCGAAAATGCAAAACCAAACAAAACTATACTTGGGACCATCTTCTGACACTTACTTGATAGTTAGAATTGATGATAGTCTGCACGATTCCTTCTTGAAGATGGAATGTGAGCTAACACCGATCCTAACTCCTAGTAGGGTCAGTCCTATCTTATCCCAAACTTCCCTCCCAACATTCATCTCACCTACCTATAGCTCCAGCACTCAGCAAACACCTAAAGCAGTTATCCTACCAAAAGAAAAATCCCCATAGATAGTCTCCCAAAACAATACATAGGTGAGCGCAACAACATCTCTCGCCAACCCTTAGGTTTTCTTTCCTGGTCATATAATTCGTTCAAAAATCCTCGTTATTCTCTTTTTTACCCTTCCTTACTTAACATAGGATCAGCCAACCCAACTTATGGATGTGACTGACCTGCAAGTTTATATGATTAGGCCACACCAACTTATGGTGCCCTAGTCTGGTAGCACAAGTATGCGTAGGGCATAATGCCAAATCACACCAACTTATGGTGTGATCACTTTCTGCCTAAACGATTAATATAAGGCGTATGACCGGCCCGCACTAACTTATGGTGAGGCTGATCAGCCTGAGCGTTCGGCATACACAAAGAACCGAACCTCCTCTACTTATGAGGGGTCAGCCTTAGCCTTAACAACGACAAGAGGCATATGACTAGAACACACCAACTTATGATGTGCCTATCCAACCCATACAACGACATATGGCGTAGAACCAGGCTACCCAAAGTATGAGTAGTCCAGCCCAGCCTAGACAAAACCAAATGCGCGAATGCCCGAACAACCCGCAACTTATGCGTTCGCCCAACCTTCGCAATACAACCATGTTCAACGAATAAACATAAGGCATAAAACTCACCACACCAACTTATGGTGTAATTAACCTCTGCCTGAACGAGTGACATAAGGCGTATGAATGGGCCACAACAACTTATGGTGAGGCTGGTCAGCCTAAACTTTCGGTATTCACAAATAACTTAGCCACCTCAACTTATGAGGGGTTCAGTCTCTACTTAAACAAACGACGAAAGACATATGACCAGGACACACCAACTTATGATGTGCCTAGCCAGCCCACACGATGACATATAGCGTAGAACTAGACTACTTAACTTATGAGTGGTCTAGTCCGCCTAAACAAGCAACAAGCATGTGTGACTGAACAACCCGCAACTTATATGTCCGCTGAGCCTCCGCAACACAACTACATTCAATAAGTAGAGTCACAAGTTTTTTCTATCTTCAGACAAGTGGTCAGGTCACCTCAACTTATGACGATCTCAATCCAAACATCATCTTATGTTTAGAAAGAAAAATAACCAAGTTTTATATTTTTTTTTTGCCCTTTGTGTTATCAGGGGCATAGGACCAACTACCCAACTTACGGATGAGTCAGCCTGCCCAAAGTTATCACTCAATTTTATACTCTGAATCTTATTTTCTCCTCTGCTTTATCTGCTACTGGCTTATATGGCTAGATCTCTCAACTTATGGTCTCCGGCCTGCCAATGATATACGTAGTATATAGTTATATCAGAGTATACTCAAGTTTCACTTATGTTCGCGGCTCATGACTTGATCACACCAACTTATGGTGTGACTAGCCTGCCAAAACAAGTAAACATAAGGCATAGGACTGAGCCACACCAACTTATGGTGTTCTGAATTTCTACCTGAACAATCGACATAAGGCGTATGACCGGGATGCACCAACTTATGGTGAGGTTGGTCAGCCTGAACATTTGGCATACACAAAGAACGAAACCACCTCAACTTATGAGGGGTCCAACCTTTGCCTGAACAAACGACGAAAGACATATAACAAAAACATACCAACTTATGGTGTGGCTAGTCAGCCCATACAATGACATATAGCGTAGAATCAGGCTACTCAACTTATGAGTAATCTAGCTCCGCCTAAATAAGCAACAGGTGCGTTCGCCCAGCCTCCGCAACACAACAACAAATAATGTCATGATCTCATTATGTCTGAATTCATACAGATAATTTGACTTTATCATACATACTTGTCAATTTTACCTTTCAGATCATGTCCTGAATTCAAAACCAACAAAGGCAATTAACTTTCTCAGTCATAGTTACATGCACACAATAGCAAAGGGTAATACAGTTTATGGGAAGGGATCACACGTGTAAAATGAATTTATACCTGAGAGTTCTCTGCCTCCAGAACCCCGCCTGGGCTCCTATAAGGCTCCCGCAATCGGTGGGTGAACCTCCCACAAGGTCTTGCTGCAGTCCTACGGGTTGCAATCCCACCTGCCGCCTTCCTCTCGTAACCTCAAACTAGACTTAGAGTAAGAAAGGTAGAAGGAGATAAGTCAGACTCTCGACATCCAAGAATGGGACAACTCAACTCACAAGAGAGGGTCTTGCAATCTTCAATCGCCTGAGGGCCCCGCAATGGTGGCCAAACAAATGTGCAGCAACCGGTCGAAGTGAAATAGTTGGCTATTGGCTCTCTAACGACCTCCACGTTGCAACAATGACCCCTCTAAAGAGTCTGGTCACACCCTTAGATCTCGATGCTTCAAACTCAGCCCAAGCTGCAAAACACGACCTCAAACCACTAGTACCTTTCCCGCGTAGAAAATGGTTGTTTTCCCAATCGCCTGAATTTTCGGAGGTCGGGCCCGACGAGGACTGCCATTGATAAATCTGATCGGCGGTCGTCATTTCGTTTCGGCCTCCGAAAAGGTCGGATGCCTACCCGAGGCCCGCTATTTTCCAAGCGGCAAAGGTACTAGTGGTTTAAGACTGCACTTCAATAGAGCACACCCATGTGTCGTACTCAAAACGAAAGCGTAACTGAGTAATACGTAGCTAGGCCGCAGTGCACACAGTAGTCTGCAAGCAGTAGCCAAGCAAAGTAGCAATACCTACTAATAATCCCTGCAAATGCCGCGAATAAAGGTGATTCGTAGTGATGCACGGCGATGCACAGTGTCGTCCAGCCTCAAGACCCTGCGAACACTCAGTCAGACACAGTAGTTCAGCAGCAAGACCCGATAAAACCTAGCTAGACACAGTAGTTCGGCAGCGTGCCTCGTAGTTGTGTGCAGTAGCAACTCCCGGCAGACGATCCGTGGCAGCAGCGAAAATCCATGCAAAAGTCGGCTATGCAGGAACAAATTGGTATAGGCGGATGTCGACCATACAACTTGCAACTGTCCCGACTACTTCGAGAGAACGTTAGGCGGATCTACCTATTATATACTTGTCGGTATTCGTTGTAAGCACCTATCTGAGTTTCCTTTTGATTCCATTTCACTTAGGCATGTCGACAGATCTCATCCAACACTGCCAGTTTGTACGTCCCACTCCTATATCTCTCATTACCTTTCTTCTTTTTCTTCTCCTCCGTCTAGTCCTTCTACTTCTCTATCGAAAAACTGCACCTCCTATCCCTCACCGTCGTCCTCTAATACATCCGTCCTTATATTTCACTTAGTCTCACTTTCCTCTACTTTCCCTTCTCACTCCTTTTCCTTAGGCCCGAGCGCACTCCTTGCTGTCAACGTATCTGGTCGCGATCCCGGTCAAGCTTACTATAGTGCAAACTGGAGCGACTTTGAGGCGGACTGGGGCCTTGGAATCGAGGCGCAGTAACTTTGAACGATGGGACGACAAAGATCTAGGAGCAGGAAGTTACGACTAGCAAGCTGATGACTGCACCACTTAATGAGAACGACGATCTCTATGCATATTACGGACACCGTCGCAGCTCCAACTAATATGCAAAGTGTAAATGAAATCTTCGGTAAAATACAAATCCCTTCATCGGTCGAAAACCATCGACTAATAGCTCAACTTGGCACTCTAGTTTGACTTTCGGTTCATCCACATCGCCCACTCCCTAAGGTAGCTCTCTCTCTCTCTCTCTCTCTCTCTCTCTCTCTCTCTCTCTCTCTCTCTCTCTCTCTCTCTCTCTTTGAGCTTGTGCGCACCTATTCTCAGCATTCCCTTGCTCAGTCTCGCCCACAGCCTTGCATGGTCGCTACTCCCTCCTCTGCCTGGTCAGTCGATGAACGTTCCGTTGGGAAGTAACCGTCGTGGAGCATGAAGAGGAATTTTGTGATGGCGCGCGCAGAGACGAACTTAGAAAGTGAGTCATCGTGATCGTAACCACTAGCACGGGTCATCCAATACTACGATCCAACGGGGAAGAAGATCACGGTTGTCACTATAACAAGCGCCCTCCATTACTCACCAAATATGCGAAATAAGATGAACCTCTCCTTTAGGTATGGCCAATAACATTGCCCCGCAAACACAACCGAAAGTCGGGACTAGTTTCCCGCCTGATTACAGTACCTATGACGAAGGTGCTGACTTCGAAACATAGAGAAAGATCGTGGAGAATAAGATAACGACCTGACTGCAAACAAAAATGAAGACCTCCCCAAGGACCGTCGTACCGTGCCTTGTCCTGCTTTCTTCGACAACATGTTGTTGCTGACGTGGCTCTCACCTTCTTCAGCCTCCCTTGTGGTAGCACTCGGAGAGGATCGGTCGCCAAGCGACGACCGATATGGCGACTTCTGCCCGGATCAGGAAGGCAACTGCGACGAAAGCGTGCGACGTGATTAGGATGGCAACTCTGTCAACAAGTATCACTAGGACCGCCTCATATCCTCCCCCAACTGCATGAATCTTTCGCCATAACAAGGAAAGATACACTGCCAATACGAATATGAGTGTGAAGAGCAGTGGCCACCAATCAACCGAACCACCTCAGCAGGATGAGTACGCTTCACTCCTTTCCTCACCAAGCGTATATATGAGAATGAATCTCCCCCCGAAGCGTGGGAAGATGCATCACATATTAACTTAATACCAGCCTTTACCCCTCGGCGCAGCTCCTGATGTCTGTGTCGTCAAATCCGCAGCTCAGACCATTAATTTGGCGTTCCCATTCTCTCCACAATGCGCCAAAAAAAAAACAGATGGCATCTTGGTTTGCCCAAATCGGTCAAGGAACGACTGAAAAATAACAACTTACACCTCGTCTTCCCTCTTCACCGACTTTCACGACTCAATCGCGCACCTCCTTTTTCAATGTCTCCTTCTTCCACTAACCTCTCTCCTAATCTAGTTACAGATTTAAGATCGCAGAGATCCAAAACCTCGGGATCGAGCACCACATCGCCTGTTTCCATCAAGGAACGAGATAGATATGGCTTCTTCTTCCTCCTACCACGTCTCTCTTCTTATCGTCTTCAAACGCTCCTCCTTGTCTTGGTGTCGGCGTCAATGCGTTCTACCTCTTGTGGAGCAGCGACTAGCAAGCGGCCCAAACGAGCAGTAGATAAGCAACCACGTGCGAAGGAGGAATTACAGACCACTTCTCAATTTATGTATGTCATCCTTGTGCATGGACCATGCTAACCTTCTCTGTATCGTTCCAATTTTAACAGACATCTCGAAGGACTATGACCAAGTACCGGCCTTGAGATATTCATCGTGAATTTGATCAGGCCCCGATAATTCAGAAATACTTAGTTTTACTCATCAAATTTCATCATCTAGGTTCGAATACGGGTTTGCATTTCAACAGTTAGTGGGTGTACTCTCGGAGCTAGGCTCTTAGATCCGACATTGGTACGGGGACTGCGTCCCAAAATGGGACAAAAACGGCGACGGGAGGGGAAGGACCGTCGGAACCGGACCCTCGGTCTTGCCCATCGGTCCCTTGATCGGACTCCCTGGCAAAACTAAGGGGGATAATCCCGCGGGACCCTCGACCTCTAAGTTTTCTTCATAAGACGCTTCTCTGTTCCTTCGCTGCAGGCTGCTGGCGTCGATTCCCGGATCTTTGTAATGTCAGTCCAAAGTCGTAACGTATAGGGCTAGGCCCAAGCTTGAATGTACCAGGCGTGGACTTGGTTATAAAGACGTCCATTTCAGACCTAGGCATGTCAGACTGTACTAAAGGTCATGCTTAGGCACATCGGTCATCTCTAAGGCTCTTATGTGTCGGCCCTTGCCGTATGAAGGGGTCAGTTCTACCTGCCACCGTCGTGCATGCGGCACAATCGCGTCATTACTCAAAAACTCCAACTTTCTCACTCGGTTATCATTCCAAAAGACTGCACTTTTACCACCCCAGCGTCAGAAAAACTCTTAACTTTTACAGTGTCGCCCGCGTCTTCTACCGCTGACCAATATCATGGTCAGCCTAGGAAGTCAAGCACTTTGCGCCTCACTGGTCCTAATCTCGTCGCACGTAAGTCAACGGATCCGATAACTGAATCTTAGCCTCGATCATCAACTGCCAGTCTCGAATGCGAACGCGCACCGTGTGTGCTACTGCAGTTTTTTCACGCTCCCTTTCTAGTTCACGCTACCACGTGCAGACACCGTTCTCGTAAACATATCCAATGTCCGCCTAAAACCCATGCGTGCCCTCGAAGTGCACGCCCACACACTCTCTAATCAGATCAAAAGCCCATGTCATTCCCAACCCCTGAGAGTTGGTTATGGTCACACGGAAATGGGTCACTCTCTCGAGTATTGTCAAAAACGTACCTTCTGCAAAATGCAAAAATGTGTCCAAATACCCTTGTAAGGGTATTCGGGCCGACAACGTATCATCACTGAGTTGAGCTTCTGAACATTTTGTATCCATCTCAGTCCTCCCCCTCGTTTTCAAAAGCAAAACCAATGGTTAGCGTACGGTCCATCAGCAGATCCAAGAACATTGGAGACAATTTTCTTGTCAAGATACTTTACCACCTATGGCATACTTGGTTGGTTTGTCATTCCACGGAATATGATCAACTATCTAAATTTTTGTCATCTTGATCATATCCACATCCAACCACCGTCTTTCTTCATCACTAAAGGAAAATGCACCCGAAAATGCACCCGTGATGAACTGGTATGAGTCTATCCTCATTGTGTCAAGTTTTTTTCTAGTGATTCTATTTCCCAATTTTGCTGACTCCCTTAATGCCTTAATGATTCTTCTTTCCTTTTTCAGTGTCTCATCATAATCCTTTTCCATTAAAACGGTCATTCGGTTCTTTTCCACCGTCTTGGGTTTGTACTTCCTCTTCGACCCAGTGACTATTTTCCTAAAAAAAGATGGCTTGGTGCAAACTTTAATTTTATTTTTCACTCTTAGTTGTCTCAACAGTTTTTTTGAATGCCTTAATTTGTCCATCTTCATCTTTGAGTTTGCCAAGAATTTTCATCATCTTTGAGATCTGATTGATATCCACTGAGACTTCTTTTTTAATCTTTTGTTTGTCTTTCCTCTTTATCTTTCTTATCTTCTCAACATATTTTTCCCTTTTAATTCAGTTAACCGATAACTGGTGCTTATGATTGCGGGAATTAAAGACCATAAAGGTTTGTTCTTGGGTAGTCTCTGGATCTTGTAGACCGATCCTGGATGACCCTTCATGACTGGAGAATTGAATAGTTTTCATTCTATGCAAGAAAGGAGTGCCTAAAGTACAGTCATGGTCCAACTCCGGCACCACGAACCCCAGTAGTTCAACAAACATCGTCCCAACTTTGATAGGCAAATTATCAATAAAACCAGTCACGAAGAGTTCTTCTACAATATTGCTTAATATATATTTTGTAGGTCTATCAACAGTTAAATCACAGGTCTCCATAGTCCTCTAGGAAAGAATAATCATCTCTGCCCCAGAGTTTACCAAGGTTCGGATCTTCACTTAATTAATATAGATAGTTAAGTGTCCACAACCCATGGTTGCGAATCTTATTGTACAACTCGGTAGTGATCTTTCACCTGAGCGAGGAAGGACGATCCCAGGTAGTTAACCTTCATCTTTTTCTTTTCAATTAATTTTTTTAGTTTTTCCCTCAACTTCGGTGCTAGAGCCGTGACTTTTTTGAATGATAGAGTCACTTCCGTTTCCTCTAACATTTTTGTGATCACATCAATGATTACTGTTCCATCTTGCAGTTCACTCTTGAGAATGAATTTCTCTTTTTCCCTTGTTCATTCTTTCTGGACAAAGGGTTTGGTTCTTGATCATCAAGAATTTCATTTAGTTTCTCTTAGATTTTCCTTCTCTTCTTTTTCTCTATCATTTGAGGCGTTAAGCGTGCTTGAAGATTGATCATTTATCCAATCACTACACTGGGCGCCATGATGAGTTTTGGTGATAGATCACCCTCGAAAGGCATCATGTTGACTGAAAAGCAAGCAGGTTCATCAGAAGAAGATGCTACTAACTCAGAAGAGCTCTGAGTAATAAATTTTTTGTATAATGAAGCCTCGTTTGGGGGATCCTTGTAAGACAGAACGTTAGAGACTGTAGAGGCAACTCAATTATGGCGGAGGTATCATCAGGTTTTTGTACAAGTTCCTCAGGTAGTTCACCAATAAGAAAGTGGACATTCACATTAATCATTCTCTTCTTCTTTTTCTTCATTTTTTCCTCATGTTTAAGGGCAGGAAGTCCCATACGTCTCGGATGCCTGGAATACAATTTGTTTCATGAACTGTCACAGACATGACCCATTGCATCCTTCTTTGCTAACCCCTCTTCACATCATCTTCTAGAGGCTTATAGTAAGTGGTAGTATGACCTCCCTCACCACAATAATAGTAGACAAAGTTCTTCCTTGGACAATCATCCTACTTTATCATTTCCTTATTCCACAATTCCCTCCATTCTTTCTTGACCGGGAGGAATTTCCTCACTTACCATAACCATTATCGTCATCATCTTCTTCATCTTCACTTTCAACCTTTTTTTTCTCTTTTTCATCCACAACATGATTAGCAGATATATTGGTCATAACTCATTGAATAATATCCTCAGCGTTCAAATTGTTCTTTTTTTTCATACCGCTTTCAATCTCCCAGTCTTTAGTCAGTGTACTGATCGGATCCAGTGACCACTTCTAATGTGAGACCGTAGACAGAGTTCTGACTATTGCAACTATTTCATTTCATCTGAGAGGGTTGTGTTGAACTTGATTGAGAACAGTTTGTCTCTCATTATCTGTAAAATTAGTCAGAAAAATATGACATCTCTGAGCCTCATCTAAATATGAGATTCTCCTGGATGTTCGGATTAAAGTTTGAAGAAGACATTGAAGGTGTCATACGTAGCTCTTCTAATGTTGAGAAGATCTTTGGTAGTGGTTGGGACAAAGTCTTTCTCAAATCCTCTTTTCATTCTCTTTTTGACTTTTTCCCATGTTGTAGCCCCTTCCATCAACTCTTGGACAGCCAACCTCGAGTCAGTATCATAATAAGATAGAAAGTGTTTGAGTCGTTGTTTATCTTTCCAACCATAATTGAGTCTAAATAATTCACATATTCATCCAATAAATCATTTATCTGAGGCCCTCTGAAGCATGAAATCCTTTCATCTGGTCTTTTTGCTCTTGCAATATCTGACCCTCCTTTTATTGTATCAACTCTCTCGATGCGTTCTCGTATGACTCCTACTAGGGTCTCTTCATGAGTCCCCACAGAAGAGCAGGGTTTCCTTCGTCCAACCATTTTGACCATTAACTTTCCCTAATGTTCTTTTTTTTCTCTTTTTGTCACTCTTGACCTCTTCTTTCTCACTCTTAATCCTTTACCCTTATCGCAAGAGATACGGGCTCGTCTCTCTGCTCTCTTGTTTGTTCTACCTCTTAAGAATTATGTACGTAGAGAGTGTAGGCAATAATATACTGAGTGGTGATCAAGGGCAACGCAATTCTTTTCAGCTTTCCAATATAATTCTCAATCAGTTCTCTCTCATCATCCCTACTCAGTCTTCTGTTATACCCTTTCACAATTCCCCGAATCATAAAGTATCGTGTCAAGTCTGTAATCTCATAGTCAAATTGAATTGTTTATGAACCATTGTTGATTCTTCTGGCAAGAGAGACTCGTTCTCTGGAGGAGTGATAAAATATTATCTTGGTAGTCCTCACTTTCACTACCTTCAGTAAATAGTTGATATCAGTCTGGTCAGTGACAACTCTCAAAGCATAATCTCTCATTCGATCAAAGAAAGGTTGCAATAACTCAAGTTCATCCAAGGTAGAGAGACTCCCTTTGAGATCCGTAGTGTACCTTCTGTCTTGACTATCCTTCCTTCCAATGCAACTCAAATTACTCAACAGAGCCCGACATTATTTGATCATTATAGATAGTGTCAGGAGAGGTAGACCTCAAAGTGAGTATAGTCAGGGATCTCAAACTGGTATTTAAAGGTATTTAGAAGTAAAAACTTTATCACCATTGTGAAGTCACTCCCCCTCGTGTTACCTACTATGGCAATAACTTCTAGGAGAGGCAACCAATCTTCCATGTTATCAAAGCCATCAATAGTAAAAAAGTTAGGAAGTCTCTCAAATTGTCTTATTCCTTTCCCCCAAGTTACATTTCTTTGTAACTTTTCAAGTCACTTTTTTGTCCTCATAAGACTGACATAAGCACCCATCCGACATTCCAAATAATCAGTTTCTTTCTCTAGGCATGCTGGGGTGTAAATTTTTACGTTCACACTGCGATTATTCATGAATTTAACTACTGGAATGTGAAATATTAAATGCCCTCTTACACATGTTTCATATTTCAGAATTACAAAGAAATTATTGGACTATGTCACTTCATAAAGTTTGCCTCTCACAACAATTATCCTTGCTACCGAGAGTATTCTCCTTGAGTCCTCTTCACCTTCCATACAAAATCTATAATGGTTAACTAATTGTCCCTTGAAAGCGTAAGCCCTTCAACAGAAGGGATGGTATCCCGGTGAAAGGTCTAGCATAAGTACTCCAAGATAAACTCTCACCCTCTTATTCAAATCTTATTCCTTCGTCGTGTACAATGTTTACTGCTCGCTCTCAACATCAGTTATTTCTACACCCTTCGAGCTTTTGTCGTAACACATAAATCCCAATATCAAACTCATCGAAATCAATAAAGTAGCAGGTAAAAACATATACACTCTCATGTTATCATCCCATATTCTTTAGTGTCTCATATCTCACAATCTCATAGAGAAATACGACTCTCTTTGTTATGGAGTTAAGGAAATTCGATAGCTTTTCTGATTCTTTGTTACTCAACCTCCCATGTTTTTTTCCCAGTCTGAACCAGGGTCTCACTTTTTGAGGTCTGTACGGCTGACTCATTAGAGCCTTTAATCTTCCCCTCTCACCCTCAGTAGAAGCTTAATCACAGCAGACCAGTTGTTCATTGACAGACTGATATCAGGCAGAGGAGGAGTTAGGAATCCCTCAAAAATAGCAAACTGGGTGGATCCAATGAAGCACTTATTTTTTTTCCTTCTCAAGTCTCTCTTTCTCTTTCAACACAACTTCCTCAACAAATCTCCAGCATCTCTCATACACAACCTCAACACTTCTTTCTTTGGGAACATAAATCCTTATATCATGCGTGTCCAACTCGATGAAATAGAACGTAAGAATATAGAATCATTCTTGTTTTCATTCACTCTCGACCATCTCATACGTGACAACCTCATATGGGAACACTTCTTTCTTACTTAGAGCATTCAATGATTTCACGAGACAGTCAACCTTTTCTCTGTTTGAATCTGACTCTTTGCTAAATTCTGATCTTCGCTGACAGATTTTCTCAGCTGAATTTTTTTTCACTCTCACCTTTTTTTTTCCACTTCAATACCATGTTAATGATTAGCAGTCAGTTAACTCCGTCATAGTGGTTGTTAGGGATAAGAGGAATTGAAATTGTATGATAGGTTACTGACATTAACCCCCATTCCACTTTTTTTTTCGTTTGATTAAATCTGTCTTTTCGTCATAGGTAGATTGAACAACTATTTGTCATAACCAGTTAAAGACCTCACCTTCTTTGCAGTCTTCCTTCTTGACATAAGGACGAATATCGTAGATATCTGCCTCCAAGAAGCAAGTCAGCACTATATAGATGGTCACACTGCCAGAATGGTAGACCCAACAATGTACTGGTGTGGGAATATCTCGTTAATAGTTAATTTTAAGAGTTTTTTCAATGCGTCAGTAGTTAGCATTCTTAATGAAGTCTTTAGGCTTCTGACTCATTCTCTTCTTTCTCAGTGTTTTAGGGATGTCAAGAGCTCATAAGACATACTTGTGATGAAGCCTGACCTTCTCCAACGAATAATGCCAGTCTTCTTCTCCAGTTCAGTGTGACACCTCACACATGACGAGAGAAGACTTAGTCAGCAACTGAGATTTCCAAGGGAATAATGTCTCAATCAAGATAGTAGATTCGGTCTGAAAATTCAGAGATTGTCAACAGTTCTCAAACCCTAATCAAAAGCTCAAAGCGTTTGCTGAACCAGGCTTGTTCCGGAGATAAAAAAAAATTCATGTCCCCGGCAACGGCACCATTTTTGTCGCATTTTTTCAAGTCAGGCCTCTTCGGGCGACCAGAAAGTCAACAGGCTGTCACGGAGGATTTTGATGATGTTTGCAATAAATAAGATAAATTAAATAAAGCAAATTTCTTCTTGTGCTGTGCGTCCGGCTTCGAGCGAGACTCTTCAATTACGGTCTTCGTCTGTCCCCAGTCTTAGGAATCTTTTATTTTGATTTGGAACAACAAAAAATATGCAAAATTAATCACGAAATTCAGGTGTACCATGCATCAATTCTACCAATTATTTATTTTTTTTAAACTGTGACAAGATCAACAAAGAACACAATCACTAAGCAGAGTCGATGCAATTGAAGCAAGACCGACTGACTGGATCAATGACAAAGATAAATGAGGGAAGAATGAAAACTCATAATAATCCCAGGAGAGTACAATGAAAAAACACAGTCAACACTAGTCAGGAATCCTCACTCATCCCTCTAAAGTCTCATCATTAATCTTTCATTTGGTTGTGTGTTTCCTGTGTCTTGAGCCATGCCTTTGTACCTCCTTAGATTGTGGCCTCTGAATGTAGAGTCACCTGAACCCTGCAAGTTCCGAACACTTCCACTCAAGACTCATGACACGAAAGTCAACCATAACACAAAATTTCTCCCACAGAGTAGAAAGGTAGGGCCTGTAGAAAACCCCTCTCCTAAGATGTCGAAACTTCGAAGGCTCGGTCACTGATTCGTAATCAATCTCTACCGATGAGATGTATTTCTTGGCTAGATAAACCAAGTCACCCCAACAGGTGCCGTGAGAGGAAAAGGGACAGGAGGTCTGGGTAATTAGTGTAGAGCTTCGGTCCAAGGTTGCGGACCAGCTTGACACCACTCTCATCGAGCTCCCTCTCTTTCTTCTCAAGATATTTTACTGTCGAAAGCCAGACCGAGTCGAATTGCTCATGAGTCTCTTTACCCCTCTTCACGTAGAGCCTCAGGTCATAGATGGTATCCGCAGTGAAACTGGTGAGGACAACGAAGATTGATAGATCATCACGTTTTAAGCCAACTGCACTGACATACCGATACTCAAAAACACCTTTGCGGGCTATCAGATTGAGATTGGTCAAAACTGACCCTTCGACCGGAAATGACCGGACTTTACTTGTGTGTAAATTATGAACAACTAAATTCTAATGAATTAGTTGATTTGATCAACTGTGTCAAGCGGAGAGACTGTCAATTGCCTCACTGACCAAATTCAAACTGTTTAGTGCACTTGACTGGTATTTTGTCTCATGACAATATTGGGTGGCCTGCCTCACATCTGACTTTTGAACGTTGCCATATAATGTCCCAATGTCTTCTCGCTTAGGCTGTTCGTTCGGCTATTTGACATATCCCTCCGCCTTTTTTTTTTTTTTTTTTTTTACTCTTACTGTTGACTACTAACGCCCTTCTTTGCTTGACCAGCAGTCTCAATGTAAGAGAGTGTGCTACGAAACCGTCTGTCTTATCCATAGAAATAAAAAGTGTAGGCAATGTATTTTTGCCCCCTTACTAATTCCAACGCACTCACTCTCATTAGTTCTAGACTGTATTGGATGTCCCTGATTGCTTCTTCCTCCCAACCGTCATTTTTGTCCCGATAGAGAGTGCAAGTCATTCCCACCTTATCTACGCTTCCCATAATTTTTTTTTATTATCCGCAAGGCCTCGCATCAACTACCCTTCGGTGACCAACTAGGTCACTTAAGGGCGTGCTTTCAAGTTCACTGCTAGTAACGGATTGCCAGCCTTAGTAAGGTTCAAGACAAAAACAGGAACTCTTAATATTTTCACGCAAGAGTTGATTGTGTTTTTTGCCACTTATTCACATGACTTGATACTGTCGGGCGTTGACTAAGTCACAAAGGATAATTGGGGAGGTTGTTTAGGCTTATTGAAATGACCGTAGAGTACTTTTGCAGATTCGCACACTCAGTATGCTTACTGAACAACTTGCGTGATATCGTTAGTAAAAAACAACCCAAATCACCGATCCCCAGAGTTGATAAGTAGCTATTTAGGATAAGGCAAAATGACATGGGATAAGACTTTTGTCATAACTGCTCCGATTGACTTGATTAATCAGCAATGCGTTTGTCAGCGCGCTGTATATGCAGTTCATCACGAATCACCAGCCAATCCCTGATTATAGATTTCATTAGAGTCATCCCCAAATGGTTTTTTACTGAAGACTTGAATGCGAGGGTCCGTCCTTGATCTGCGCAGTAATTGCAAGGGTGTTATGTCGGGTACAAGATTCTCTAGTATTGGTACTCAAGAGGCAACTCCTTCAGTAGAAATACTGCAGATTCGTACACTCAGTATGCCTGTCTCTTATACACATCTAGATGTGTATAAGAGACCAGTATGCAGACTGAACAACTTGCGTGATATCGTTAGTAAAAAACAACCCAAATCACCGATCCCCAGAGTTGATAAGTAGCTATTTAGGATAAGGCAAAATGACATGGGATTAAACTTTTGTCAGAAATGCCCCGATTGACTTGATAAATCAGCAACGCATTTGTCAGCGCGCTGTATATGCAGTTCATCATGAATCACTAGCCAATCCCTAATTATAGATTTCATTAGAGTCATTCCCAAGTGGTTTTTTCTGAAGACTTAAATGCGAGGGTCCGTCCTTGATTTGCGCAGTAATTGCAAGGGTGTTGTGTCGGGTACAAGATTCTCTAGTATTGGTACTCAAGAGGCAACTCCTTCAGTAGAAATACTGCACTTGAAAGCGATAACCCTCAGTTCGGGGCATATTCACACGCCGCTTGGCAAGTTGAAATGCGAGGTTTGTCTGTGCTTGGCACTGCAACTTTGAGCATTGGTTCAGACCCTGTTCAACGTACTTACCCTGAATGGCCACAATTTTTGTCACGCCTTTTCCTTTTATTGATTTAAGAACGTCCAATAACAATCCTAATGGTTCAGTCTAAACCAGCCACACGAACTCTCTAAAAGAGTTAGCAGACAACGCTCCCCGCTTATAGAGGCAGTATCCAAGCGAGTATGATTTCCAGATGATAATAACTGGAGGTACCAGTAACCATTTTTTCTGTGAGGTCTTTCAACTGACCTGGTACTAGTAACGGATGAATTAACGAGCAAATAACGACTTCTTTTGTGATGAAATGGCATCATGCCAGAGACAGGAAATTGCTCACGCCAGTAAGAATAAAACTGATCTCATTCCATTCCCGTTCAGGGACTTGTTAGATACTCACGACTCAAAAAGTCGGTAAGCACGCTCGAAGTACAGCGAGAGTAATTGGCAAGTTGTTCTAGGAGCCCGTCGTTACCACAATAGTATCAGAGTGAAGGACAAGCAAGTCATATCTCCTGCGATGGTCGTAAATGCATGGTAGCCCCGACCTCTCTTTGTTATTCGTCCTTATAGCCAGGAAGGTGACTAATCATCATAGGACTCTTTTCACAATAGACGTTAGTGTCTAAGTGCGTAGCCTTTCTCAGTGGCTTAGTAGATGAGAGGTTTTCATCCACGCAGACGCATGTTGATCAGCGTAGGCACAGCAAAAGATGATGAGAAGCAAAGCACGAGAGTGCTAGCGCCCAAAGGAAGAAAGTGGCAGCGTGATTAGACGCACGTATCTTCCAAAGTTGGCCTTACAACAACCAATAACCTGTTATTCACGTCTCTCGTGCGTTCTCGGCACAGTAACGTACACATAGTTAACCATCCCCACCTCCTGACCTTCCACTCAGCCACAACTGCAGATAGCAGTTCGTAAACTCGCACACTAGAAGGTCAACAGGAGCTGAGCAGGGATGGAGATGATGACGTCAACTATTTCACCTGTGCACATAACATACTCAGAGTAAGTAGTGTCCGCCATGACCTGTGACCCTTATCTCTCTCCTTTGTGCAATAGCTAACGCGTTGCCACACTGATCATGCATGAAGTGCACTACTCACAAATCTCAAATCCTTCCTCGACCGCTCATTCAAGAAAGCAGTGTCGTAGGTGCGAACCCGGAGGAGCAAGTGCATACTTCCCGACGACAAAAGACTCAGCACAAGATGATGATGATCTTCCGAGCAGATGATGGAAACCGCAGGCATTTGTCATACCCAAAGAGTCTGGCCTCTCCCTCATCGATCGCGGCTGACCCCCGCTTCTGACCCCTTAGCACTCCTTTTTCTTCTCATTCACTGCACGACAGTCTCGTAGACTTCTACTCAGAGCTATCGCCTCTGCAATAGTGGTGACGTCAACAAGAGACGTGTTCGCGGGTTGAGCATGCCGCCTGTACTCCCTAAAAAAAAATCCCAACATGCTCTCTCACACACCTCTCTCACCCCGTCATGCCTAAGTCCACTTAGTTTTCTTGGCCCTGTCACTATTGAGTGTTGGTCTCCCCCTCGGAGTTGCCTACCGGGCCTGGTCCCGTTGTCGCGAGTTGGCCTCTGGGCCGCTCTCCACATATTCAGTGGGCGGGTGGTCCCGTCGCCACTGGTCCAGACCGTGCCAGGACTGAGTCTCCGCCCCAGATCGCCCTCACTCCCAGCCTCTGAATCGCAGTCTAGATGTCGTTGCTCACGCTCCACCGTATCAGTGGAGGTCTCCACCTCATGATACGTGATTGTTACCTGCATCTCCTCCGTGACCCCATCCCTTCGACACCTTCTTTTCGCCTTGTTCTTCGCCTCCGTGACCGCAGCCCGTAGTTTCAGGTTGTCTCTCATCTCCGCCTCTATCGCCCCTTCTACTTCGACCATTAACTTTACCTCGTCTCCCCCGTTCTGAATAGTGGTTATCTAGGGACCCTCCCTAGACATCGGGGACCAACGTGTTATCAGGTTCCAATAGTCTGGCCTATAGCCATAAAGGTCATCGCAGAGCGCCATAGCCGATTCTCCCTTGAATAGACTGGATACGGTACCGGGCTGTCAACTCCAAATAGCGCGCAACTTCAGCCTGTAAACTCACGGTGTGGGCAAAGATGCTATTAAGTTGCGAGCCACGACCAGCGTCCCAACTCTCGGACAACGGGGGAGCGTGTCTGACGCTCACTGACAAGCCCGTAGCAAAATGACATGCCTGGTGCTCTCTTATAAGTCTTTCAGGAGGTCGCAACCTCTACATATAGAATGAAAAGTGTTAAATTCCTCAATACTCATTTATTCATAATCAAATACCAAAAAAACTCTTATATATATATATATATATATATATATATATATATATATATCCCTCCCTTTTGTCTGAAAGCAATAATTATTTAAAATTAGAATGATTCTCAACGGTCACTACTGGAGTGCAGACCAAAGATTGTAAACTTGGTGAGCGGTGGTCCCAAAATCGGGATACCGACCGATTAATCCCTTCCTCAAAAGAGGATGTCGAACCATAGTTGATGGGTACCCGGGTCCGATGGTAAGGAGCGGGCTCATGACCTCCTCGTGGAGGTGATGAGTTTCCTACCGAAGCGGTTGCGGGTGCTCCCCTCTTGGAGCCTTACGAAGCAGTTTTCAGCCGACCGCGCGTGAGGTAAACGGAACGCAAAGGGTTGGACCAGTCTAGGCCACATGCTAGCGACCCTCGATTTCAAAGGCAAACCGGTTGTGGCCCCCCTCCCGCGAAATGACCCGGAGGGGGACTAAGTTTGAAATTATAAAATGAAAATTTTAAAACCCTTACGATACGTATATCGCCACTAGAGCCAAAAACCTTCAGATCAGTCAGAACTAAAAGGACATTTCAGATCGGGGTACAAACTTGATACGAGGCCTTTTCCTCGTTCTCCTTTATTTTTTTTCCTTTAATTCCCTCTTTACTTTTCCTTTCTTTAAGCCACCAGTACCTTGCCCATCTATTTTTCTCCGACGAGGTCGTTAACGCGCTGTCGAGCGCATCGGCCCTCGCGTGAACGAGGGCCCTCCCGACCATGTCACGCAGGAGTAAAACAAAACAAAATCAGAGACAACTCAGGAACGACGTATAAATATCCCACGAACCGCCGAGACGGACGTGGTTGCATCGCTCCTTCGCCGCTCTAGCCGGGTGCACCAGCAATACATCTCATGGTCCCCTACGACAGGATAGGTTCCCGCGGGGCATTAGCTTGCTTCCCTAAGGGGCTGTCACCACCCTTAGGGGCGTATCCCTATCGAGCTACCGACCCACATGCGAAAGTTTTTAGATGCAATTGCAGAGGTAGGTCTGCCGAGGGGGTTTGCTCATTCGTCGTAGTATAGATACGTTGGTTAACGCCAAGTG
Organism: Chara braunii; assembly: GCA_003427395.1. Taxonomy (NCBI): domain Eukaryota; kingdom Viridiplantae; phylum Streptophyta; class Charophyceae; order Charales; family Characeae; genus Chara; species Chara braunii. The sequence goes on along the minus strand of BFEA01000005.1, from coordinate 6,307,756 downwards.
GACCCGAACGTCGTGCATTCCTTAGGGCGCTGATCTCCTAAGTACGAAGCGGACGCCGGTCGACTAGGACGGTCTCAACCAAGCGTGAAATCACAAAATTAATCCTAGTCCCTTAGACACACAATCAAAAGAAGGTTATAACAAACACACATAATTTCACCAAAAAGAGTCGACCGTGGTCGACAACAACATGCCCAACCTGAAAAGATGACTGAAAGAATCAGAATCATCATATGGTAGATCCAACAACACGATATTAAGAACAATCCGACCACCCCGGATCGAATTCCACAAAACGATCATACAATTGCCTACGAGAAGTTGACTACCGATAATTACTTTGACGTTGCCGACCAAGTAGTCGGACTGCCTAGGTTTTGGCTTGATGAGACGCGCTGCCAAAATTATTCATTCCAACGAACACCGACCTATGATTAAACATGCATACGCCTACCTCCATACATTCTTAATCTTTCTGGCTAACAGGTGGCTTCGCGGATGATTCTCAATCAGGTGCATGGCTTGAAGTTGCATGCCTCACCTCTAGGAAGTGGTCTGTGGATACTCCTTCCCCTCGTCCGAGCCCGCAGGCCCGGATCTCAGAGGTTGGGCCATCACCACCGAGTCGGCAAAGTACCACCCCCAACAAGTCGGGTCCACTCCAAGTCGATAACAGGGCCGGCTCCGAAAGCATACGAACCCCCGCCTTGGATGCTTCCTAGAGAAAAGAGAATGCGTTGACCGCAAGTAGTTTTCAATTATTCTCATCCCTTTTAGGTTCATGGTAACTTAGACATGAAGAACTTGAATGAAATAGAGAATGAGAATCACTTTGACAAGTATATATATACAAGGATATTCCGGATAAAATGTGTCAATCCTAGAAAAATGCTAAGTCCAATTGACTGCATTTTCTTTTTATTCACACGTTTTTTTTCATGGCACCCGTTGAAACTACTCATTTCATAATTCAAGTACTTTTGTCATGCAGGCAAGTGAAAGATAAAAACATGACAATCCTTTTCTCCCTCCCAAATTGGCAATGCCAATCTCCGTAGCAAGCATCTTTCTACCTACCTGCACAACATGCAAAGAAAACAGTACAATCCCATATTCAAGTCAGACTTTTCCATTCACATGCATGATTCACACAACTTTCCTCTACCTTTTCTTTCAAACGTCCAAAACAACAGGGTCAAGCAAAGTGTGGGTTCACACAAAAGTGAAGAGAAGTCTGAATCATTCAACTGACCTTGAGTGAAGTTTGATCCGGCTCACTCAAGAAAGCCGAGTCGTATTCTAGTCAAAGTTGAAGAGACGATCGTCGTTAAAGCTAAAAATACGCAGCTCACAACTCCACGACTCATGGTCGTTCCACTGAATAACGACCACCTTACTCTTCAAGGGCAAAAATGAGCGAAAGTCACATCCGCTGGAAAACTGAAGCGAGATAACCCTCCATGAGGGTGTCCCCAACAAGGACTCCCACGTGATCCCAACAGACTCAATTGTACTTCCCTTATCAAGGATACTCACAACCAATCGCAAGTCCACACCTTCTCCAAGCACCACGCACGCTCACAATAACCACCAATATGTTGGTTCCGATCTCAAAATCAGTCCTACCTGATCCTAAAAATGGTCCCAGATGGTCCCACGTCGCCGCTACAGCACTGAATGGTCTCACTCTCAAATCCCCCTTGCATTCCGCGTCGCCAAAAAAATAAAGGTGGCCCTGGTTGAAACTGCATGTGCCGCGAGCCTCTTCAAAAATTAAGGATGTCCTTCTGGCACAAACCGCAAGCGCTGCAACTCCAATACGCGAGCACTCACTCCGTGTCCCCCTCATGTCACCGGCCTACACACCACTACCGCACAATTCCAATCGTGCATCGGCATTAGCCCAACCTCTAGGCCACACCGAATTCACCTTAACAGCCGCGCACCACAAAAATTATGCGGACCACTGCTTGCTGCGTCGTCAATGGTACTATGTCGCCGTGCGGCATCACCTCCCAATCACACATCAACACAGAAAACCAGCTCCACCCCGCTGCAAAAGTCCGGCAGCACTGCCGCCATTGTCGAACCTCCAAATGGACAATACCTCCCCTTGACAACGTCGCTGCCGCTGTACCAAAAATGGCAACACTTCCTCACTGACAGTGTCGATGCCGCCGTGCAAAACCGGCAGCGCTTCCGCACCACTGCTGTTAAAACATGTGCAGCCGCCGCAAAATTTCGACAGCGCTTCCGCAGCACTAGCAAAATTACACTGCCGCCGCCGTGCAAAAAGGGCAAAGCCTCCCCTACACCGCTCGCGGAAGACCTGCCGCTGCCGTGCAAAACGGACAGAGCTTCCCGTGCACCATAGCAAAAACAGTTGCCGCAGCCGTGCTGTGCAGGCAGCACCTTCCCTGCACTCCACCAAATGACGTGGTGGCTATGGCAGCCTTCACTCCCACGTTCACTGCAGACCTCCACTCCACTCCACCTCTCAGCATAATGCTGCTCACTACTCCACATTCAGTCAGAATGTGGGCAGGACCTCAACTGAGTGAGGATGTTGCTGGCCAGTCCTGCTTTTATAGTTGGGTTGGAGTGGTGGTCAGCCACTTGAGGCTCAACCAAAAAAACGGGGCTGAGCCTAACCCTCGATCTGAACTTCGATCGAGGGCTGGGAATCTTGATGTTCCACTCGGAACATCAAGTCCCTGGTTTTGGTTGTGCATCTGGCCGCCACCCACGGCCGGGCGCAGTCCAAAATGGCTTCTTTTTTTTTTTTTT